>PVJD01001820.1:121471-238044 GCA_004026545.1 Mormoops blainvillei
AGAACCGTTTGTGCAAGATTGATGTAAACTGGCAGCCAAGGAGAGTGGACTGGAATGCACATGTGTGAACAATGATGACTTCCCTGTATTAGTGGGGGCAAGAGACACCATTGAGTGGGCATGTGTACTGTGTGGCTGTCACGTTCAACATGACTGAGCAGAGCAACGAATCTGCATCAGATTTTGCGTTAAGCTTGAACCAAAGAAACTCTTTGGATGATTCAGGAGGCCACAGCTGTGGGCAACTGGCAATTGGCAGCTTCATCATGACAGTGCGCCCACTCATGCCTCACATCTCGTGCAGAGGTTTTTGGCAGAATATCAAATCACTCATGTGACTCAGTCCCCCCTACAGACCAGATTTGGTGTTCTGTGACTTCTGGCTTTACCCAAAACTAAAATCACCTTTGAAAGGGAAGAGATTTCAAACCATCAATGAGATTCAGGAAAATACAACACGGCAGCTGATGACTATTCCAACAAAGGATTTCACAGTGTTTCGAACGGTGGAAGAGAGGCTGGGAGAACTGTGTGAGGCCCCGAGGTGCCTACTTTGAAGGGGACTGAGGCGTTGTTGCCCTATGTACAATGTTTCTTGTTGTATCTTGTATCTTCTTCAATAAAGGTCTCTATTTTTCATATTACATAGCTGGACACTTTCTGGACAGAGATGAAAGAAAATAAAGCAAGGCAGGGATTATTAAACAGAAAGAAGACATGTGTTGCTTTGGGGCAGTGAAATAAGGCATTAGGGGGGTAAAGTTGATTGTTGATAACCAGGGATTCTGAACACTGCTAGCACCTGGGAATGTTCTTAGCACAGGAATCGGGACTGGAAGCCACACAGCCTTCTGATTGTTAAATCCTAGTATCCTACCCTAGACCACATGAAATAGATAAAATAGTCAAGCCCAAATCCCTTGCCTAAAGAAAAAGAGCAGCTTGCAAGCTTGAGTGGCAACACCTGATGAGGGAATAAAAAAGGCCAGGGTGGGTGGGATGAGTGGGGATGGAATGTGCCCAGGGAAGGTGGGGCTCCCCCAAGTGTCAGGGAAGGACTGCATTGATTGCAAGAATTCCAAGTTGTTCTTGGCAGCCCTAAGTGTCAGAAGGTCCCACAATAAGCATGGGTTAAGGGGACAAAGAATCTACTAGAAGTCAGTCCTCTTCAAGACAGGATGGAATGTTTATTAGGTTAAGCAAGCTGGGGTGTATATAGAATACGGAGGTGTGGCTTAAGTGGTGGGGGTAGGGCTAGAATCTAACACATTGGTCAAGTAGCGTTCAGCTTGGGAGCTGAGGTCCTTTATCAAGAAGTATTTACTGTCAGCAAGCTGTGGCATCAGAGGGCATAACAGCAGAAGTTGCAGAATTCTGGGGCGTGTGGAATGTGTGTTGCCAGAGTGAATGGTATGCGACAACTATGCATTTGGGGCTGTGGCATGCCATGAAGCTACGCCGAGTCCTTGCTAGTTTGTGGCATGCCACAAGGCCACAAGCAGGTGGATGAGAGCCAAGCTCGCCTACGCCCCTTGCCTGAAGCTTGCTGCATATCATATCCCCTTAAACATTTTTGTATGGGCAGCACTTTTTTGGTTGTCTTCCTTGATCATGGAATTTGTAAATTGCCAGAAGATGTTGGTCTGTGTGGACCAGGCACTGCTACTTGCCTCTTAAGAACCAGAGGTTGATTAATAGGGGGTGCAGCTGTTGCCTGTGACATGCTCCCCTCAGCCCCCATGTGGGGCCTCCTTCCTTTCATGCAAATGATGTGGGTCTGGATTAGTAAGACTGGGACACAGGATTCTCTTAAGGGTTGTAGGCCCTGGAGCTGCAGAGCTCTCTTCATTGGAGAGGGAATAAAATGTCGTGGTTAAAAGTGTAAGCTCTGAAGCTGGCTGTATGGATTTTAAGCTCTGTGTCATCTCAGGCCTCAAATTCCTCGGCTGTAGCATAGAGAACAGAATAGAACTGTTTCTGTGGAGTAGCTACGAGGATTTAGGAAACTACTGCTGGGAAAGTGTATTTTAACAGTCCCTGGCCCCCGTCAAATACTCCATTAATAATAACTAGCATTGTTACACTTATGATCCTGATGCTCAGAACCAAGGAAGGGCCTGGCCCGAATGGCAAAGCTCCTAGCACTGAGGCTGTGCCCACCCACTGCACGAACTTCCCTGTTGGCAAAGTCCTGTCTTGGCCTGTTCAGTTCAGGCCTGCACTCTCTGCCCTTCCCGCAGTTCTGTTTTACACTTGGCAAAATAGGGATGGAGACAGAGTTGTCCTCTGGGCCTGGAAAGAGTGAGCGGCTAGCACTGGCCTGGGTCCCTGGAGCCAGAGGCCCTGCTCTTCTGTCCGTGGTGCTGAGTCATGAGCTGTGGTTACGGCCCAGCTACACTGCTGGGCTTGGCAGGGCATCTGGGGAGGATTAGGAGATTAGGATCGGAACAAGACACAAAGGAATTGCAGCCATGTTGAGAAGGGATTTGGAAGGTGCTCAGAGGAGGGAAAACATGAAGATAGTCTGTGGAATCAAAGCGAGCGTGGGCAGAGAGAACCGTATAGCAGATGGGGGCACAAAGCATGTGACTCAAAAGGGGTGAGGGCTTCCAGTTCTGTTATTGCTTTTTGGGGTGCTTAAAGGAAACTGTTGAAAGGATTTTGATTTTGAAAATTAATCAAATAGAACCATTTAAAAGGAAGGCAGAGCAAAGAAATCACTCATACTTTGGCGATGGGAATGTAAGATGGTACAGCCACTCTGGAAAAGCATATGGCAGTTTCTTACAAAATGAAACATGCCACTCCTGTATGACCTAGCCATCGTACCCTTGGGCATTTGTCCTGGGGTAATAAAAACTTATGTCCACACAAAACCTGTACACACATGTCCATAACAGCTTTATTTGTGCTAGCCGCGAACTGGAAATAACTCAAAAGTCCAACAGGTGAATAGTTAAACACACTGGTCTATCCATACTATAAAATACTACTTAGCTATGTAAAGGACTGCACCACAGGTACAACACAACAGCCTGGATAAATCTCCAGAGAATTATGCTGAATGAAAAAAGCCGATGCCAGAAGGTTATATACTGTATGATTTTGTATAGAGTATATAGCATATTTAAATTAAGAGTTATAGAGATAACCCTGGTTGGGTGGCTTCTTTGGTTGGAGCATCGTTCTGTGCACCAGAAGGTTGTGGGTCCAATTCCCACATCCTTGGGCACATGCCTGGGTTGCGGGTTTGGTTCCCAGTCAAGGTGTGTATGGGAGGCAACTGATCGGTGTTTCTCTCTCTGTCCCTTCCTCTCTCTCAAATCAATAAACATATCCTCGGATAAGAATTAAAAAACACTGTAGAGATAGAGAACAAATTAGTGGTTGCCTAGGGTTGTGGGGTGGGGCAGGGGGACAAGGGAAGTGGCTGTGGCTATAAAAGGGTGTTACTAGGGATCATTGTGATGCCACTGTTCTGTTCCTGGGCTGCAGCAGTGGTCACAGGACACATACATGTGAAAAGGTTGCATAGAACAAAAGACATAGACACATAACAGGAGTACATGAAAACTGGCGAAATCTGAAGACAGTTGATGTATTGTATCAATGTCAGTATATGGGCTGTGACACCGAACTACAGTTATGCAAGATGTTACCATTGGGAGAAACTGAGTGAAGAGTATACAGGGTCTCTCTGTACTGTTTCTTACAACTGCATGTGAAACTACAGTTTCCTCAGAAATAAAACATTTTTTAGGATGTAGAGAAAGCCCTTGAGATCACTCTTTTTCATACATATCAACATCACTAAAGGGATTATGTAAAGAATATTCTATACATAATATTTCAAAAGTGAAGTGTCCTTAAGAGAACAGCTGGTGCAAATCCTTGGTCTGGGGAGGACCTGGGTTCAGAGGAGTTTCCAGCCTCCACCTCCACCCACTAGTAAGTCAGGGGACTGTTAGCACTCTTCTTCCTTGTGCCTAGGTGCATAAATAAAACCTTCTGTCCCAAGGATGACTGGAATAGAGTTCAACTACACAAGATACATGCATGGTTTCAACGGAACTTTGAAACGTCTTTCTAAAAGTACCTCCAAGGGAAAGATATAGGCAACTTTCCACATGCTGAGGGGTGAGTGACTCTGTGAATCCCTAAGAGAAATCATCTGGTGACCTGAAGGCTGACAGCATTGCCAGGTTGGTCTGATGAGGCCAGAATTCCCAGGGGCAGTGGTTTAAAGGTTGAAGGAATGACATATAAAAGTTCTTGAGTGGGGTCTCTGGGAAGAAGGGTCTAAATCTGGACTTCTAAATCATATGTGTGTGTGTGTGTGTGTGTGTATTATATATATATATCCTAATATATATATATATATGACCTATTATTGAGTAGAAAGCACATTCTGATTCAACAAGTCTCCAGTGGGGCTCAAGAGCCTACATTTTTTTTTTTTTAGAACTCCAGGTGATACCAGTGCTGCTTGGCCAGACATTGAGTCATGAAGGTCTGATCTAGCTGCACTTTTAAGATGGAGGCTTGTCAAAGAAGAGAAAATGAGATGAAAAAAAAGGATAGGCGAAGTGCAGAAGGGAGAGATGGTGAAGTGCTCTGGTGAACTGCTGGAGGTGCGAGCTCTCCTCAGAGAAATTCGACCAGCATCAAGTTCCTTCAGAAGTGGCTTACTGTTTCACCGTTTTATGATTGCATTTTCACAAATGCCCTCAGTGTCTTAACACAGAAGAAATATCCTCTCTGGAGCTTTTAGAGACCATGAAGGTGGGGTATGTAAATATATTTGGCTGCGAAGACTTTTCCAGAGTTCTTTCAATCACACGCCTTCTATCAAATTGGTACTTTTCCTGGTCAGGACTCAGGCTCTCCAGGGGCTGAGAGGTTGGATCAGACCAAAACTCATTGTCCCTTAAGCCTGAGTGGAGGAGAGAGATGGAGATTAGCTTCATTAATGGCCATGCCCCCTGACCTTCCAAAAACCCATGGGTGATTATTCTCAGCTCTCATTGCTTGGGACCACCAGGAGCTGTTCGGTTGGTAGTGTTTCTGCTAGAAATGAGAAATGGGGCTAGATCCACACTAAGAAAGGGGGATGACCATTATCCAATCCATTGATTTTTTCTCTCAAGCTCATATTTGCCAGAAATCTATTCTTTTCTCATAACAGCTATCACTTATCCATTCCCCCATCTAGGCTTTCCTCTTCGGGATCAACTGAGATTAACCTTGCTCTATGAAAGGAAGAGTGACCCCCAGAGTTCCCTTTCAAAGCAGGGGCACTCAGAAAGATCAGCTGTGAAACTATGGTCAAGAGGCAGGCTGGGGTCAGCATGTAGAGTGGGTCTATAGTTCCAGAATTCAGAGAACTTTTGCCTTATTTTTTACCATTGGTAGGAAGAGTTCTCATATTTCTTATTGACTCAAGATGTATTTGATATGGTTGCTTGGCCCCAAAGCCTCTCTGCCTCGACAACTGCAGAAGATCCAGAGATACACAGCCATCCATCAAGCCTGACAGGCTGCCTCCCACAGCAGCTGTATTGTTTATGAAATGAGTCACTTTCACAGCAAATCCAACAGCAGACTTGTGCTGGATTTGACGGGTGCATCCCACTTCATTCTTCTCATTCTCTCGCTTCAGATGCTTGTCCAGCTCCCGAGTGGTAGCCTTATTTTGCTAAGGTGGAACTGAGAAACACGAAGTGGGGCTGTTTTCCTCAAACAAAATCATTGCATTTGGTTTCTTAGGTTCTGACTAGTTGAACATGCATGTGTCTTCTCTATTCTCAGCGGTGGTGAGGGTGGGAGGGAAAAAGGAGTGGGTGAGAGTGGTGGTTGCCACACGTGTACCCTGGGAAAAAGGGTCTAATTATTCTATTATTCTATTCCATGGCCACATGAAAAAAAATGCCTAAAATTCTATTTACAGCATTCATTTCTCAGTAGAGGTTGAGTTTTGTCTCTTTATGAACAGTCACAGCAAAATGGAAGTCCTAACACTGGGGCTTTTGGTGACTGGCTCTGAGAAGGAACAAATGGCAAAGATTAACTTAAGAAATAGCCAAAGTATTGGGTGAAAAGTCACTTAATCTGCTTCAGCCTCATGCTAGATAAACAGGCCTGCAGATGGAATTTAGTGACCCCAAAGGATTCAGTCCTTAGCCACTTTTGCTAATAAAATTATGTTTAGAGCAGGGTCAGATGACTACCTGAATACCATGTGACCAATGGACTAATGAAGTTTCAGACGCTGAATAATATGAGAGACTTAAGCATTGGCACTTAAAGGATAAGGGGCACCCAAATGAGAGGAGAGACCTTCATGATGGCATCAAAGGAGCATTCATTGAACACCTATTGTTTGCAAGTCACTGTGTTAGGTTCTGGGGTTATAACAGTAAAAAAAAGACACATTTCCTGTCTTCAGTGGAGGCCAGTGTGTTGGGAGACACAAACATCTACCTAGACAATTACATAAAATATGATAAAGCTATAAATAGAAGTGCTATTTGAGGCTACTTAATGTGTCTTATCCAGGATATTGCAAAGCCACCTCTGAGAAAACAAACTTACCACATGAGGAGCCTGTGCGGTTCCTCAAGACGTCTAAAGAAGTCAGGCCTGAACAACTCCTGGTGTAGGAAGCAGGGGACAGAAGGTGCCACTCAGGAATCAGCGAGCCTTCCAAGAAGAAAACACATATAAAATGTAAAAGATCAAAAGGACAAGACTTATTACTTGACGATGGAAGCATTTAAAATTTTGGCAGGGAAAATTTCACGAATAAAACTGAAACTTGGAAACGGGAGGGGGTGGGGAGGAAGAGCCACTTTAAGAGCTACCTTCCTTCATATATAAAGAGGGCTTGCAAAAGAGGAAGTATGCCTTCCCTGGCTTATAAACATGGAGAAAGATGCTCAACATCACTCATAATTAAACACGTGAATTGAAACAGAAGGAGGCAGGAGAGAGGCTGCTTTAGAGACCTGCCCAAATATGGCTTTGCTGGGAGGGAAAAAGGGACCCAGAGACAAACAGTGAATCAGCAAGCAACGTCATGTTTCAGCTTGACCTTAGCTGGTTACTCACCAGGTTTATGGCTCAAATTCCAATTTCACAGTTATTCTTGGAATAATAGGATGAGTTTAGAGTAAGAAATGAAAACCCCATAACTCCCTTGGGAAACTCGGTTTCCCTTTGCCTCCTCTCATGGTCACAGGAATGACTGTGAGGGGAAAGAGGTGAAGTTCTTGGTGACAGGTGTTTCAGGGGATCCTTTAGCCAAGGGTTTTACATATTCTGGCGGAGTGTCTTGAAAATCCTAAGGCTTCCAATTTGGAGAGAGTTTTGTCCTTAGAACATACTACCCAGCCCAACTTTCCAGGCTCTATAAGAAGTGACCATATCCAGTCTGCAGAGAAAATTGAGAGACTTTATTTCATTGTGATTTTAGGTTTTCAAATGGCTAACTAGAGTTGCAGTCACTTCCACTATCCCTATTACAGTTGAATTGTGCCCCACCCCCAACTCATCTCTTGAAGCCCTAACCCCCAGTATCTCAGAATGTGACCTTATTTGGAGTCAGGGTCATGACAGAGGTCATCAAGTTAAAATGAAGTCAGTAAGGAGGGCCCTAGTCCAGTGTGACTGGTGTCCTTACAGAAAGAGGAAATTTGGAGACAGACAGGCTTACAGAGAGCATGCCATGAGAACATGTAAACAGCTGTCTATTAGCCAAGCAGAGAGGCCTAGAGCGGGTCCTTCCCTCAGTCCTCAGATGGAACCAGCCCTGTTGATGCCTCGATTTTGGACTGCTAGCCTCCAGAACAGTGAGACAACAAATTTCTGCTGTTTAAG
Organism: Mormoops blainvillei; assembly: GCA_004026545.1. Classification (NCBI taxonomy): domain Eukaryota; kingdom Metazoa; phylum Chordata; class Mammalia; order Chiroptera; family Mormoopidae; genus Mormoops; species Mormoops blainvillei. The sequence goes on from PVJD01001820.1 coordinate 129,347, forward strand.
ACACCTGGTCTTTGGTACTTTCTTACAGCAGCCCTAGGAAATGAATCCAATCCCTACATTCAGTATTTTTCATTTATATCCCTGTAGTTGCAGCAAAACAACATTTTTTATTTTAATGGGAAAAGATTATATTCTATAAAGCTGTTTTCAGATATGGAAAACAATGAAGAGATGGTATGGCAGGAGGAGCATTTGGCCATTTAAGAAATTTAGTGTTTCATAAGCATCCTTGCGTATGCCAGGCACCACTATGTACGTCCAAGATGCAATGGTCAATAAGACAATATGGTTCCTTCCCTCGTGGAGCCTGTGGTCTAGTGGGGAAAAAACCACCTTGAACCTAGACAATTATAAGAGTGTGATGAGTGCTTCCGGTGACAAGAGTATACTTTACCTCCTGTGGGAGCAGACGAGAGAGGCTTGAATCTACTCATAGGATCCAGAAAGACTTCTCTTACTTGGAAGTGACATCTGAGCAGAAATTTCAGTACTGGATAGGAATTAGCTGGTGAAAGGGGTGGAAGATTAATGAAAAACTCTGAGGGTGATGTTTTTTGGTAGAAGCAACAGCTAGGACCTGTGCTTCACATATAAAAAGGAAAGAAAATGTGTCTTCCATTTTGGGGCTGACGAAAAGGCCCCAGAGTCAATGAAGAAACCAAGCAAAGCAGGTAGAGCTGTGCCAGCTGTGGGGGGAGGGGCCCATTCTCGCCTGCAGTCTCTGTCTGGGCAGCCTGTAGATGCGGGGGTGACCTTGACCTTGGTGGGTCATCTCAAGAACTAAATGCAGGAGGAATAATACGGGCTGCTCCATGTGGCCCCTCAGGCATGCTCCCCAATCTTCCTGACCCATCAACCCGCATGTGCTCACACATCGCTTTCATAGCCTGATTTGGGAGCTTCTAAAATGTTTTGTACAGAGCCAGACTTTGTGAGGGGCCAACCAACAAAGAACACCCCACTTAGATGATGGAGGAATTGTTGGGGCTTGTTCCCTGATGGGAAAGGCCACTCCTTCCTCCTCCAATCCCTTCCAAGAACCTTAAAAACTGAAAGGGCCTTTTATGTTTCTGATAAATGGTTTGGCAAACACTGAGAGTTTTGGAATCATATGCTACCTGACTTGCCTTCCACTAATCCCCTCTCCCCCATCAAAATATGTTATGTCTCCTGGCAACACAGCCTGAGGAATGAATGGTGTCCGGGAAAGGTTAATGTTCTAGAGGTCACTTCTGGGTCCTTGTCCTGGTTTTGTTGTTAACTAGCCCTGTGACTGAAAGAAAAAAAATCACCTCTCATCTCCGAGTCTCAGTTTCTAAATGTATAAACCAACTGGGGTGAGCAAGGCGCTAAGGTGCCTCCCAGCCCGGCTGTTAGGAATCTGTTATTCTTTCCATTTCCAAAGCCACTTTAATTTATCCCTGCACAAGCTAACTGTAGCCCAGGCACTGTCAGAGGTCAGAGGGAGTGGCCTTCGGCAGCGCTGGGCAGTCACGCGGCTGCTGTGTCATCATAACGGTAGTGGAGAGAGTAAACATGAACCAGCAGAAGCTCAGTTTCCCTCTCTGCTCTCTCACCTGCCACCCGCTACCATGCCAGCCTTCCCCTCCTCCCTCCCACCTTCTTCCACCCACAAATCTCTCCCAAAACTTTTGCCTACAGGGGAATTCAAGACTTGTTTCTTTAATGGTCAGAATTGTGCTGGGTCAAGACTTTTAACTGTGTATTTAATTAGTCATCTGTATGCATGTAACTTAAAGGCGTTCAGCTGTGCCTTTTTATAGGATTAATAAAGCGGGCTGTAAATCACCTATGCAGCCTATAAAAGTATTTATAGCAGCTTTTCTCCCTCTTTGCCATTACAGAAGCTTTGTTTGAACTAGCTGAGGTTTGCATGGGGATAGTTCTACCCAGTTCTAGGAGGAAAGCGTTAACAGTCCCTTCCTGGCAAACCGCAACTCCATCATTAGGCAATGCAAAATGTGCTGAAATGTTAAGCTCCAGCAAGGAAGTTCCAAGGCGTTATTGCCAACAGCAAGCCTTCTGTGTTAATGAAAATCAAAATACAAAAAAGCCAGTCAACTGCAAGCACAAAACTTAAGCCGAACTTGAGAAATATGGCCAGAGCTGGAATGCCATGGCTTCTTGACTTCTATAAACCTTAACAGGATTTGGCAAGCGCTTCTCCAAGCTTGTACATTTGCACTGGCCAAACACCTTTTGGAACCACCTCAGCCAATTCCACAGTATCACTGAGTCTGCAAAGGAACAAGCCACCTTTTGTCTGATAGACATTCAGAGTTTTTGTGGGTAAAATAAACAGTTACCAGAACCCCTTCTTTGTGTCAGCAGGAGGTTCATGTCTCACACCCTACTCTCTAGCCGACCAAAGAAAAGATCCCAGTTCTTAAAAGAGAACCAGACTCGGCCGTCTCCCCAACATCATTCCTCTACAAAGCCTGCCTGGCTTGAAGTCCTTCTAACTGAGAGCATTAGAAAATAGCCTTGATTAGGATCCTGTCACAGAAGTTGACAAAAAGTTAAACACAGGCACATCTTAGTTATTATTCCAGGGCTAACCCTGGAGAGAAGCAGCCGGAGGTTTTGGTTTTGCACAACACATGGTTCTGGAACCTCAGAATTCCCATTTCTTCTTTAGAAGAATCTTCACTGTGTAATGGTCAGCTATCTCTCAGCTGAAAGGAAAATAAAGGAACAAGAGTGTTAAAGAGAGCACAGGACACCGTGAAGAATAATCTGACTTGGGCTTTGGGCACTGGAGGCAAAGGACAGTTTGCATCCTCCTTAGGACTGGAGGCTGCTATACTAGGCAGTGGTCTGCATATTCCCTGGCTGTCAGGGGGGTAAGGCACTTGGTCACTTTCGTGGGCTTCCTGAGTTACTCTTCTTCAGGAGGCAGCTGCATTTTGCTTGGAGCGCTGTGATATAACCTGACTGCTTGTATTTACGCAGAACAGGGTGTGAGGGAGCACGTGCACTGAGGGAGTGGAATAGCAGGGGGTCTTCTTCCTGAAAATCGGTCCTAAGAATCGGCAGCCGCGGAAATTTGGTTCACCAGCTTGGTGAAATTTTTCCAACTTTGGAGGTTGGGTTGAGGTTCTTCATATCTCAAATGCTTGTCTCCTTTTCTAGCTCGCTTGCTTTTCTGTTTCCCTCCCAACCTTCCCTGCCTTACCCCCTATTCTTTGCTCCTGTTTGAAAATGATCTCTGGAGAAAATATCAAGAACAATTCTCCAGTATCTGACATCAGAATATGGGATTCAGGACTAATTCTTATTGAGGTGGGATACATTTTTATTGAGATGGGATGTCTTCTACAAAGAAAATGTTCATAAGGAAACAAGCTTCCCTTTTGATTATGGCTAGGTTAATTCAAACTTGTTTCCTACTAATGGATCATTTTAATCTTCAAAAAAAGACTTTCTCCATTATTATTTTTCTTTTTTTGCAGTTAGAGAACTATTCTTTTTTTTTTTTTTAGGGTTAATAAATAATGGGAAACATTTGAAGTTGAGGTTGAAAGTTTAACTTTACAATCTTCTATCGCTGCATTTCCTTTGTTTGTTACTGACTTTTAACAAGTTTATTAAGGTGTGGCTTACAGATTTATTAAGGATGGATTTCATAAAGCATAGTTATGAAATTTGTAAAATTTATTTAACAAATTTATTAAGGATGGATTTCATAAAGCATATTATGAAATCCATCCATTTTAAATGCACAATTCAGTGATTTTTTTTGTAGATTTACTAAGTTGTGTAACATTACAATAATCATTTTGGAATATTTTCATCACTCCAATTTACACTTAATTCCTGTTGTATCCTCCAGCCTCAGTCAACTAATTTACTTTCTTTTTCTGTAGATTTGCCTTTTCAGGACATTTCATTTAAAGGGAATCATTCAATATATGGTGTTTTGTGTTTGGCTTCTTTCACTTAAAATAATGCTTTTGAAGTTTTATTAATGTTGTATTGGGTTGACCAAAAATGCCCATTTAGTTTTTCCCATAAAATAAAAGGCACATTTTAAAATTTTCACCAATAACTTTATTGATTTGGATATTTTGAGTATGTCACTTATCCCCTGCACGGTAGAACATTGACCGTTCTCAATTAATGTCTTGATTTGATCACTATCAACTTCAACTGGTTTACTTGATCATGGAGCATCATCCAGGAAGAAATCTCCAGCACAAAACTTCACAAACCACTTTTGACACATTCAATCAATGAGTCATAACATCTTCTCCATATACTGCACAAATCTCTTTTTGTGTTTCAGTTGCATTTTCACCTTTCTTGAAATAATAAAGCATAATATGCTGAAATGTTGCATATTCTCTTCCATCTTCAATATTAAATGGCTACACAAAAATTCACCAATTTTAATGTGTTTTTTAAATGCATGCTGATATGACAGCTGTCACAATACTATCTAAAAATATTGTTTTGAATGAAGTTAAAGACAACGAAGCACTACGAAAGCCATGAACTTTTTAGCCAATCCAATAGCATGTGTCAATATTTCATCTGTTTTTATTACTGATAATATTCCCTTGTAGATATAGAACACATTTTGTTTACCTTTTCACTAGTTTATGGTCATTTGGGCTATGTTCACTTTTAGATTATAATGAATAATTTTGCTATGAACATTTGTGTGCAAATGTTAGTGTGGACATATTTGTCATTTATCTTGGTTAGATTCATAGGCCTAGAATTGCTGGATCATATGGGAAACTTATGTTTAACTTTTAAGACACTGTAAAACTTTTTTCCAAAGCATCTGCACCATTTTACATTCCCATCAGCACTGTATGAGGTTAACTGTTTCTCTACATCCTGAACAACATTTTCTATTATCTGTCTTTTTGATTATGGTCATTCTAGTTGATATGATAAGATGTCTCATTATAGTTTTAATTTGCATTTCCTGAGTGACTAGTGATACAGATTATCTTTTTTGTGAGCTTCTTAGCCACTCATATATCTTCTTTGATAAAATGTTTATTTATACCTTCGGTTCATTTTTAAAAATTGAGTTGTTTATCTTCTTGTTATTGAATTGTAAGAGGTTTTTTGTATGTCTTGGATACTAGTCCTTTATCAGATATATAATTTGCAAAAATATTTTCTCCCAATCTGTGACCTATCTTTTTATTTTTTAATGATGTCTTTTGAGGTACAAAAGTTTTGAATTTTGATGAAGTCCAAATTATCTTTTTTTTTTTTTTACAGATCATGCTTTTCGTGTTGTATATAGGAAATCTAGGAAGCCTTAGCCTAAATTAAGTTCCTCCTGTGTTCTTCTAGATGCTTTATATTATATTTTAGGCTTTATATTTAGATCTCTGATCCATCTTAAGTTAATTTTTGTATATAGTGTAAGGTCTGAGTTCACTTTTTTGTGTGTGGATATACAATTTTCCCAGCATTATTTGAAAAAAAATCCTATTCTTTCTCCATTGAATTTCTTTTACACCATTGTCAAAAACCAATTACCATAAATATAAGGATTTTTTTCTCTCAGCTCAATTGCATTTTTATGTCTATCATTATGACCAATGTTACTACTGACTTTGATTATAATGAGATCTGACTGTGTAAAGAGAATCGGTACAATTAGACATAGGACATCGAACTGGATTTTAAAAAAAACAAACAACTCCCTACAAACAGAAATGGGAGAAATGAGGTGATTTAACAAATGATTTGCATGGAAGGAGAGCCCAGAACCAGGGCTGTTTGTGGGACTGTAATGATTCTCATAGAGAGAAGATGCAGTATAGCGAGTGGAAACCTAAAGCCAATCCTGGAGATGAATTAAGTAAAGGAGCTCTCAAGAGAGGAAAACAGGGAATAGAAGAGCTGAGCCAGGTGGCCAGTTAGGGAAAATATTTCTCTCTCCTGCTTGCCCAAACTCATCAAAGAATGTAAACTTGGAGCAATTTAGTAAAAACTTCTGTTTATTTTTAATGAAATCTCTAAAAGACTATGATTCATGAAAAAAACCATTCCTTGTTTTTTTTTTTTAAAGCAAAAACAAAGCCACCTTGATAAAGGAGAGTAATGGGAGGAGACTTTGGCTTCTAGCTTTCCTTCCTTCTCACTCTTTCCATCCTTTCTCCCATTTATAATATGTTAGGGATCTATTATTGTTCTTGACACAGAGAGAACCAACCTCTATGGTTCTTTTTTAAATGGATTTATCATCAACAACATCCCAGTAACTACTGTTCAAAGTATTGAACAGCACTTTGAACAGTACTTCAAAGTGACAACAATATAGCAAGCCTGGTTTATGACTTATAATTTTGAGCAACATGCAAGGGACAGAAAAGACATTTGGACATTTAACATCCATTGATATAAGATGTTTTCTGAGATTTCTAAGATGTTCTCTTAAGAATTATACACTGCAAATCATGAGTATTGAAATTGCTTTCTCAAAGGGATTGCTCTTTCCTAAGCTTCTCATAGACCAAGAGAAGTTCACTGAAACAATGAAAGTTGACTGTATGGAATAAAAGGACTTTTCCTATAATCACATTAAGAAGATGTGGCCATGGCTCTTCATGTAGCTTCCTGCAGCAGCCTGGGATCCCTGAGACTTCTTGGAGGATAAGCATGACATATAATTAATTTGGGGGCCTCTTGTATCTGTAGGTGAAGTGAGTTCCACATCACTACGCACTATGGTCCAAGTCCCTTCCTCATCCCAATAGGCTAAGTGAAAATAAGATAACCTCTAGAACCAGGAACACATTACAATGAGTGTGGGCCCATACACCACGGGGATGTAGTGATGTTCAATAATCTTGGCTTCCTCCTTATGCCAGCCACTCTTTATCCTCCACTCCCTGAAGAAGGAGGCACTCGGTAGAGCTAGGACATTGGACAGTTAAGCTTTGATTAATGGCCAAGGAGAAAGAAAGGCCTTACACAAGGCAGAGTTGAGTGTTGACCACTCAAACTAACTCTTTAGATCTAAACATGTGAAATGAATTGACCCTTCAAAATATTAAACCCATATGGATGGTATATTAAATTTCCTTCCAAATAACCAAGTTTTACCAAATATTACTCTCCGTACAGAACAAGAACTCAGTGGATCTCAGCTGAGTACCACTATCCTAAGCCCAGCTCACATGCAACTCAAACAAAAGCCCCCTTACACCACACCACCAAGGCAACATTGAAGACAGGCAGGAACCCCAAACCCAGGGCTGGCCCAGGACATATAATGGGGAAGACTGTGTCTCTGAACCTCATTACCCTGCTTTAGACACTTTCTTTTTTGTGTTTCCCTCCCTCCTGATGGCCCCTCAGAGCCCTGCTGTGGCCCCTTCAACACTTGTGGTCTCCTGCTAGGTCTGTTCACTTAGCAAACACCTTCGTCATCATGACCCCTTCTCAGAATGTACCTGCCCACCATTCTGTTTCTAATGGGTCCTCCAGGGAGAAGACAGCGAGTGGTCTATTCACATGACCCACTATGAACCAATTGTGTTAAAGCTTCTAGGAATTATTTTAGTTGACAGAAGCTAGTTGGGGAGGAACTTAGGGCTAAACGAAGCTTTAAATATTGCACCACTGTATGGACTGGAACCCACTCTATCTACTGTCCATATCCTGTCTCTCTTTCCTTGCATAAGTCCGGAGAATCCAGGCCTGTCCAGGACATGTGCATGGGGAAACAGTGGTGATGTCTTCTTAGCCTTGTTCTGTACAATTAACCTCAATTATTGCAGTATGACTCTTGTCTGTGTTGTGAAAAAGTTATCCCGGGCTGCCCTCAGATGCTCTGGTTAGTCACTACTGTTCTATGGGGCTCTATTGTCAGCCTGGACACATTAATAGTGACAACAATTGCCACAGTCTGCCCTCTGCTTTGTGGCTTGCACAGTTTGTCCTGACCATGCTGGGCTCTCAGCCTGGCTTTCTTTCTGTGGAAGCCATGACATTCTCATTGTGTCATGGCTGGCTGGAGCTCAGGAGAGTCATGAAGGGAATAGAGTGTGCTGGAGGGTATGTCATCCACAGGGGTCTGGGGTGACAGATTGGAGCTTCTATGGAACCCCAGGGCTCCGTGGGGCTTCCCAGCCTTTTCCTTATTCCAGGAACCCAGGAAAGGGCTCAAAGGAGGAGCTGTTTATGTACAAAGTGTACAGAGGAGCACTCTGGCGATGCAAGGCAGGAAAAGAGATAGATGAGCAGGGACAGAGGAGGAGGAGAAGAAACCTGAGTATATCTGGCTTTGGCTTGTGAACCAAGCTCATTACCAGAAATTTGGGGGAGAAAATAAAGTTTAGTAACTTTCATTAAATAACTTGAATCATTTCTTAAAATAGATTTTCTTTTCCTGATTATAAAAACATCCATGATCCCTATAGAAAATGCGAAAAACACAAAAATTACCAATAGAAAAACAAAAATCATCCAAACAGCGGTAACTGTTGTTAATGTGTTAACATTTGCCTAAATTTGTCTGGTTTATTTTCATATACTATTATATATTACTTGTGTATATATTTTTAACTCAAGGAAGAATCATATTGAATTATATTCTGTCTTTTTCATTCAACATTATATACTTTTCTGCAAAATTATTTTAATAGCTGAACATTATTCCATCTTTTTCATGTAGCGTAATTTAGTCAATCAAACCTCTATTGTTGGACATTTAGGTTGTCTCTAATTTTAACATGTCTTTGCTCACCTTCATAATTATATCTTTAGAATACACTTCTAGAAGTGGAATATGCACATTAAATTTTTTATACACACTGACATATTTCTCCCCAGTAAGATTTTTCTAAATTATACTTGTACCAGTAGTAAGTGAAATGTATTTTTTTTCCTTGCAGTCTAATATTGGGTAGCAGTTTATCTTTGTTAATCTTTTTTAAGTTGAGAAGTATAAAATTCTATTTCATTATTTTAATTAGAATGTTTTTGCTTATTGGTATGATTTGGTAGTTTTTCATTTATTTATTGATGAAATCTATAAATACATATCACAAATAAATGGGGTCTCCCTGTTTTCAAATGCTTGTAAGAGCTTCTTCTACATTGAGATAACTCCTCTTGGTTTTATGTAATACAAATATTTTTCTAATCATTTATTTCCTTTTAATTTTAGTTTTTAATTATTAAAAATGTCATATAATCAGATGTATTCATTTTTTGACTTCAGAGTGTTTATACTTGATGCTATTTAGGAAGATTGTTTCTACTGTGATATAATACTCATATCTTTTTCTAATATGTAGAAATAATTTGTTTCAAGTAACTCTTTAATCATCTGTAATTTGGGGTACATGGTATAAGGTATAAAAACTGACTTCCTCCCATGACTCCATTAGGTTAATCTATTTTCCCAGTACTCTTTATTAAATGATAACCATCCTTCATTGGTGTAAAATGCCACCTTATAGATATATGAAATAATTATAGGTGAATTCTATTTCTGCCTCTGAGTACTTTATATGATTTCATTGATATATCTATGCAAAGCTGAAGGAATTCTACACTGCTTTAGTAATCATAAATTTATCCTGCCCTTATATTTGTTTATCAATTTTTCCTTCCAATTTCAGTTTATTATCTTTATTTCTCATTTAATGAGCACTTTTCCTCTTTATTCTGCTGTTTTGGCTGCCTTTATAATGTCTTCAATTAATTTTGAGTACACTTTTAAACTCTTTATTTAATGTTATAAATGTGATTGTGATTATATTGATCCCATACTACAGATTTTAAAATATAATGTTCTTATTATTATTTTCTAAGTATTTTAAATCATAGTTTTGATATTTTTCTTTGTCCCATGAGCTATTTCTAAAAGTATCCTTGAGTAATCCAGTAGTGATTTAAATTTTTAATATTTTTATTATTAAAATCAAATATAAAATATCTTATCTGGAAAAGTTATTTCTGTTTTCTCTGTAACCAAAGCATGCCAATTATGGGGAAAATATTTACCTATTTATGTGGTCCCAAAGCCAATATACATGAAATGATCAGCCATATCAATTATATTTCTCAAATTCTTTTCTCCTTATTTGCCCTTTTGTCCCCGATCTATCAGAAACAGAGAGAATTTTGTTAAAGTCTTTCCCTGTTATGGTGCTTCTGTAAATTCTTTAGTAAGTTCTGGGTTTTTACATGTTTTGATTCTGTGTTATTCTGCTAATGAGGTTAATGTAAATGGGGCACACTGATGTACCACCTAAGACACAGGAGAGCCTCAGTCCTGTGACATTTCTGCCAAAAATACATAATTTGCTGTAATCATGAGGCAATACCAGACAAACCCAAATTGAGAAATTTTCTACAAAATAATTGACCTGTAATCTTTTAACAAGTGCTAATGTCATAAAACTCAAGGAAAGACTGAAGACTGAACAATCTGGATTGTTCCAGATTGATGGAGATTAAAAGACATGACACCTAACTCTAACACGGTCCTGGATTAGATACTTTTGCCCTACATGATTTTATCGGGGTAAGCTGGCAAAATTGAATAGGGTCTGCGATTACAAGTGATGCGTCAGTGTGTCTGGATCTTGATGTCTGCTTTGGTTATGCAGGAAAATATCCTTTTTAGTAGGAATTACACACTAACATACTTTGGAGTCGTGGCACATCATGTCAGCTACTTACTTTCAAAAGGTTCAGGAAAGTAAACTTCTTTGCACTCTTGAAGCTTTTTTATAAAGTTTAAGTTCTTAAAACAATGGAGATTAATTTAATACCAGTATATTCTGAGTTGACCTCCTCCTTATATCGAAGTCCTGTCATATAGTCTGCCTTTCCTGGTCATGTTGGTGCCAATTAACATCACTATAAAGTGATAGCTTTTAACTTTGAGTGTGTTAGTAAACACATCTGAGTGCTCTGTGTCCAGAGATGGTCCAACTAGTGACCTGAGCAAGGAAGCAGAATTGGGGAAAAGGAGGGAAAAGTAGATGTCAGGGGCTTGTGACAGAACTTCATGGAGAGGTCCTGCGTAAGGAACCCCTGGCTGCCATCAGAATGTAGTTGGAGGCAGGAGTCTGGTTCACACTGGAATGAAATGAATCCTGCTGAAAGCAGTGGCCCTTTTGCCTTGTTTGCTTTTCAGGGGGACTAAATGAGCAGTGCATTATGCCCTTGGTCATTCACAGGCATCCCGTCTCCGGCAGTCATCTCTGGGGGAGGTAGGAAGGCAGGTCATTGTCAGGAGGTGGGAATTCTTGTTCCACCCTTCTGCAACCCAGCTGTGTGACACAGGGAAGAAAAGTCCTTAAACTCACAGTGACTCAAATTTCTACTCTGTAAATGGTGAGGGTTGGAGCCTAAGGTTCCTTCCAAGTCTAAAATTATGATTTTGAACATCGATGCATATGAACACTTTAAGCATCCAAAGAAAAGAGAGTCCCCTTTGGGCCACAGCAGAGAGAAAAGCCTTCGAAAAGCTGCTGGAGTGCCATTGGGCATTAAATGTGGGGCAGGATATAAATCTTTGTACAAGAGGAGAGAGCAGTGGAGAAAACATGTGCCTTGGACCTGATTTGAGAAAAGGCACAGAGGTGGAGTGAGAGAGTGAGAAAGGCCAGGAAGGAGTCGGGCCTGGCTTGAGGTTTGGTTACTCATCTTTCACCCCCGTGAACTCTGGCCCAAGAAGATCCTGGCACAAGTTTTTGCTTTAAGGTTGCTCTGTGGATGAAACTCAAGAATGTTTTCAGTACCACTAGGAAATGATCAACTGTGAAAAGTAGACCCAATCTGCTGTCTTACATGAGAATTATTAATGGAGTGTATTAAGGGGATCCCGTGCCTGTTTTTTTTCTTAAACTGGTGGGCAGAGTTGAGGAGAACCAAGGCCAGTGGAAAAAAAGGACAATAAGAGTTAATGTGGCATTGCCTTATGAAATTTAATATGCTATGTTTGGTCTTGTGGGTGCCTTATTATTTTTTCCCCCTCTTTCTAAAAAAAGGTCTGGGTAGGGTCCATGTAAAAGAACAGAAGGCAAAAGAGATGGGGCTTCCAAACTGTGGAATGGCCCACAGGAGCTCAGTAGACCACATACCTCTCATTTGAGTGACCCTGATACTAAAGTTCCACAGTTAGCCATGACACCCCTCTCTGGAGAGGCAACCATTTGGCAGTAACGGATGGGGGATTGCCAAGGGGTAACCAGAGCTGGCTGGGATGGCGAGGACACATGTTGGGACAATGGGCCCTGCACACTGTGGGGCGCACTGGCTCTGTCTCTTGGTAACTACGGGGTATAATACTTCTTTGCTCACTGTCCTTGAGTGGCCAAAAAGGAAAGAATCTGTCCCATGGGCGAATGCAAGGCTTGGTTGGGCCCTGTGGCTAGGAAATTCTTCATTTATCTAAAGGAAACAAAAACGTGTGCAGACTGTCTATTTTGTGCAAGGCAGACAAATGCAGCCCCAAGGAGAAAAGAACCTCTACCCAATGGCTAAGTGGAGCATGGAGCCCTGGCAAGGAAGAGAAGAAAAGCAGACCTGGGCTGAGGGCCATGGGCGGCCGCCTGGTGGGAGCACCATTATTCCTGTCCCTCCTGCTCTCTGTGGTTGGGAACACAAAGAGAAAGAGGGTGGGGTAGCAGGGCTTGGCCCCTCTCCCTGCAGAGGTCGGCCCACTGGCCTCAAATGATTATTGAGTTTAATGAATTGCAGCTTGTAAAAGTCTTTGAAGCTAGAAGGCAGAGCCTGAGCTCTGAGGATTCTTTTTCTTAAATCATTTTATTATGGGACTCGAAAAACAAATCTCTCTTGAGCAGAGAGCAACAGTCGAGGCGGCCAGCCTCCAGTCGTGGTAGCTTTTTTTTTTTCTCTCTTTTAAACTGCAGTTAAAAGATGAAGGCTACAAATGTGGAAAAACCAAAGCACCAGAAGACAATGGGCTTGACATTTAGGTGGGAGCTAGGGGAAAATGTTAAAGGGGCTTCCACTGGAGCAATAACAATTAGCCCCATTAGCTTGTGCATAACCCATAAATGTAAGGAGCACATAAACCGTGAGAGCAAATCACCATGGTGCCCCTGGGAAAATATCTCTATGCTGGAACCATCTCACTGAACGGATGTAAAAAGATCATATTGTGTGTGTCTTCCAGTGGCAATTAACCTCAATTACTATACTATAGTCCATAAAAGCAGCTGCATGGGATAGGGTCTGTGAGGAATCTGTATCTGAGACTAGGCTGCCCACACTAGTTACCCCATAGACAGGGACTGCATTTGGGGCATTTTCAGACGTTGTATAAATCCTAACCAGCACTGTGTGCTCTAACCTATAAAAGAACGTAGCAGGTGTGTCTTCCCAGTCAACCCTTTATGTCCTGGGCATTGTGATAGCATCTTGCTGGCTTGCACCTCAGTAGTGAGTCAGAAAAAAGCAAGGAAGGGAAGGCAACTCCATTCATCAGGGTTCTTTCAGGTATGTTGAAGAAAAATCTTGGAATTTCCTAAGTGAGGCTATCAACTGCTCAAGGTGTCTATTATGTTAATGAGGCAATGTTTGGGAATCCCCCAGGTAACCTAAGGATAGGGGCTGTTTGCCAGGGGAACCAACCTTCATCAGAGGGCTGAAGTTTTCAGCCCCACTCCCTGATCTCTGAGGTGAAGAGAGGGGCTAGAGGTTGAGTTCAACCACTAATGGCTAGTGATTTAATCAATCATGTCCCAGTAATGAAGCCTCTATAAAACTCAAAAGGATGGGCTTTCAGAGAGCTTCCTGGTTGGTGAAGCAGAACATGTCCACCTGCCAGGCCTCAAATTATAAGGACAAAAAGCTCCCGCCTTCTTCCTATGTATCTTCATCTTCATTTGTATTCTTTGATATCCTTTGTAATAAACTGGCATCTAGTAAGTAAACTGATTTCCTGAGCAAAGGTAACAACCTCACCATGCAGCTGGTATCTGAAGTTGGGGAAGGGAGTGAAGTCTTGTTGGACTCAGACCTTAACCTGTGGAATCCAATGCTACCTCTAGGGAGATAGTATCAGAATCGAGTTAAATTTTTGGGACATCTGGTCCGTGTCCATGGAGATTGAGCTAATTACTTGGTGCTATGTTGAAGGAAAAACACACATTGGAATTGGTGTCAGAACTGGAAATGTCCTGATTCTATAATTCATGTAAGTGCTTTTGATATTTTTTTCATTGTATGTTCTCTCTTGATTTTCCTTTCTAGGTTGTTTATCTTTGGTTTCCACTTTGCCATCTTTATTTACTATATGCTTTTCCAAGGAAGCCATATAATATAGAGGAGAAACAAGTCTATGTTCCAGCCCTGGCTCCATTTGATCTTGGTCAAATTACATAACCTCTCAGTCTCAGTTTTCTTGACTATGAAATGGGGATAACAAAGCCAAGCTCTTGGTGGTTATGATGACTAAATTGAATAGCATAGCTGGAACCTCTATAATCTAAGTATATTGTAGATGTCCACAAATTTTAGATTCTCTTTGCAAAGCCTGTCTATTTTATGAATATTTAGTAAGGAAATAACTTCCTATGAGTCTTTCAATACAGACAGATGGAACTTGAAGCTTTATCTTCTATTATTGTTATCTTATGACTTTTTGGTGTTAAAACATAAAAACAAACCTTAGTCTGTAAGTAGGCTTTCATCATGCCAACCTCTTTGCAAGAGCTCCATGAGTACTAAGGAGATATGACAGCCCTTGTTTATAGAGGTTCAGGAAGTTACAGAAGGTGGTTCCATCATTGGGAGGAATCATGTAATTGTATTCCATTCTGAAAGTCCCCACTGTCCCAAGTGAAGGGGAGAAAGGTAGCTGTCTCAGGTCCAGGGTGTGGATGTTGTTGGGAGAAGAGAAGTGGGGGGGAAGAGTCATGTTAGATCCTTGCCCAGTGTAATCAAAATCGTCGACTGTCTCTACTTGAAGGATTTCATTCTGTTGTGCCCCATCGATTTCACTATTGAATCACCAACAGTTAACTAATCCATGAGAAATTGTGAGCAATAATGTAAGACAGGGGGAGAGAGAATATGAGACAGAGGGGGACATGCCCTCAGAGAGAAAGGAAGGAAACCCACAGAGAGCATGGTACTGACACTGCAGCTGTTTGGGTACATCAATAGCTAAGTTCACTGTGGTGTCTAAATGGTAGGGCCAGTATAGCTCAAGAAACATAGAAAATGCAAAGTAATCTAAATTATGAGAACTAATCCAAGAGCTAGGGTGGTGGATAAAATAGTCATTCCCATAGGATCAACTTCTGCCCACGTGAAAGAGGCGTTCACTTTAAGGAGATAGCCCCAATCTTAAGGATGTGTCATGGATGTCCTGGGCCACTATAGAGAGTTTCATTTGAGCTGAGAAGTTGTCGCAAGAGAAATGGGCATCTCTAGCTCAGTACCTTTTCCTATTTCTCTACCTGGCCCTCGGTACAGCAGCCATTATCCTCAGATTCTCTTTCCGGAAGCGGAGAAGGGAACAGAAGTCATAGAAGGGTGTTCTGTATTTGAAGTTTTTCCTTTGTGGAATATGATTGCCGATGATCAGAGAGGCATTAGTGGTTCTTAATGTGTGAATCCTTGACCTACTGGATCAGAAACCCTAGGGTGGGGCTCAACATTCCATTTTGACAGATGCTCCAGGTGATTTTGATGTACGTGTAAGTTAGAGAACCACTGGACTAGAGCACAGGGTTTAAGAATGCAGACTTTGTTACCCAAGTCCTAACCTCAATTCTATAAATTGGGAATTGTGTGATGTCAAAGGGCTGTTGCAAGGATTAAGTGCGAAGACGTTTCTCCACAGGGTTTTCACTGTATCAGAATCAGAGCTGGAACCCAATAGATTGTACCTTTGCATATGGAGTGGCAGGTTGCGAGTTTGCTTGTTGGATGTCTTGCTAAGGGAACTTCTTGATTTTGTGTGTTAAGTCTCTTTCTACCTTGTTGAATGTCCTGGGTTCTGAATAACATTGTCTTCCTTATGTCCTACTACTGTCATAGTATAGGAAATGTCGCTCTGTGGGTACCCTGCTGGTGAGTGGAATGGCTCCACCAAAAACAGTGGAAACAGGCTGGCTGAGGCCAGAGCTGCATCTTATTTTGTTTTTTGGAAGTGGGGTGGAGGGAGCAGGAGTTACCCAGTCTTGTTCCCCTTTGGCGACACTGTTCTTCCTGAGCCCTGAGGAATAATGAAGAGAGAAAAATGAACATTTTTGTGGTTCAGCTAACATTAAAATGGGAAAAGCACATCACTGGAATTAGAATGTCCTGTTCATTAGTCACTTTTTCTTCTAAAATTAAATTGTCTCTACAAGGAGGAAAAAGAACAAACCCTTGATGACCTCCATAACTCATTATTTCTAAGGAATATACTTACTGCCCAGTGGATATAAATCTGAAATTGATTTTCCATTTCTGTCAGCCATTGACTGGCGGCCTCACAGGTACTTGAGAAAGAGAATGGGTGCTTTTGTGTGGCTGGCAGGGGCAGATGGGGAGAGGTGGTTGCTGTTCTTGGTAACCTTGAGGGCCGCTGTGGAAGATCCATTTTCCTTTGCAAGGCATCCAAACCTTTTAGAAATTGAGGAGGAGGAACTCAGGTAGGCTATTTCATTGTGAGGGGCTTTAGCAACTGTGCACATGGCCACTCTTACAACTGAGATTCCCTTTCCAGGCCATTAGAAGAGAATGCTCCAGGCACCACATACTGATACAGGATGAGAGGGAAAAGCAATGGAGCCTCATTGACATGAGGGTGGTTGTTTGAAAGAGGGTTTGATCTGATGCTTGTGGTAACATCCTTTGCCTCCCTGTCCCCCCAGACTAAGAATATAGATCATTACAGAATTCAGTGACAAATTCATCCCTAAGCTCAGTGAAATGTCTGTTGATTTTCAAAAACCATTTTCATGTTGAATTTATAGTTACCAGCTGTGCAAGCACAAGATGATAGGAACAGAAGTCACGAATAAGCCACACCTCAAAAAATATACGCTAAATTTAACAATTTGTAACTTAATTCTACATTAATATGCTCACATTTATTTTTACAGCATTAATTAAATTGCAATTATGCTCCAGGCCAAAAAAAAAACACCAAATCATCTTGGGACTCACTAAATGATGCAAAGTAGCTGAATGATGAACAATCTGTATTTCCTTAAATATATTAGTGACCTTAATATATTGCATTTAAATAGCAGATTTACATGTAATGTTCTAATTTGAGCCATTGTTTAGTAGAACACCTCCTCCCTAGAATGATAGCATACATTTCTGGAGACCTAGCCAAGAGGCTGTTCCCTCATAGGTCCCTAAGTCAGGCTCATGTCCTTGCAGTAGGCTAAAAAATGGTCTCTAAAGAGCCCTCATCCCTGGAACGTGTGAATGTAAAAGTATATAGCACAATCTTTGTAGATATGATTAAGTTAAGGATCTTGAGATGGGGAGATTATCCTGGATTATGAGAGTTGGCTTTAAATGTCGTGACACATACCCTTATAAGAGCAGGCAAAGGGAGATTTGCTAGACACAGAGGGGAGGAAATGTGGCACCAGAGCAAAAAAGGATTTGAAGATGCTGGCCTAGGGGATTGGAGTGGAATGGCCACAAGCCAAGGAATGCTACAGCCTCCACAGGCTGGAAGGAATGGATTTTCTCCCAGAGCCTCCTCTGGAAAAGACATGGCCCTACTGATACCTTGATTTCAGCCCAGTGAGAGTGACTTTGGACTTCTGGTCTCCAGAGTTATAAGAGAATACATGTGTCTTATTTTAAGCCACCAGGTTTGTAGTAATTTGCTACAGCAGTCACAGGAAACTAACACCTATTATACATATAGTCCCTCCCTAAGGGTGAATCTGATTGGAGGACTGAAGTGCTGGGGCGGACTTAATCCTAACAGCTGAGAGATCGCTGAGCCTCATAGCATTCAGTCACTCATTCTCGTATGAGATGTCTGGGTCCTTATGCAAATAAACCACTCCTCACCCTGCTCTCTACCCGTGGCCAGCGGAACATCTGAGTGTGTAGGAAGTACACAGTTCAAACCTTCATTCTGGATTCTATGACATACACAAATCACCATATTCAGGATGTGGATGTAAGGACAATAGAAGGTAAACCATTCTCCCCTGCCCCCAAAAACCACTCAGCGTTGCTCTTTCATTTATTTACTCATCCAATCATTTAGTACTTATTTATTAAGGGCCTACTCTGTGCCATGAACTGTGTACTTTCAAAAACTCTGCAATAATTTACCTCCCAGACCTTCATGTTTGAGCCAAAACTCAGCTGAATCTAATTTAGTGGGAAGTTTACACAGAAAAGGGAAGTGCTACTTTTCCTGCTTAAAGAAAGGCTCTTCCTAAAATCTAATCTAATTTATAAATAGTTTCTGGGCATTATGGATGAGGAGTGATTTGTTTCTTCTCCCGCCTTCTATAATAACTAAGCCATTTCTGGGCACACAAGTCTACTCTATTGCCTGTGATAACAATATTCACAGTCTCATCAGGTTTGTTTTTATTGTTAAATGATTCATGGATGCGACTCTCTGTATTTGTACTTCCAAAATGCCCACTGCATTTTAGAATAGGAACCTCAGATCCAGGGTAGTATCACATTAACTTGTGTTGTATGATTGCTAATGTTATTGAGCCTAGGAGCATGTATATGACTAAATTAAATTAATTATAATAGAGAGGAATGTGGTAAGTTCACCAGATTATTCCACTGAGTTTTACCTACTAATGTGTAATTCGGATAGATTCTAAATGTTAAAATCAATTGAGTAATTTTTGCAATATGTGCTTATTGTCATACCTTTGTGGATCAGTGTACTTGCTGAAAAGTCTGAGCATTTCAGGGTCTTGACAGTTTTTGACAGCATATCTTAGTGCCTGAAATAGTGGTTAAGAAGCTAGACACTGGAGGCAGAATATGGGAGTTCAAATCTCATCCCTAACTACTTACAAGCTGTGTAACCTTCGGCATGACCTCTCTAGATTTCAGTATCTTCATATGAAAAAATAAGAATTATAATGGTTCTTATCTCACAGGGTCTTTGCAAGGATTTTCTGAGATATCTATGTCTCTCACTAATATTAGGAACAAGGCAAGAATGTCCCCTCTCCTCACTGTTTTTCAGCATCACACTGAAAGTCCTAGCTAATACAATAAGACAAGAAAAGGAAATAAAAGAAATATGGATTGGTAAGAGAACTATAAAATTGCCTCTTTTTTTGTAGATGATGCGATTGTTTATGTAGAAAACCTGAAAGAATTTACAAAAAACCTCCTGGAAGTAATGTCAATGACTTTCCTAGATACCAGCCATGAAAAAAGTGAATTTGAAATTAAAAACACAATACCATTTACATTACAGCCCCCAAAATGAAATACTTAGGAATAAGTTTAATAAAATATGTACAAGATCTATATAAGGAAAACTTTAAAATTCCGGTGGAAGAAATAATAGAAGAGTTAAATAAATGGTGAGTTATTACACGTTCATGGGTAGGAAGACTCATATCGCTGTCAGTTTTTCTCAACTTGATCTATGGATTCAACACAATGCCAGTGAGAATCCCAGCAAGCTATTTTGTGGATATAGACAGATTCTAATATTTACATAGAGAGACAAAGCCACAGATTAGACAACACATTATTGGAGGAGAAGAACAAAGTTGGAGGACTGACACTACTCAATTTCGAGACTCACTATAAAGCTCCAGTAATCAAGACAGTGTGGTATTAGTGAAAGAACAGACAAATAGACCAGTGGAACAGAAAGCCTGTACATAAGTAGACCAACATAAATATAGTCAACTGATCTTTGAAAAGATGCAAAGGTGATACAGTGGAGTAAAAGATAGTCTTTTTAACAAATGCTGGAGCAACTGGACAGCCATATCAGCCTTCCCCCGCCCCCCTAAAAAAAGAACCTATACACAGACTTAACATGCTTCATAAAAGTGAACGTAAAAGGGATCATAGACCTAAGTGTAAAACACAAAACTCTTAGGACCTCTAGAAGATAACATAAGAAAAAATCTAGATGACCTTGGATATGGCAATGGCTTTTTAAATGCGACACCAAAGGCATAATCCACTAAAGAAAGAGTTGACAAGTTCAACTTCATTAAAGTCAAAAACTTTTGCTCTGAGAAAGATACTGCCAAGTCTTTGAATGAGAAGGCAAGTCACAGACTGGGAGAGAGTATTTGTAAAAGACATCTGATATAGGATTGTTATTCAAAATATATAGTTTACACAATATCTGACTAAGCAAATGCTTACTAAATGTTAGCTACTAGTATTATTCGATTATTTTTTTTTTCATTTTGCTTCAGTACCCCTCTATTTCCATCAGTTCTCTCACTTAATTTTTTTGTTAGTAGCAGTTGGTTTACTTCTGGCCAAGTATTTCTTTCAGTCAAATCCTGATAGCTGGTTGGCTGATTTTACTGCAAGTTTATTGGGCTCATCTTCTAGACAAGCCTTAAAGGCACAGAGGAAATGTGTTTGATAGGGTATGTCCCCTGAAGCCCATCTGCTGTTGGACAGATTGGAGGTAGTACCAGGGAATAGGGCAGCCCACAGGCTCACTTCACTCTACTGCTTGTAGCTGAGAAAAGAGGGTGGAGTTGGTGACATGTCAATGCAGCCCTCAGGGAGCAGATGTTGCTGGTCATCTCTCCAAGATGGCTGTGGAGAACTGACTAAACCAAACTTGGAAATAGTACACTCTAGAAAGTTCCTCCCTTGCCTGCCATATCTTGAAGAATTGGTGTTATAAATTCCAAATCTCTCTGGTGTTCTAGAACCCATGTTTTAGGAGGTGCCCCTGGGGAAGAATCTGAAGAATCCCTCCAGCTGTAAAAACCTGTGGGGGTTGTGGTGGCAGGAGAAACTCCCAGACTCGAAGAAGAGTTTGTTGGAGAGATCTACAGGGCCCTAGAATGTACACAAACCCACCTACCTGGGAATCAGCACCAGAAGGGTGCAGTTTGCTTGTGGGTATTGGGGAAGTGACTGAAAGCTGGTGGAGAGCCAAGTAAGCAGCATTGTTCCCTCTCTTACCCCTCCCCCACAGAGAGTACCACAGTGCAACCACATGGGTTGTCCCACCCTAGTGAATACCTAAGGTTCTGCCCCTTACAACATAATAGGAGCACAGAGACAAAGAAATATGGCCCAAATGAAAGAACAGATCGAACTCCAGAAAAAATACAACTAAGCAATGAAGAGATAGCCAACCTATCAGATGCAGAGCTCAAAATACTCATGATAGGATTCTCACAGAAATAGTTGAGTATGGTTGCAAAATAGGGGAAAAAGTGAAGACTATGCAAAGTGAAATAAAGAAAAATACACAGGAAACCAACAGTGAAGGGAAGGAAACCAGGATTCAAATCAATGATTTGGAGCAGAAGGAAGAAATAAACATTCAACCAGAACAGAGTGAAGAAACAAGAATTCAGAAAAATGGGGAAAGGCTGAGGAAACTTTGCGACAACTTTAAACATTTCAACATCTGAATCATAGGGGTGCCAGAAGGAGAAGAGGAAGAGCACGATATTGAAACTTATTTGAAAAAATAATGGAGAACTTCCCCAATCTGGCAAAGGATATAGACTTCCAGGAAGTCCAGGAGACTCAGAGTCCCAAAGAAGTTGGACTCAAGGAAGCACACACCAAGGCACATCATCATTACATTACCCAAGATTAAAGATAGGAGAGAATCTTCAAAGCAGCAAGAGAAAAGGAGACAGTTGCCTACAAAGGAGTTCCCATAAGACTATCAGCTGATTTCTCAAAAGAAACTTTATAGGTAAGAAGGGGCTGGAAAGAAGTGTTCAAAGTCATAAATACAAGGGTCTACATCCAAGAATACTCTATATCCAGCAAAGCTATTATTTAGAATGGAAAGGCATATAAAGTGCTTCCCAGGTAAAGTAAAGTTAAAAGAGTTCATCATCACCAAGCCCTTATTAAATGAAACGTGAAAGGGACTAATCTAAGAAAAAGAAGATAATCAAAACTACGAACAGTAAAATGACAGCAAACTCACAACTATCAACAACTGAACCTATAAACAAAAATGAACTAAGCAAACAAGTAGAACAGGAACAGAATCACAGAAATGGAGATCACATGGAGGGTTATCAGTGGGGAAGGGTGGGGGGAGAAAGGAGAAAAAGTACAGGGAATAAGCATAATTGGTAGCTACAAAATAGACAGGGGGAGGTTAAGAATAGTATAGGAAATGGAGAAGCCAAAGAACTTATATGTACGACCCATGCACATGAACTATGGTGGGGAATGCTGGCAGGAGGGGGGTGCAGGATGGAAGGGAATAAAGGATTAAAATAAATGGAACAACTGTAGTAGCATAATCAATAAAATATACTTAAATAAATAGAATCCCTCCACTCCTTCTTGCCCATTCTGTGCTGTGGGCACAGCCAACCACACTGCCTTGAGACTCACAGAGACAGGTAGGTCAAGCAACAGCTGCTGGGTGGCGTTTGTGTGGAGTGTGGCCCATGGTAGAGAGTAGATTGTGTGTTAGTGCAGGGTGGTAGGAATGGTGGCTCCCAAGTCTCCAGTGCCTCCTCTACCACCCACCCCTGCCCCAACATCTCTCAGATCTCCCCTCTGGGCCACCCTCTGCTGAAGTAATAAGCTTCTTCAGCTCCTAGTCAAACGCATTAAAGAATAGCTTTTAAAGGAATTATATAATATCACAAATGAAGATTAGAGTTTTCAACTTTGGGTTCTCTTGTTGTGAATATTTAATTGCTTATTAAATATTCATGAAATGTTGGCAGCATATAGAAGATGAAGAAAGAGTTCCTGGTCAGTGAATTTATATTCTTATTGATAATGAGAGAAAGCAAAGCTCTAACATAGAGACATTCCAGGTAAAGAGTTAGACAAGACTTCCCAGTGAGCCGCTTAGGGCATTTCATTTCATTTCATTTTCCTTTTGCCCTAGGGTCTGTTCTTCTAATCCTTCAGCCTTACATCATTAAGAATGGGAGCAAGTAAAAGTAAGCAGAGCCTTGCATTATGTACTCTTTCACCATGCAGGCTATAATAAGGGCTTTGAAAAAGCAGAGAGATACAAGTTTGACAAACCAGGTTATAGAACATATGCAAGTAAAAGTAGCAGCAACTGAGAAAAAAAATAAATGAAGGAAAATTTAAAATTTAAACAAATTATATGGTTGTGTTGACTTTATTGGCAATAGATGAGAACTGTGTACCTAATACTTGACTGAAGGGCTTTAGGCTTTTGGGGGGAGGAAGGGAAATCTATGAAGATACTTAAGCAGGGAAAATGGAGAAGGAGGCATCTTTTTTTTTTTTTAAATTTAAGGGACAGAATTCTTCATGATATGGGAAGCTGTTGGCACATGGTAATCTCTGTTCTATTCTTTGTCTCTTTGATGAACCTGTAACACTTAGGATAAGCATTGGCTGCAAGTAATGAAGACCCAAATTATAGTATAGGCATTAATGTCTCTCTCATATACAAGTAGGATGTGAACAATCCAGGAATGAATGGTCACTCTGCTTCACAAAATCCTCAGAGGCTTGAACTCTTCAACTCACTTCTCTTTTATCTCTAGAGTAAGACCTTTTTTCTCAGGGTCCAAGATGGTTATTAGAGTTCAAGCCATCCCATTCAGTTTCAAGTAGGAGAAAGAAGGAAGGGATGGAGAAGGAATGGGAAAAGGGCATGTTTCAACTTTCTTTGAGGAAGTTTACTGAAACTGCATGACAGCTCCATGTATTTCCCATTGGGTTAACAATTAGGTACATGACCACATCTAGCTAGAAAGGAAGCCAAGAAATGTGGCCGTCGTCTAACTAAAAATTGTGGTCCTATTATTATGGAGAAAGGAGAAAAATTGCCATGGTACTCTCCTAAATCCCAGCTCTCAATGCATACTGGTCTAGCCTTCTTAATATCTAAGTAAGATATGCAATATAAAAGATGTGGCTTCTTATAATATCAAGCTGGTAATCAAAGAAACTAGCTTCTTTCCTTGATTCAGAGAAATATGAACAGATTTCTAAAGAATGGTCTAATATTTGAATGTCTCATTACAAGTCAAAATTAGGAGTCAGACATAAGTAGATTCCAAGCCTAACTCTTCTATTTATTAGCTGTGTGACTTTGAGCAGATTACTTATGCTCTCTGAACTTCGGTCTCATTATCCTTACAATGGGCATGACACCCATGCTTAAAGATGTTGTTAGGATTAGATATCAATACAGATGTGAAATAAGTTGATACAATAAATAAGAACTTCTGCGGCAACTTCTTCTCTTTTAATACACATTATCCTTATATGGAAGGTGTTCTTCTGCTCTTTGACCATGTCTGCACTCCCAACATCCCAAGGAGTCTTTTTCTGAACTTTGTTTGAATCTTTTCCTACCAATTCACATAAAGGGCTAGCCCCAGTAAACCCAAGGTACACGATCAACTACAGCAACTGCCATGCTGACACTGAAGGCAGGAAATGTGCTATTGGTCAGGAACACAGTCTGTGGACTAGTGCTCACCCAGAAACATGCTAGTGCTTACATACAGAACATACAAAATTATACCTGAGACTTACATTAATATAATGCAAATATGTACAGGCATAAGCATTTATCTTTTCATGAGCAACAGACAATGTCTGCATCTTAAATGTCCTAAAAGAGATGGAATGGTCTCCAAAGTGGTTGCTTGATAAAATGTTAGAGGTTTTTGATCTTTAAAGTAGCTGCTTGATGCAGACTTAAGGGGGTCTAGATAGAAAGGAGTGACCAATGCTATAGACTGAATGTTTATGTCCCCTTAAAATTTATGTTAAATCCAAATGTATTTGGAGGTGGGCCTTTGGGAGGTGGTTAGGACTTGACAGTGGAGCCCTCATACATTTGCTTAGAATCTTTATAAAAAAGACCTCAGAGAAGTCCCCGTTCTGCCATGTGAGTGCATAGGGCCATCTGTGAACTAGGAAGCGTGTCTTCACCAGATGCTGAATCTGCTGGTGACTTTTTCTTGGACTTCATAGTCCCCAGAACTATAAGCAATAAATTTCTGTTGTTTATTGAGCCACCCAGGCTAAGAGATTCTGCTACAGTAGCCCAGGTGGGTTAAAACAAGCAGGCAGGCTTCAGGTTTCCACCTAGTCTGACTCATGTTCTCTCCTGTGCTTCTGCTAACAACATGCCAGTTTGTCTCCTCAGTCATGAGGTCCACTAGGAGTAATTTATTTTAATACTTTACTGTATTAGTTTCCTAGGGTTGTCATAACAAAGCACCACAAATTGGGTGGCTTGAAACAATAGAAATTGATTTTTTTGCAGTCCTGAAGCCTAGAGGTCTCAAATCAAGGTATCGGTAGAACCTGCTCTGACACTGGAGAGTCATTCCTTGCTGCTGCCTGGCTCCTGGTGGTGGACGGTAGCATTTTTTCCTTGCCTTGCAACTGCAGCAGTCCAATCCTTGTCTCTGTTGTTGCATGGTGCTCTCCCTGTGTGTCTCTGTACCTTCTCTTCCTATGTGGACATCAGTCATGTTGGATCAGGCTCCATTCTAACAGTCACATCTTAACTTGATTACAACCTCAAAAACCCTATTTCCAAATAAGGTCACATTTACTGGGGGTTAGGACTTCAACATACATTTTGGGGTGGGGGACACAATTCAATCCATAACAATTATGTTATAGAATTTTGTGAAATTAAAAATAAAACAGATTCGGGGTTAAGCCTACACAAATTTTACTCCTCCTGATAACCCTGATTACCAGAAAAGAATGAACTAGAGTTATGTATTTCTGGCAATGGCAAGGTTCAGGATGCTGGGTGACTTTGGGGAGTGGATCTTGAACGTGAATGTTACTCTTGTCACATAGGTCTCAAAAGGTTTAGTAACTTCCAACATGATGTAAGGTTTTCCTCCTGCTTAGGAGTGAAGCTTGGGCATTCCAGGGAGGGGAGAGATGACCACGTGGTTATAGAGGAGGTCAAAGCTAGGAGGTGGGTTGTGCTAAGCTAGTGTGTGTGTACATGCACTGCATTCTTGCTTGGGACTGACTGTGTGCGAGTGACCGTGTGCATATGAATGACTATACGTGACTGTGTATATGTCTGTGTGCATGTGAGTTTGTGTGTATCAGTGAATGAGTTTATATGTGGTAAATGATTGTGTATGTATCTGTGTATGAGATTTTTAGGAGAAGAATACAATGGGAACCCAGAGATGTTAACAGCAGCTAGAGGTGGGGGGGGAGAAGGGACCATCACAGGCGCAGACCATTTAACCATAAAAACTTAGAATGTGACTTTCTGGGAGAAGGGAACACAGAAGATTGTGCAAAATTAGAAACCTGGAAGTCTGTGCCAAGTCTATATCGAGTTGCCTTATGCTTCTCTTCCTCCTTATTTAGGATGAATGGCTATAGGCCAGGTCCGATTGTAGTTTTGCCTTTGATTTTTTTTAAATGAGAAACAAACACTAGTATTTTCTATTTTGTTATATGATGACAACTATCCCTTCCTCCCCTTTTCTTGATTTTATTCTAATATAAGAGTCACCAAACAGATTGAAATCAATCTTACCAAGAAAGGTTTTATTATGAAGATGAAAATACACTGAGAAAAGTTATATTCTGAAATTACAAGGTGGTTAGATAGATACAAAAATGGAAATCAAAATTTGAATGCATAGACACATTTTGCTGTAATTATTTTCTTTACCATTAGCAATGAAACTCAAGCCATATAGCAACCAAAAACCTATTTGGGAAATTAGTACCAGTGAATGAGCTATCATCTTTACCTATTCCACTTATTCTCACTTTATTTTCAAAGTTCTTTTGATGTCACATTGAAAGAGTTTGGCTGTAATGAAATAATGCAAAAGAACAAGGCGGAATGCAGAGTGAAACTAGCTTTGAGGCTATTTTTCCCAGAAAAAGAATTATTTCTTTTTCTAAACTAAAGAGAGATGAACATCTTGTAACTTCTTTTGTAAATAAATATGAGTCAGGGTGTGGTGCCCTCTACAAGGAAAACACTAACTAAGAACTTGTTTACAATGATGATGGTGGGCATGGTGATTTGAGATCTGGAATAACTTGAACCAAAGAGAATATTCATGTGACAGATTTGGTTTTCTAAAGATGGCCAGAACAAGATGGCCTTAATTATATGGTCATCACAAAAATATCTTCTCCCACAAGGTGTACTTACAATGTGACCTTGACATACCTCTCTTATGTCAAGTATGACCTTGACATACCTTGGGTCTGTGTTTTCTCCCACCCGACCTGGGCAGGCCTTTGTAACTGCCTTGACCAACAGAATGTGGCAGTAGTGATGCTGCATGACTTTCAAAGCTACGCCATAAAATGCTCTACGGCTCCTGTAGAGAGCTCTACGGCTCTCTCTCCCTCTGTCTCTCCCGCCCTCTCGACCTCACCCTCCTCCTCCCTCCCTCTCTGATTGTCCTTGGACCCCAGCCACTGTTTTCTGAGAAAGATAGCCCATGTGTGGGTGTACAAGCTGACAAGGCTAACCAGGCCCCCACTGATTGCCCACATCACTATCAGACATATGAATGAAGGAACCTTCAGATGGTCCCAGTGCCCAGCCTACAAATCTTCCAGCTGAGACCCCCAGATCTGGTGCCCTGTCTGAATTTCTGGCCCATAGAAACTGTGAGAGATAATGATTATTGCTATTTTAAACCATTAATTTTTGGAAGTAATTTTTTAGGTATCGACAACTTACCTTCTGGGAGAACTCAGGGGTGCCACCAGATCAGCCACCTAGGGAGCTGGGAGGTTCTGCTGCTTGTAGAGTTACCTTGTTAGGATGGTGCAAAGGCCCTCTGTCCTGGGTGCTTTTCTTGACCCTAGGTCTCATTCTTGCTGGGCTCAACTGCCAGGTTCTCACAGGCTCTTCAAATTGACGCACCTCAGTGTGGCTTGTGGTCCATAGTCCGTTTTCCAGATTCTTTTGGTACATCACATAGTTTACATATTTTGAATTTTCACCTACCATGTTGCATAGACCAGTGTGTCCCAATTTTTAATGTGTGGACAAGTCACCTGGTAATCTTGTTAAAATGCGAATTCTGATCCAATAGCTCTGGGGGAAGGCTTGATAGTCTTCTATTCTAATGAGTTCCAGGGTGATGCCGACCAGTGCTGCCGGCCTATGAACCACACTTTGAATGTGAAGGATATAGAGGGTTGTACGGACCAAACAAAATTTTATGTGACTCATCCCCAAGGAAGGAAACCAGGGATAAGATTGTTATTAATTACCTACAATGTGATAAGACCCTTCCTAGGTCTTCCATGTACATCAATTCTAATCCTCATAACATTCCTGCAAGGCAAATACTATTAGCTCTGTTTTGACTGTGAAGAAACTAAGGTTGATAGAGGTTAGGGAAGCAGTAGAGCCAAGGCTTGCCACAAAATGGTGTCCTTGCCACTGTGTTGTCCATGTTTCATGCTTCCTAAGCCTGCAATTGGTTCTCTGGTTATCACTTCACTTTGAATAAAGAGATACTTCTATAACAGTGCTGTCCTATGGAACTTCTGGCAATGATAGAAATGTTTTCTATCTATCCTATCCAATGTAGTAACCATCTATGACTATTGAGAATTAAAATGTGGCTATTGTAACTAATTTTTTAATTTTAATTTTAATTAAAAATTTAAATAGCCATATGTGTCTAGTGGCTGGGACAAGTGGCTAGTTGCTATTGACTACTATATGAGACAGTACAGCTCTATAGAAAGGTTCCTAAAGGTCACTGGTTTGAAAGGTGACTTGGATTTGCACTGTACGTATGTGTGCCACATCTGCATATAAACATTTTATACAGTGTTCATAATTTTCATCTTTAACCTTTACTTTCTTCTTCCTCCCTTTCCTGTATCACATTGTATCAAACAAATTCTTCCTTTTAGATTCACATCAAATAAATAGAAGTCCTAAACACAGTGAAAATACTGAAGACCACAAAGAGGAAAAAACACCAACTCAGGAAGAGGGAGGATCTGGTGGGGGAAGTCCCAACGAGACTGGAATAGCATGCAGAAACCACCCCTCCATTCTTTGGGGGTTTGGAAAAAGAATGAAAAAGATCTCTTCAGATGCTTCCCTTTCCTCTTGTAACTTTTAACAATTAGAACGCTTTTAGTTGCAAGTGAAAGAAACCCTGACTCAGATGGCTTTAAACAATGAAGAAGTTTATTATTTCACATAACTGGGAGTCCAGAGCAGGGTGGACTTTGGAGTTCATTGACTCAGTTGCTCAGTAATGTCTTAAAAGACCCCTGTTCTCACCAGCGCTCTTCTCTCTCACCTCTGATAGGACGTCCTCCTCCTGCTGGCAGCAGGACGGCCATGGCAGTGTGGGGCAGTAAGCCCATACATGGCAATCTGCAGGGGAAAGGGGAGGCTCTCTCTTCCTGTAGCTCTCTCTTGGAAGGTTGAAAGTTTCCCAAGAAGTGCTCAGATTTCCCCTCATGTCTCTTTGGCCGGAATTAGGTCACGTAACCACTCCTTCACAAATGAAATAAGAAAACAAGATTTTTCCTTACAACCAGGCCTATTCCTGGGTCTGAGAGTGAGGTCATTGTTTTCTGAGTGCATGGATCCCAGGACAAAATTGAGGTTTTCTTAGAAGGAAAGAAGGGGGAGGCAACTCCAGTGTCTACCACAGGACAAAAACCTCAGATGGGGATTGGGAGGGAGGAGCTATTGAAGCATGCAGTTTGGTAAAAGGAAACTAGAGAATGACTTAGTGGCCTATTTCTCCAAACATGACCATGAGTGGTTCCACATCTCTAGAGGAAGCCCTCATTTAACCCTGTGTCACATCCAGTGCATTTTAGGACAGAGAGCATCGGTGAAGTCTAGGCTGATGGACCTGTACTGGTGCTTCTGATTCCCCCATGGTCTGGGCAGGGCACACAGGGACCCAGAGGTTCCCTCTGGTTGCCCTGGTGAGGGCCAAAGATGCACCAATGAGGTGCTAGAAGACAAGAGCACCAACGGAGGCCTGAGGAGTATCAAGAGCAAGTGTAATATGCCTTGCACGGAGTTCAGAGTAGGATCTTAAGACTCTAAGAATATTGTCAGCTCACGTGTGTCTCTCCTACTATCCTGGGGCTGATCTTCGCCCATCCCCAAGATGACTCCATTCCGTCAGGGGGCTGCTTTTGTCTGCACCTGGGTTCTTGATTCTTGCTCCATTAGAGAACACTCCTCTGGCTCAATTCGTGCCTTCAGGGACCCACTCCCAGCCCTCTGTGCGGAATCAAAGGCCTGGGAACAACCTAATTTTGATCGCTTTTTCTTCACTTAAAAATGTCTAGTGAAATAGTGGCAAATATCATCAGCATCAATTTTTTTTTTTTTTACTTAAATAGATTATTTCATTGACAGACATTCTTCGTTTTCTCTTCTTCAAATTCACTTGGACGGTTCTGGAGTGCTTATGGTGAGACATCCAAGTGGCTGACACTGGCCCTGTGCCACCCCACTTCTTCTCTATTTCCAGGGTAACATCCTTAACTTTCCTTATTGAAACAAGAGTGGAGCCCAGCCTTGAACCCAGAGGCGGTTTAAGATCGGTTGAGGCCCCGGGCACAGAAGAAAATATTGGGCCCCTTAAAAAAAGAGAGAGAGACAGGGAAAATAAAAATACATGCCTTCAGAAGTTGGGGCCCAGGGCGTGTGCCCGGTGCACCCGCCATTAAATCTGCCTCTGCTTGAACGCCCTCTCCATGCATTCAGGCCAGAACCACCTATTACCATGGCTAAGAAGTCTCTCTTGCCCCGTGTGTTGGAAATCCCCAGGGCTGAACCTCTGTACAGCCTTTCCTGAGTTGCTGCATGGCTTCCTCAGGCTTCCTTCCTTCCTACCTGCCTTACTGTCCTTGCCCCTCAAAACCCTGTTTCTGGAGTTTCCCTCTTCCTTCATTATTCAGGTCATATCCCACATTCCTCATGGTTTCCTGACATCGACATTACAGTTATGTTCTCATCTTTACTTTCTGTGCTATTCCACCCCATGCATCTAACATATACCTCCACTGATAGGTCCTATTGGCTAAGAATGTCATCATACTACTCTCTGGGAGTATTTCCCCTTTCCATGGTTCTACATCCCTTGTAACACAATGGACCAATGGGTTTAGAAAAGGCTTAACTGAGCCCTGATGGATTACTGAAGTCAACCTTTCCAAAGGCAAGGCCATGTCCGACTATTAAATACAAGACCTGGGGTAGGGTAGGGTAAGAGAGCAGGAACGAGTTTGTATTTTAAAAATATGCTTCCCAGGTGATACTTTAGATTTAGGTGTAGGAAGCACTAGTGAGGTGCCTCTCTAATGCATATTTCATATGGCTATCTGATTGCCATGACAAACTTACTATTTAATGGTGGCTAAGTTGGGAACTGAAGCCTCTGTCAGATTCTGGGACAACACAGTGCTTTGGGGAAAACAGAGAGTGAGAGAATAGCTTCACCCACAAGCTAGACCTTGTGTCCAGGTACTCTGAACAGCCAATCACAGGGGTCAGCAATAGGGAATGAAGACATTCTGTTTGTTTATTTGTTGGAGGGGTAGGTGTTCAGCGTTCACAGGTTTGGCTTAATGGACTTCGCCATGCATTGAATAATTAAGGTAACATTAACTCAGTGATGATCATCATCAACAAACATCCACTGTGTGTGTACCATGTGTACGATATACATAGAAACTCAAAAAAGAAGCACCTTCACCTAGAGTTGCTTATAAGGCTACTGGAAAAGAGCGTATGGGTTTCAAAAGATGTTCTGAAACGGTTATTTTCCAAGGAAAATTGGAATCTACTTGTTTTAGGTCTATTTTTCCCTAAACTCATTTATTCAAGAGTCCCTAAGGGGCTATGATATACCAAGCACTGTGCTAAGCCAAGGGTAAGGTAGAGTGGTAAGGATACAAAGATGAGGAGAGATGGTTCCAAGGTAGGAGGGAGAAATAGAAGTTCTACACAACGTGGTCAGGGCTAAGGAGAAAAATCATACTAATTGTGGTGGGGGCACGGAAAAGGGATTTCCTTTACCATGGAGTTCCAGGCACTAAGAATGAATTGTGTACCTGGGATAACACCAGGCACTTTCTATATATATCTCATTTAATATAATTTTTAATGTATCATTCTCTAGGATCCTTTTAGGTAGATATTCTTATCCTAATTTTATACATCACATGGATTCCCTTTGGATGGTAGCTGAAGCTTTTTTGAGAGGAAATAAAATACTTTTCCTGTAATAGGCCCAGCACTCATTTGCATATTCTGATTTGTATTTGCTGATTCGCATTGCACTGATTTACATAGAAGGTGCTGAGGCTTAAGAGGAGCTTGAACTCTTAGATGGGACCAATGAACTCTGAGAACAGGGGGAGAGTCCTTGGGAGAAAACCCCAGAAGGGGTGGAGAAGGCCCACTGAATTGTCCCAGTTAAAGGTTTGGTCAAGTTTTGAGGCTTGGAGATTTCTGGGTACAGGTGCACTTGTATTTACAATCTATCACTATCTGGTGGAGAAGAGCTGTAAACTTTGGAACCCGTTCAGTCTTATTGCATTATTTTGGAAACCCTTGACTGACTAAAATGTATAAGATGAGAGCTTTCTCTTTTGTTCTGAAAAGAATGGTCAAACAGTGGTGGTGGTTCCCAAAGGCTTGACAAAGAGAATCAACACCATGGCAGGGATGGTGGTCGACTTGTCTCCTGACTGGCAACCCATCTGCTTTGACTGGCAAAGAAAGTCACCTTTCCATGTCTGAGATGACTGTGGTAATAACAATAAGGACAAAATTCTGGTCTCCAAGTGCACTTTGTGGACCAACCGGGTTAGTGTTCAGCAATTTTCCTTAGCAGCTCCCCAAAATACTCGGGGAGAGGCAATCCAGTAAACAAACCAACCAAAAACCCACAGCTAAACTGCCTTTAAGCTGATTAGGGGAGGGACAGGATAGTCAAGCCAGTGAGAATTATGGATTTGTGTTAAGTGCCTAGATTTTTATTCTAGCATGGTGGAGCTCTTTGGGCTACCTGCAGATGAGAAAACTGAAAGCTATTTATTGCTCAAGGTCATGGAATTGGGACACAGCAGAGCCAGGATTCAAACTCAGATTCTTATGACTGCAAATGCATTCCTCTTGCGAGGTGGCATTTGAATAGAGGCTGTATAAGTGGAAAGGTGCCTGAAGGCGGGTCATTCCAAAGATAGTTGCAGCCAAGTTTGCAAACACAGGAAGACTGAAAGAGCAGGATGGGGTGTTTGAGAGACTAGGCCGAGTCATGTGTAATACATTGAGGCTGATGGATTTCATAGAGGAAGTTACAACAGGTGAACCTGAAAGGCACATTGGGTTGATTGCGCAGGGCCCAGTGTGCCTTGCTAAGGCGGAGCATCTAATAGCCCTCTTTTAACTCACCCTCCGAGCTTTTGATAAACACAAAAATCTAACTTTCACCTTTATAGTTGCTTGAAATAGCAAGTACAGTAAATATCTTGACAAAAAAAAAAATCACAGCAATGAAAAGTCTTGGAATATGAATTTTCAAATTATTATGTTCTTGAGTTTGTCTAGAATTTTCCATCTCAGCTGTCTGAAGGTAGAACTACGGATTCAGGAGATCAGGATGAGGCTGCCATAACTGCAGAAGCAGTGCAGAGAGAAAGGGAGCAGGTTCCAGAGCCATGTCAGAGAAAGGGCTTCCAAGAGCTCTGAGGAGAGAAATAGCCGATTTCTAAGCTGCCTTAACTATTGAGGACTTTTGCTTTGAACAAGGAAGCTGCAATATTCCAACTCTACATGGACATTCGAATTTGATTCTATTTTCACGAATAACTAAAAGAAGTGAATTTTAGTCCTGATAAATACTCTGCTATTCACAGCATCAATATAAACAGGTGTTTTGTGTCAAAATGAGAGAACCTATGATGTTAATGTTTTCTCCCTCGAAGCAACCGGACACTTTGCCAGACACGTATTGATTATTAAAATAGCTGCAAATGGTTGTTGAGCTCTTGCTGTATGCCAGGCACTGCAGGGAGGGCTTTCCATGTGTCATCTCATCAGTCCTCACAACAAACCCACGAGTTAGGGGCTCCTCTTATCATCATTTTACAGAGAAGTGAAGGGAGCTCAGAAAGAAGTGACCAAGGTCACACAGCTGGTGAGTCTGGGGTTGGGATTAGAACTCAGGACTGTTTAATATCAGAGTCACTCTGAGTGTGTGAGGAGCTACTGAGAAAAGAGCAAAGGCGTTGACAGGGTGCGTGGCGATGTGACCGCATCCCACTTGTATATCAGGTAGGAGACCCAGGCAGCACCAAACAACAAATACCTCCTAGAGTCGGGGTGCACCATTCCTGTTGGGAGACCCTTATTCTGTGCCCAAGGTGGCCTTTGCAGTCCTTTGTGTTGGGAAAGAGAAAGCAAAGTTCAGTCCCCATTTTCCAAAGCTTGCCCCTAATGCCACCCAGCTCAGCTTCTGATGGGGTATAGACAGAGGCAGATTAAGGTCAGTTGAGGCCCCAGGTGCAGAAGAAAATATTGGGTCCCTTAAAAAAAGAGAGAGAGAGGGAAAATAAAAATACACGTTAACCATATTTTTAAATAAATAAAAATATTATGTACTATTAATGTTTTATTTCCAATAAAATTTGAATATAATATATGTATTGCACACATGAAACCAAACTTGGTGTCATTAGAAAAAAGCATAAAGTTGGAGTTTTGCGGAGCCCTTCAGAAGTTGGGGCCCCGGGCACGCGCCTGGTGCGCCCGCCATTAAATCCACCTCTGGGTGGGGAACAGGCCTAGGTGTTCACTAGCCACAAAGCTGATTCCTGAATTGTGTGAGCGATTCTCAAGATCGATTGTAGAGATGGGGCAAGCAGGGAAGGGGTGACAGTGCCGGAACAGAGTCTCAGAGAATAGCAGAGAGAATCCCCCACATCCCTGGCTCAGGGGCCCAGCCATTAAGTGAGCAATTCCTTACCTGGGTTATATAAAATAAACCCTTTGCACTTACGTTTAAAAAAGTGATTATTTAAATATAATTCTGAAAAAGAGGAACAGGCTTTTATTTTAAAAATTCAGAGATCATGAAATCCTTTTGCAACTTCTAAATATTTCAAAGTTAAACAATTAGGCTGCAACTGTGAAAGAAACAAGTTATAGAAATGGCGTTAAAACACAAATTGAATTCTTTTCTCACAACTGATATGGACTTCAGTCCTGCTAACCACAGGACACAGTTTATCTTATCATCTATGAAAGCCTGTTTTATTTGTCATGGACCCTGGGGAGAAAAAAGTACATCATGTATGCTTACCTAATGTAGTTATTTTAAACTTAATAAGTGACCTTCTAAAAGCCAATTGAGGATAATTTCTAACAGTCCTACAGCCTAACTTATTAAGGTTTAAAAGTGCACAAAGAGATCATATGGTATCTGTCTTTCACTGCCTGGCTTATTTCACTTAGCATAATGCTCTCCAGTTCCATCCATGCTATTGCGAAGCATAGTAGCTCCTTCTTCCTTTCTGCTGCATAGTATTCCATTGTGTAAATGTACCACAGTTTTTTGATCCATTCATTTACTGTTGGGCACTTAAGGTTGCTTCCAATTCTTGGCTATTGTAAATTGTGCTGCTATGAACATTGATGTGCATAGGTTCTTTTGAATTGGTGTTTCAGGATTCTTAGGGTATAATCTCAGCAGTGGAATTGCTGGGTCAAAATATAACCAGCAACATTGAAATAAAAAACAAACTGATAGTAACCAGAGGGAGGAGTGGGGAGATGACAAGGGAAAGGGAGGGGAAGGGTCATCAAGGAACATGCATAAATGATCCATTGAAGAAGCCAAATGGGGAAGGATTGAAGGAGGGAGGTGGGGGTGGGGAAAGTGGTGGTGGGAAAATATTGACAAAAACAAAGAAAAAAAAAGTGGACGGGGGAGGCTGGGAGTAGTGTGGGATATTAAGAAGCCAAAGAACTGATGTGTGCAACCCATGGACATGAACTAAGAGATGTGGGGATGATGGGATGGGGTGCAGGGCAGAGGGGATAAACATGGGGGGGGATGGGACAGCTGTAATAGCATACTCAATAAAATAAACAAAAAATAAAATAAAAATTTTATATATATATACACACACACACACAAAATAAAAAAATAAAATAAAATAAAAGTGCACAAAGATCTTAGAACGGCCCTTCGGCAACTGTCATGTATTTGGCATCTGTGTTTATGTCAGGCAAGTCCCGGCTGTTTCTGATGATGACCGACCCGGGCATTGCGGCAATACATAGGTCTAGAAATTAAAAAGAAAAAAGCCACCTCTGAAAGAGTTGAAATTTGCTACCACTTAACTGGGAGAAGCTGAACAGTGTAATGGTAGAACAATGAATTCACATTCCTTTGGGAGAGGAAACTAACCTATAAATATGGGAGGGCAGTAGGTAGTGCGCTTCTCAAAGTTAACCACAATGCTCAAGTTTTCCCAAGTTGGGAAAAAAATGGCAACATTTGGCACCACCCAACATGAAGTCAGACTAAACCCATCATATTTTAAATAGATGCTGTTGCTTTCTTTAGAAGAGGCTCCTGAAGAAGAAGACGTAAGAAAGAACAGTTCTGCCCTCAGGCCTGGTCTAACACTGACTTTGACAGCTCCCATGGACTTTTATGTGACGATTTACTCTGAATAAATAATGGAACCACATTCTAACATGAGGAATGCTAATTCTGCAGCCTTCTGAGAGCCACAAGTTATTGCAAAACCAAACCTTGTGCTTACATGGACACAGAGATCTGGGACGCCAACAAGAAGCTTGCCTTCCTTGTACATTGCAACCTTTAGTCACACTAACACCAGAAGTCTTTGTCTCATTGGCTTTTAGGGTGCTCTTTATTTTTTTGGTTGGTTGGATGGTTGGTTGTCTTTTCCACTGGTACATTTGGATAAAGTGATGGGGGAGTAAAATATTGGGTTGGCCAAAATGTCTGTTTAGTTTTTTCCATAAAATAAAAAACACACTTTTCCATTTTCACTAATAACTTTATTGATTTGGATATTTTGAGTATGTTGGCTATCTTCTGCATGGTTTAATGTTAATTGTTCTTAATTAATGTCTCGATTTGATCTCTATCAACTTCGACTGGTCTACTCAACTGTGGAGCGTCATCCAGCAAGAAATCTCTAGCCTGAAACTTCATAAACCACTTTTGACACGTTCGATTAGTCTCAGCACCTTCTTCATACACTGTACAAATCTGTTTTTGTGTTCCAGTTGCATTTTTACTTTTCTTGAAATAATAAAGCACAATACTCTGAAAATGTTGCATATTTTCTTCCATCTTCAATATTAAAATGGTTACACAAAAATTCACCAACTTTGATATTTTTTTAAACACACACTGATATGACAGCTGTCACAATATAATCTAACAAGATTGTTTCTAATAAAGTTAAAGACAAGTGAGTGTTACTAGAACCATCTTACAGAAAAAACCCAAAGAACTTCTTGACCAACCCAATATTTAGGTAGTTTTGTAGAAAAAAAGGTTGACACCGACTTTTGTCCTTCACATGAGTTTAGCTATACCACGTTGAATCTCCAAGAAGATCTCTTTTTTTTTTTTTTTGGTTTTATCCTTTTCTGAGGATATGTCTATTGATTTTAGAGAGAGAAATATCGACATGAGAGAGAAACATTGATCTACTGCCTCCTGTATGTGCCCCAGCTGGGGATCAAACCCACAGCGTAGATATGTGCCTTGACCCAGGTTCGAACTTGCAGCCTTTTGGTGTGTGGGACAATGCTTCAACCAACTGAGCCACCCATGCAGGGCTCCCAAGAGATCTCTTGTCAGTTATTTAGGGGATGGTGAGATTAGCAATTCACTGTTCCTTCTCACTGGATGATATAAGAATAGGTACTAAATAGTTAAGGAAAAGGGCCAGCTACTCTCCTCCCCATGAGGTCTCAAATTTCTCAACTGTGACCACCGAAGGTGTTCAGATGGTCCCTGTAATGAGAGAGAGGAGTTGAATTAAGTGTCTATCCCTCTTTTGCTGACCTTTCAAGGCTGCAGTTCTCCCTCACTGACATACTCACCACTCCCCAGGCCCACAGGGAGCCCTCTCTCATGCCTACACCCTTGAGGAATTAAACTCTAGGCCAATGAGAATAAATGGATGAAAAAGGCTAAAAAGAAAGACAGGAAAAAAGTGGGTCTTCACTTTACTGGTGGTCATACTTCAACCTGATAACAGGAAAAAAGAAATACAGACTGTGGTTGCTATAAATAGAGAACTCATAAAATTCCACTCTTTAAATTTGGTGCACAGTTTTTACCCTGATGTACTCATAGCCCTTCAAATGGTTCTCTTTACTTAGATGCTACAGAACAGAATTTCTTAAATTTCTTCATTGCTGACTGTTGTTTGCATAATCACAAATATAAAAAAGGTGGATATTAGCTTCCTTAGTAACTGTATGCTAACTTGCTTCCTCCTCTGATTGTAAGCTCCTTGAGTAAGGCATTGGGTCTTAATCACTCACTGTTGCATATCTAGGGCTTTGTACATAGGGACACTCAATAAATAGTGGATGGATGGATGGATGGATGGATGAATGAATTAGCAACAAGAAGAATTAAAAAGTTAGGAATTGAGTGCTAAAGTAACAAGTGTACTAAGTTAGCATTAAATTTAATCACCATGTACATCCACAATGTAGCATTAAGGTAAAAAAATACTCTTTTGAGTGTTTACACTGAGGTTCAGTTTTAGAAGTGAGTGATGACAAGAAGAGGTAAGGGTCAAAATATTCCGTGAAGCTACAGAATTTAAGGACTGATAAGCAAAGGCAATTAGTAATCAGTGGCAGGTTAATTTTTAGAGCCTCAAATCGGTCATTTGCAAGGAGGGTAAAAAAAAAAAAGAGCTAGAAAGAATCAGCATCTCCTCTGTACCTTCTCTTTGTGACTCAACCACTTTCTTTATGTTAGACACCCAAGGATGTCATACTAACCCTTTAAAGCCAGTGAGTTGGCGAAAATTATCCCTCAGATAAATCACTTATTCCTTCATTCAATAAATTTTTTAAGCCTATTATGGCCCTGTGAAATAGAAAAAAAATTATAACACACAATCCTTACCTTTGTTATGTATGACCTCTCATTCTGTTTGGGCTGCAGTAACAAAGATCCCATTGGCTTGGTGGCTTATAAACAACAGATATTTACATCTCACAGTTCTGGAGGCTAAGAGTCCAAGATCAGGGGGTCAGCATGGCCTGGTGGGGGTCCTCTTTCTGGTTTCAGAAGGTTGACCTCTCAATGTATCCTCACATGGCACAAGAGGCAAGGTTGTTCTAGGGTCACTTTTGTAAGGGCACTAATCCCCTTCATGAGGGCTTCAACCTCTGCCTAATCACTTCTCAAAGACCCCCTCCTCCTGATACCATCACTTTGTGGGGGTAAATTTCAATGTATGAATCTGGGCGGGGGGACATATTCAGACTTTAACATAACCTAGTCAGGGAGAAAAGCTATAGGCACATGAAAAACTGCAGTAAACAATAACAGAAATAGCAGCACAAAAAGGGGTGTCAGAAGACAGTAGGTGCTCAGCAACCTGAGGAAAGAAGTCTACCCAGCCCTCTTCCTTTTTTGGGGACCCATCTCTTTGCCATCCCAATATACAGAATTACTGCATGAACACATCTGCCTGGCCAAAGTTGAATAGATTAAGGGTGGCACCTGACCAAACTGGACCAGTTGGATCCTATCCTAGGAATTTGGGATTAAGTGTAAGATTCCACTTTAGTTTGCTTATCCTCCCTTATAGAAGAGTTATAAATGTAGGTAGTGGCTGTTTTCCACTATGATAAAGCAAAGAAAGTCAGTTGCAGTGAGGAAAAATAATGAAGCAAATGTAAAGAGAGAAGCAAAAATAAGAGAGAGAAGGGATTCTGGCTCCCTAACAGGCTCTAGCCCCTACTTTCGACAGTTCTGAGACCCAGTATTCTGCTTGTCCTTGTGATCTGGGAGGTGTTTCTGTATCTACTCCAGGGTGCACTTCTACTCGCTCCTGTAGAAAACAGTTTCAAAAATTGACTAACTGATCTGACATCCGGCTGGCCTGCATTGCTGAAAATCCAGGGAATTCCTGGTCTAAGTTGAGGATGCTTTTCTCATACCCCCTTCCTCCTGCCATACATGTTTACTAGCATCTCAAAGGCTGTGTCCCTCCAACAGTTCTTTACTGCCCTTTCTTTCAGCCTCTAAAGTGGACAGGTGCTCCAAACATTTGATTCCCATTGAATCCTTACCATATCCCTTTTATGAGGTAAATATTGTTATAATCTCCATGTCTCAGCTAAGCCTGATGCACAAAGAAATTGGGCCATTCACCCAATAACACATCTCTTAGGCATGGCAGAGCCATGGTGCGAATTGAAGTAGCGTGACCCTGAGCACAAGCTCCTAATGGCTAAGCTACTCTCCTTCCTTTTGCTGGTACAACAGGGCGAGCATTACCCAAGATAATTTTTCCTTTGCACTTTGGAGTCTTACTACTTTCTGTTCCTCCAATTCTATACACTCTTATCATAAGGCATTAACCTCACAGCAGAGATGAAGGAGGTGTTCACTGATCCCCTCTCTCTGGCTAGGCACACTGGAAGCCTAAATGTCCTACTCTCCCTCGAAGCTAAGTTGGAGGCAGAGAGTAACATATGCTACTTCTAAGCATGGATGTAAACTTCTCTGGCCAATTTTCTTTGTCCTTTCTTCTCCTTCCACAGAGATATGGGGTTCATATGCTGTATGTGATGGTGGCACAAGCTATAAAGAGACTAGATTCCTGACTCATCACATTTAGGCGAACTACCTAGGAGAGCCGTCCAGCCCTCAGAGTCTATGACATGAGTGGGAAATAAATGTTTATCATGTTAAGCCACTACATTTTGGGGTTGTTTTTTACAGACGCTGCCAGCTTTCCCTCATTGATCTACTTTCTGATTTAAAAAAAATTGGGCGATCACAGGTGGCAGCCAATAAATTAGGCACTTGCGTATGCATACCAAGGTGGCTTTTTTAAAATAGAAACTTGGTCCTCGAAGAAATATGGCTTGTGTTAATAATGAAAGTACTACTAATACTCTCAAAAGACACTCAGCCCAGTTCTGTGGTTGTGAGAGGACAGGCCACAGAAGCTTTTCCGTGGCCGATGGAGCAGGTCTTTCTGCAGCTCCTCAGAGCATTCCCTGGGTGGTGGGTCATTCTTGCTTATGCAGGGACAGGGACTTCAGTCAGAGAGCTGGGAGTTACATTTCAGGACGGGATGCTCAGGGGCCCAGCTCCAACTTACATAGAGGCTCCATTTAGTTGCTTTTTGACAGCAACTGAGCAGGATAGAAGTTGTTTTTTTTTGTTGTTGTTGTTTTTTTTCCAACTTACATACAGTGTGGCCATTCAGTCTTCTTGAGCCCATCGTTGTAAGAGCTTCATCCATTCCTGCAAGTTAGGAAGGGGAGTCACTGTTATCCAGATGGAAAACTTCTAGCTTGGGTGAATAAAGGAAGATGTAACAAAGTGGAGTTCATTATTTAAATAATATTTCCCGTCTGATTTTTTTCCATCATTATATTTACTAAATCATCTAATTTATGTAAAATTTGGCACAGTGTCCTTTTTCTCACAAAGTATATTTAATAAAAATTATGCGTATGTAAAAAAAAAAAGAATGAACGCTTGCTTTTTTGCAGGTCTACTGGTGAAACTGTAGAATAAAACCTCAACTTCCTTATGCTAGGAAGTCTGAATTGGAAAATGATAAAATCCTTTGGGGGACTAATAAAAAATATGTGGTAAAAATCACTAAGTGTAATGGTAACCTCATCATCACATCAAAGGTCAAGGTTTTATTTCAAATTAAATTTACGATAAGCTTATGAAAATGGACTTGCCACATTTCTAAATGATCTCAGCAAAATCCGTAGTGTTTTGCAGATGAACCTTCTAATATTCCCTGTGCAGAAGGCTCTCTCTTCTCAACCACAAAAAGGTAAGAGACACGAGGACTAAAAACTACATTTGTGTTATATTTTTACAGTTTAAATTAAATGACCCAAGAATACCCACCATTCCTTCAAAATGCACTGGGCTGCCAAGAGATTGCTGCATTAAGATTCAAGGACATGAGCTTT
Organism: Mormoops blainvillei; assembly: GCA_004026545.1. NCBI lineage: Eukaryota > Metazoa > Chordata > Mammalia > Chiroptera > Mormoopidae > Mormoops > Mormoops blainvillei. The sequence continues at coordinate 171,702 of PVJD01001820.1, forward strand.
GGGGATGTCATGCTTAAAATAATCTGTGGCTGCTGTTTTTCTGTATTATTATTCGTTCAACTATTTCCTGAGTGCCTCGATGTTTTAAGAACTAAGTGCAACAAAACAACTACCTCCTCTCTGGTGCAGTAATGATTATTTTTATAGTTTGCTGTCGCCTCTGCTAGAGCAAGCCCAGTTTTAATATGATGCAAGACAGAGTTCAGAGTCTGGCACATAGCGAGTGGGTGCTTGACAACTGATTGTTGCGTGAAGGTGTGAGGCCATTATGAAATCTGAGAAATCCTATGTGAGCAGTGGCATCAACATCACCTCTGCTTTATCTTAGTCTGTGTGATCCTCTGAAAAGGATTCACTTTCCTACTTCAAAAACAGAAAGGAATTGTTTCTATAATTTATTCATGCAACCAACACTTACTGAGTGGCTCCTTTGTGGTTGGACATAGTGCCAGGCAACACTCATGCCTCGACCTCTGTTTCCAGCAGCAGCACACTGGGTGATCCTTGCTTTGTTGACTTGGGTAGATAGGTAATTACTTAGTAAAGCATTGATGACTTTGAAAATGTCTGCTTTCTTTCATCCTCAATTATCATAAGAGGAGAGGGAGGGACGGAACTGGTTGGTATGAATGTCAGGGCCCTAATAAACCCTGATTTACTTAAGAGTATGTGAAATAAAACAAATAAAGTGTTAACCAACATTCTTTGAAATGAGGTTGGGAAGGATTAGCTTAGGGGAGGGCACCATTAGAGAGAGAAGAGCCATTAATCACTGTCCTGCAGTAATCCAAGTTGAATATCGTATTGTTTAATTATTTTTAAACTTTTGGAAATACTGAGCTGTCCTAGGGCGTTTTCTTTTCTCTCTGCCTCCTACAGAGCAGCCCACTTTGGGAGCTAAAGTCCTCTTGTGTATTCTTTGAGTTGGATCCAAATTCATTACAGATACACTGTGAAGTGGACATAGAGGATGAAGCTGGTAGAAGGGTGGGGCTGAGGGAGAAAGAGGGAAAGAAAGAAAGCTACCATACATAGCCAGCTAGTTTTAAAGATTGAAAGGTGATCTTTGGCCTTCTTATGACTCATAAAGCACTTTACAAGGTCTGTCCAGAAGACATCCAGCCAGGTAATATGAAAAATAGAGACATTTATTGAAGAAGATACAAGATGGAAGTAACATTGCACATAGGACAATGATACCTCAGGCCCCCTCAAAATAGGCACCTTGGGACCTCACACAGTTCTTCCAGTCGCCACCAGCTGCACGTTGTGTTTTCTGAATCTCACTGACGGTCTGAAATCTCTTCCATTTCAAAGGTGACTTTAGTTTTGGAAAAGCCAGAAGTTGCAGGGCACCAAATCTGGTCTGTAAGGGGGCTGAGCCACCTGAGTGATTTGATGTTTTGCCAAAAAACTCTGCACAAGATGTGATGCCTGAGTGGGATCGTTGTTGTGATGAAGCTGGCAGTCACCAGTTGCCCATAGCTGCGGCCTTCTGAATCATCTGAATAGTTTCCGTGGACGACTGTTCAAGCTTAATGCAAAATTTGATGCAGATCTGTTGCTCTACTTTCTCAGTCATTTTGAATGTGATGGCCACACAGTACACATGCTCACTCAATGGTGTATAGCACCCCGACTGACTAGCACAGTGAAGTTGTCATTCCAGTCCACTCTCCTTGGCGGCCAGGTTATATCAATGTCAGCAAACCATTATCATTATATAAATAATAGCTGGACATTTTCTGGACAGATCTCATATGACTCACACCCCCCTGAGTCAAGAATTTTCTATCTCAAGAAAAGCACTTTTAGGTAAAATGCCATTTTAACCTAGCTTTCCAAGGACAACTTATTTCAGTTTCTGTGTCAACCAAGTCAAGTTCTTTACTTCTGATTATCTAATAGCTGACTGCCTTGGCTGGCTGCATGTCTGTTAGTTAGGCACGCACTTTTTGCAGGTATAGTCTGTGAGTAAATCACAATTTCTCACTGTGCCTGTTTCTGTAGCACTTTGTTATGGGGTGATAGGTACCTCGAAGACATTGGTGGGGTTCAAGGTATGGGCACCTGAATATAGCGATGCGCAGGGACCTTTACAGTTGTTAGAAAAGGATCACATATGAAAAGAACCTACTATTTTCCTGGAATTGTGCCAGGTTTAAGGGGCGTGAACATTTATGTATAGGTCCTGCTTTTAAGAAGATCATAGTCTAATGAAAATGATGTCATCAAGGTTTGAATGAGTGGTGGTACTGGTGGGGTGCAGGCTTTACAAGACTCTCCCCTGCCCCAGGTTGTCCTGAAGAGTGTGACTGAGTGCTTTATGAAGCACTAGCTGTAGGAATTCTGAGTTTGAAGTGGCTCTCTGGGACTGCACAGGAAGTCATTCAGAAAGCCTCTACTGAAAAGGTGACAGTCCAGCAAGGTTTTAAAAGAAGAGTAAGAATTTGCGCTCCCAGATTCGAACTTGTAGCAGCCCTACATATTGTGATTGATGTAATATGACAAAAGCTAAAAGGCTTCCATAACCAAAATACCTTCCACTCTTGCCCTGATAGGGTGTTTAAAACTCCTACAATATTCAGTCTTTGAATAGGCATTGTAGGTCTCTGCAAAATTTTAAATATTATTTGGAAAGGTTAACACAATGGGTCACTTTTAGTCACTCACATATTAACCTAAATTCCCTCTCCCTGTAGCTAACCTCTATGGCTTCTGGTGTCCTCTCCCTCTTCTTGCTTGTTCAGATTTCCAATGGTAGCCCCAGTTCTTAGTTTCCACTAGCCATGGACTACTGCACTACCCTTGTTTGTTCCCCGAAACCCTGCCCATGCCTTTGTGAACAGACTCTAATTTGTGTCATGAGTTACCTGGTAAAAGTGGACCATCTGTATGTATACTGAGGACCTTGGCTGATACACCTAGTTTGCAAAGTAAGGACAAGATCTTAATGTAATGTTTACCATGTGATAATTTGATGTCTTATTCCAAGATGCCACCTGAACTGCCTCTTTGATCTATCAGATGGGTAGACCCAGCCTGCTAACAATACTGAAAACCATTAGTCTAAGTCCCCAACTTCTGCATCTCAGTTGGGAAGTTTGGATGCCATGTTTTGACCGAGTCCATAGTGACAACTCTAATCAATTCAGGTCAGGAAAATTCTAACAGTAGAACTTGAATAGCTGGGTGTGTCCCACCCTCATTAGCAGAGGTGGAAATCATATAAAGAGGTTGGACGCAGTATAGAGAACCAATTCTGGTCTTCTAATCCTACCATAGGATATGGAGGCAGAAATTCAATTTATTAACAGATGTTTGTAATTTGGATTGCAACAGATAATTAATCCAAAGTAGATGCTCAATAAATGCATGTAAAATAGAATTTAATTGGATGATTGCTCACACCACACATACGCTATAGAGCTGACTTGAAACAAAAATTGAACTCATGTTTGAACCTACCAGTTTCTGAATACCCCCCCACCCCTGTCGACCTTGGATATCGGTGGGAGAGCTAATGTTGTGATCCATCTGTGGAGGGTCCTTAGTGGGGAAAGACCACCCAACAGTCTCTGAATTGCAAACTAAGGAGACTTGCTATAGAGTATTTGCCAAATGATAAGGTCAACTGCACATAAACCACAGCGGGTGGAAAATGACGTCTGAGCTGGGGACAGTTGTACATTTGAAGGTTAAGATCAGCAAGGAATCCCTCTGGCTTTCCTCCCTGACAAATGCCCAGGTTCGCACAGGCAGATGTATCTGAGCCTCTAGGCTGGGGGTCTGGAGAAGCAGCCACCACAGAGAAGGAGTTTTTCATGAGTGATGCTTGTGGCTGAAAGTGAAACCCCTGACTTGTGTGCCCAGGGGCTAAGATCTGAACTCCTGGCCTGAAAGAGGGGTTCTGTTGAAAGAACAGTAGGCCTCCCTATGTTGAAATTGGCCAGTGGGATTTTTTCAATTTGCACCTGGTGTTGGGCAGCAGTTCATGAAAATCCACAGAAAGGAATGTTTCCGAGTTAAATGATGGAAGAGGAAAAAAAAAGGTGAACGGTAGTTTTTTTGCAGTCATGAAAAGCACCGATTCAATGTGTGAAAAGGAGATTTAAATCTTTGCTGAGGAGAGTGTTTCTGGGCCAGCCTTGGAGGCCTGCACTCTACAAACACATGCAGCGGAGTGTTTGCTGTCGCCTCGTCGGTTAGCTTTTGGACGAAAGGGGAGCTGAGATGCTCAAAGCCACCCAGGGGAGCCAGGAGGGCCATCCTTTTCTAGCCAGGAGCCTGTTTCATCTTCTCATTCCAGTGCAGAAGTCTTTTTCCAACCCACTAAATATTTATAATTCGTACTCAGTGACAGCCCTTTCTTGACTAAGCTGAAGATTTTCAGTATTTTCTTAACCCACTTCTTATTTCCAAAAGAGCCAGAGTCTTTTTGTAAAACATGCATTTTATTTTATCTAAAAATTTTATCTTTTAAATAAAATATTAAAATAAAGGTTCATTACACAAATTTCAACGCTACTGAACAGGCTAACACCGAAACTTAATGTCACCCTAATGTCACTCCAGATATGATCACTCTCAAAGGATTAGAAGATATTCTTCCAGGCTTTATTTTCTAAGCATTTAGCAATGTACAAGGCATGCTTTCTTTTTTTCAAAAACTCTATAAAGAAGAAACAAATGTATATTTTAGAACTTGAAATTACAGTAACTAAAATTAAAATTCCCAGTGTGGCCTTGCTGAAAGGACACCTCTCTGCTCTTTCTGTACTTGACTTTCCAGAGCATTTGAAATTGTTGATCAACTGTCTCTGAGCTCCTAGTGCTTTGTATCAGCTTTCCTGCTGTCTCTAAAACCTGCACCTCCTGGAGCCCTTCATTGTGTGACTCCAGGTCTATAGGCCCAAGATTTCTAAATTTGTGTTCTAGGTTATTGCAAGACATCCATCTTAGACATAATAGCAAAAATGTGCAAACAGGTATGCAGTGAATTCTCTACACTAAAAGGAATAAACTGCTTCTCTGACAAGTATAAATGACCTAAATGGTTTCATTCTTGTCACACTGCTAGTTTTGAGAAGTTTAGGAAACTTTTGAGTGACTTGTTCTAAAAATATCAGGTAGGACACATGTAAGGGAACTTTGAAGTAAAGCGATCAGACCCTAGGTAGTGAGGTTGAGAGAGAGGGAGTCGGGCTATGATTTTTATCTAGGGCCAGGCCCTCACTAATGACAGGAAAGTACAGTAATCCAAGGCATGTGGAAAATCTTTGTTATGTTTCGTTTAAATGCCCTGTAATTTTTCTACAGAAAGGTTATTCTGACATTGCAAGCTCCTGGTCTCCTCGTCAGGCCAGACTGGTGGCCCCACCACTCATAATTTCAGTTTCCATTAAAATGCTCTTTTGTTCCCAGGTTGACTTATCTCAGCCTTTGTCTTATTTCTTATTTCTTACTTAAATGTGCTTGAGCTCATCAATGTGCTAGATTAAGGCTGTGGTCAGAATTAAGATAATTTGTTAACATAATGGATGCAAAGACTTCAGAAATGTGCATTGGGCTTTACAGTGTCTTTTATAGAATATTGAATATTTTGGATATAGTTTACAATAATGAAAAAAGTTTGATCTCTGACTATGTGACATACATTGCCTCAGATATTTTATAAATCTTATCTCATTTAATTCTCCATGGACCTTAGAAGGCAACTATATTTATTATTCCCAGCCTACAGGTGTACAAACAGAGAGGGTTAGTGACTTACAGGTCACGCAGCAGGAAACTTGCAGGGCCTAGATTTGAACCTAGGCCATTCCACTCCAGAACCTTAGCTACTGCACTGGTGCCTCTCTTGCTGTTCTGGGACGTTTCTCATCAGCTTAACCCTGTGATGGCATTTCAGGCCAGCAAGGGATCTCAACCCCAGGCGCACACTGATTCACTAGGGACCTTTGGCAATACACCAGGCCTCAGCCCAGCCCCCAGAGATTCTGATTTAATTGGAGTTGGGGTCAATATTAATTATCATCTGGCAGAGGCCAGTGTTTAGTTTTTCAGTGAAGCGATTGTAAACTTCTGGCAACCTGTGGGTTGGAGATGCATTTTCTCTGGCAAATGGATATGTGAACTCTGGGAGTTTAATGGCTTCTCCTCATTCTTTTAACCTTGTTTTGAATGTCCATGCCTTCTCTCCCATTGATACACCTGTTTCAAGAATCAGCTCTATAAGAAGTTTTTTTAAAAATTAAATTTATTGGGGTGACTTTGGTGAATAAGATTATATAGGTTTTAAGTGTATAATACATTGTCTGTATACTGCATTGTGTATTTACCACCCAAAGTCAATCCTCCTTCTGTCACCATATATTTGACCCCCTTTATCCTTTACTGCTTCCCCAGCCCTCTTTCTGTTGTCTATGTCTATAAGTTTTTATTTGTTTGTTTATTTGTTCATTTATTGCTTTTAGTTTTATATCCCAATTGAGTGAAAGCATATCATTCTTGACTTTCTCCGTCTGACTTCTTTCACTTAGCATAATATTCTCAAGATCCAGCCATGTTGTCATATACAAAACAGAATGAGATACGAACTCATACATGTAAGTATGTATGTATCAACAAGACAAGGAATAACAAGTGTTGGAGAGGTTGTAGAGAAAAAGGAACCCTCATTCACTCTGGTGGTCACTATGAAGCTGAGGAAGCCACTATGGCAAGCAGTATGGAGGTTCCTCAAAAAATTAAGAATAGAGCTACCATATGGCCCAGCAAGCCCTCTTCTGGGTGTCTACCCCAAAGTTTGAAGACTTCTGTTTATAAAGATATATATGTACCCCCATGTTCACTACTGCATTATTCACAGTGGCCAAGACATGGAAACAACTGAAATATCCCCCAGTAGATGATTGGATAAAGAAGATGTGATATATACACACATAAGAAATTCTCTAATCACTTTCTTCACAATTTTGAGTTTAGTTTGACTCGGATATTGGTGGGGTGAGTGCCTTATAAGTTAGGTTTTGACCAATTTATGTACGGCACATTTTCCCACCCAGTTAATTTGTGTAGTCCTCAAGGGCAAAACTATGTCTTCTCCCCTGGCTGGATGGTTCAGTGGATTGGAGCGTCATCCCATACACCAAAAACATTGTGTGATCGATCGCTGTTTGGGCACATAAGGGAGACAACTGACCAATGTTTCTCTCTCACATTGATGTCTCTCTCTCTCCCTCTCTCTTTCGCTCTCTCTCTCCTCCCCACCCCATGTCCATCTCTAAAATATCCTCAGATGAGGATAAAAAGTAAACTATGTCTTCTCCAGCTCCTTTAAGGTGACTTGTAGGGCTGTACGTGCAGGTGTACCAAAAAAAAAAATGCTGGTTGACTTCGTGGGAAAGCTGCCATGAGATTTCAAACCAGTGAGAGGGTGGGTGGGGAGCAAAGAACAAAACTAAATCAAGTATTGGCACGCTTGTCAATATAATAATCAAATTGTATTTCATTTACGTGTTCAGTAAATATTTATTGATATCTACTATGTGGCAATCATATTCCAGTGAAAGACATAGAATTATCACGTAAATAAACCCATGAACAAGTCATTTCAGATACGTTAATGGGGAAGAGTGTGCCTGGGAGGGAAGGGGGCCTTCCGGAAAACTGGGGAAGGCGTTGCTGAGGGAGGGGACAGTTGAGGTTATAATCTGAGGATTTCACCATGGAAATTCTGAGGAGCTCCCAGAGAGAACCCCAGAAGTAGGCATGGCTTTGGTTTGTGTGCTTAAGGAGCACACAGGAGCCCGGTGGGCCAAACATACTGCGCAAGGGGGCTAGCGAGGGGATCAGAGGTGAGGGCTGTGCTGGATTCTGCGGGCCTTGAACATCACAATGAGAAGTAGGTATTTTATTGTGAGCATAATGGGATTTTGAAAATTGCAAGTCACAGCCAATTGATGATGCAAATGCATGTGGGCTATCTTAATTATTTTATATATTTGGATGGGGGCCTTAGGGAAATTCTACTAGTGACCTCTGGGGTAGGGAAAGCTTCAGTGTATTGGGTTCCAACAAAACACATTCCTTGTCACAGTGTCCAAATGCCTCAGGGACAGAGCATCATTCACTATGTTTTTTTTTTTTTTTTCTATGCTGTGAAGTGGGAAAGACATTCCCATAACCAAATGTTTATCTCATTTTACCCTGGTGGTAACTTGGCAATATTGGAATTGTGGTTCATTGTGTCATTTAATAACATCAGTTGACTATAGAGCTCAGCTTTCTTTTTCATTCTTTTAATATGAAACCTATAAGTAGCAGAAACCACTGGAACAGACACTTGGTATATTAGTTATCTATTGCTGCATACCAAATTACTACAAATTTAGCAGCTTAAAATGATACACATTTATTAGCTCCCAGATTCTGTGAGTCAGGGGACGACTTAGCCGGGCCCTCTGCTCAGGGCTTCGGAGGCTGTAATCAGGCGTCTGCTGGACTTTATGCTCATGCAGAGGCCGAACTGGTGAAGAACCTGCTTTCGAGTTCACTCCAGTTGTTGGGAGAATTTATTTCTTTGCGGTAATAGGACCCAGGGCCCCAGCTTCTTGCCGTCTGTCAGCTGGGAGCCACCCTAGAAGCAGCTCTCTGCCCCTTGTCATGTGAGTCCATCTGCTAGCAAGATGGAATTTTAAATAACACAATGTAATCATGGGAGGGACAGCCCCTCGCCTTTGCTGTATTCTACGGAGCGAGAAGCAAGTTACAGGTGCTTCATGTACACGAGGCCGCAGATTACACGAGGGCATGAGCACCAGGAATATAAAAGCAGGACTCTTGGGGGCCATACTAGAGCCTGCCTACCACACTTGATTTTGTTTAGGAAAGAATGTATTTTTCTTTGGAAGTTATCACCTAGTGATAAAACTCAGTGGTTGCTGATAAGCCGATGTCTTAAATGTTTCCCTTCTATAAATTTAAGCTTTGTTCTCCATGGGTCTCTTCTACAAGTAGGGTGGTGGGTACATCTTTCAAATACTAGTTTGAAACCGGTTTGTAAACTGACTAATGTCTGCACAGTTGTTGATGTTTATGACAGTCCAAAGCTACCTCCTATCTTTCAAGGTAAGATCATCCTGTACCACACAACAGGCAGCTGGTGTAAATCTACTGATTTTTTCAATCTGCCTTTCTAAGAGACAGCCTTCTGGGGAATATTTTCAGAGAGAATGTCCTCTATGCATGCTCACATGATGCTCTTTCATCTTTGGAAGGAGAGCCAATATTATAAAAAGTTGCCAGGAAAAAAGTGGATCACAGCAGAATAACCCAGGCACTTAACCAGCCTGTGAGTTTGGTACACTTGAGGTCCATGTCCTTTTAGCAAAGGTTTGCCTTTTATTATCACTCTTTGCCTAGCCAGTATATTAGTGGTTCCTTTTGCTTCTGGATAGATATTGGGTCCCAAGTGTGGTATTGTCAGGTCAGAAGCAGTACTGAGGGGTGATTTGGAGAGAGAACCAAGAATCCCCATTACCACCATACTTCACCTTCCACCCCCCTCTCCCTTTCCTTGATATGGACAGTTGCTGTTTTCTCAGCTTTATGTGAAGTGCTGTGTAAACTGGGCTCCGGGGCAAGGCTCCTACCCTACACCCTTCAGAACAGATCACTGCCCCTCTAACCCCTCCCATCAAGAGGTTCTAGGGTTCCTTCCATTTCAGGTTGATGATCAGCTAAGAGAGATTTGGAAGCACTTCTATCTTTTTCTTTACCCCTGCCGTACAATTCAAAAGGGAAAAAAATTATTTTAAATGTTGTCTGAAGAACAGATATGCACTAGCTGCTTCGCAGACCCAGACAACCAGTTTGGTTTGTTCTCTGAAAGTTGGCTGCTGCCAACCACTCCAGGTTTCCTGGATCAAAGAAACCGAAGTTAGAAACAGAAGTAAGTGTTGACCAAGACAAACGCGGTAACTTTGATCAGGTAAGTATGAATAAGTCAGAAATTCAAGGTTTTAATTCCCTTTGAAATATACACACACTTAGAGGTTAAGGAGAGAAGGCATTTGGCAGAATACATCTGAGGAGTTGCCAGCCATATAATGCTTGAAAAATAGCCAGATAGAGTTTGCCAGACCTGAAAGCAGCCAGGTTTGCTCATCTCCACATTAAAGGAACATTAAAGTCTTTATCTATTGACCTGAACCTACTAAAGAAAAGAGAATTTTAGAGCTGAAACTAATGTTTCTTTGACAAACTCACCTCCTACTGCCTAATTATTGCTGAGATCTCTGTGTGGTATTGCATATCTAATGCATAATATGTAATGATACACAAGTGTGGAGTTTGCAAATAAATAAAGGATGTTATAAAGAGGGCAGGGACCAATTAGCCTCATTAGGTCAAGCAAGCATAAAAAGAAGTAATGGTGTCTGACTGCAGTAGGGAGAAAGTAGATGAAATGATAAAAAAGATGGCATTATGTAATGTGCAAGGCCAAAGCTGCCTCAGGATTTTACACAGCTTTCCAAAGAGTCCAAGGTAGCAAGTATACAATAGATACACTCTGGAAGTTCTAAGAAAAAGAGAAGTACTCAAATAATAGTGATAATTATTGTTTGTCGTTATTATTATTGCTATTATTTGTTAGATAGTTAGCATATGCTTAAAACAGGACTATGTTCTGTGCTAAGTCCTTTGCATCGACTCTTGCTAAACCTAACAGCTGTTCAAATAGTTTGTGTGACTTTTAAAATAAAATTCGTGATTGGAATCTGGAAGCCATGTTGCTGTCCCTCTGAATCTTACATTCCTATGGAAAGGTGTCTCTGAACAGCTGGAATACCTGATACTTGAGGTCCTTGCAGATTTTCACCTATTCAAACGTACTGTCTTCCCTGGCCTGACTCCAAGTGATCATCTGAAGCATATTGTAGAAGCAATTTAACAACTATGAGGGATAGGTGGCCCAGCCCACACTCAAATTTGCTAAGAAAATGCAAATATTTATTATTAGAATTAATGGACCAAGAGGAGTTCTTGGATATAACCAGCTGGTCAATTCTATACTGATTATGATATGTGAGATAATATATTTTGAAAGCTTTCATACCTGATACTGTTCTGATAGTTTCTACATATTTAATCTGTGCAATAACCTTATGATACAGTTTTTAGTCAGGCGTGACTAATACTTTGGGATGGTGTTAGAATTGACTATTATAATGAACACCACCACCCCCAGATCTAAGTGGCTTCATACAATAGAAGACTTATTTCTTGCTTACATCATAGTCAGTTGGATGATTGGCAGACAAATTTCCCACCATGATTTGGGCAGGCAACAACAGCTTTAGATCCTAAAAGATCTCCTGGATCTTCTGCACCTGGTCAGCAGACGGTGAAAGGAGAGAAAAAACAAGGGAAATCTTGTGGGAGGGTCTAGGGGTCATCCTATAGTGGTATCTTCATTTCTTCCCACATGCCAATGGTCAAAACTAGCCCCAGGACCCCACTAGATACAAGGAGAAAGTGGGAAATGTGGTATTCCTTTTTCCAGGAAGGGGAAAAAAAGTGTGGTAGGCACATAACAGTATTTATGCCACAGATAGACTCTGTTATTATCCCTGATTTATAGCTGAGGGGATTAAGGCATCAAAAGGTTCAATACCCAGTATCACACAGTCAATAAGTAGGCTGGCGACTCAAAAACGCGAAGTCTGCTTCCTAAGCCCATGCTTGTAACCGCAACTCTGTGCTGCCCCTCAGTTATTGCAGGGTGACAAACATTATTCTCAAGTCATCACTATTTGGTTGGATCATTTCACTGCAGGTCTAACCCCAGACCATTATTTAAATGTATTTATGATTGGGTAAGTATACCATTTACAGAGTCCCAATCAAAGGTCATATTAAAAGCCAGTTTTTCAAGTTAAACAAGATTCTAAACTCTGTAGGAACACTGTATATCAGCCTTTCCCCACCCCCCCTTCCCATATTTCTTTCTCAGCCTCAGACCCCCCTACCCACTTACTACCTACTCCTACCACCGCCGCCAAAAAAGAAGAAAGTTCCCATAAAGCTTGCACAATATTTGAGGTCAAAGGGAGTTTAGTGAGAATATCTGCCTGTTTCTGAAACTAAACAGATGCTTGGTTCTTTTCCTATAATGGAAGGTTAAAAATATCAAATTGTGAGCTATGAATGAGTTCAGGCCAAGCTCCAACCTTGTGTTCAATGGCAGGCTGCTACATGACTTCCCCTACCCACCACTGCTCCTGCTCCTGCATCCAGAATCATCTGAAACCTTATCACTGGGACTCCCCCGTGGCGCCTGTCCCTGAAGTCTCAGAGACAATCTCGCATTGGCCTGGTCAGACCCTTGGAGGACTTCAGAGTCCTGCCTGTCAGATGTGCACATGTCAACACGCCACCTGTTCTGGCAGGAAACCAATTTTCTATTTCTTCCTCCTTTGGGAAATGTGCCTGTTTCTGGCATCTGTCCCCACTTATCCTGCTTCACACAGTGAGACAAAGAAGTCATTTCATTTCCCGAGCCATCTTTCCCACTTTAAAAAAAAGTTCTTGAGTTCTCTTTCAACAGTCACGTTGACTCCTCCAACTGCCTCCACGTTATGTATTTAAAACTACTTTTGTTTCCTTGTATAATATTCCTACTCCATTTTCTCTTATAGGCTCCCTATTTGTTTCTGTTTGGAGTCTAATTCCATCTCTTTTTCACCACCTTTGATTATATAAAAGATCCCTTCTTAAGTAATCTAAGATGTTTTCATATGCATCAACTACTGATTTTAATGGTTTTCATTGCTATTCTGGAACATTTTGTCATTTATCTTCAGGCAAGTTTGACTATTTGCTTTTCTTTCCCCCTAATATTGCATACTAAGCTACAGCTACTGTGAGTGAGGAAACGTGACAATATTAAAATATGGGCTTACACTATTGATCTGTACTTCAAGAAACACTGTTTTCTGTATTTTGTTAAATTATACTTTCACTTTTTTTCTAAATTCTTGCAACCTCTGTGTTTTCAAACATGATTTCTCTGGAAAAGAAATGGGTTTCAAGGAGATTGTCTTACTGCCATGTAGGCAGGTCAGATGGATTCTCTTCTTCCTACAGAATCATCCTATGATCTTGAAAAAGTGAAAGTACAGGACAAAAGTATATTTAAAGGAAGATATTATGGGACCGGAAGCTTAGAGAATTTAACTTTACTTCCGTGACTCAGATGCCTCCCATTTTAAGCAAGTCATCTGAACACTGTATACTTTGGTTTTGCCTTTTTTGAAAAAGGAAACCAATAAAAATATAGTACCCAAAATATAGGCCCTAACAAACTTCCAATAAATGGCTCATTAAAATCCTCTTCAGAGTGATGTGGATGAAAAAATTAATGAACTTACAAGCAAGTTTGTCTCCCCAGAATTGGTCTCTTGTGAACATTCTGTGCCTTTCTCCTCCTGCTCCTGCCAAACTTGCATCCCCTTCTTCCCCTCCAATGAGAATATTTGGATTTGCCTGACATGTTTCAAGGGGCATGAAAATTTTAGTGAAAAACACAGGAAAAGCCGGTGTGATGAAATTTATGGTGAGTACTCTCGGAGGCGATACGGATTTCTGTGTCCTCACCCACCCCTCCGTTCTCTTGATGACATGATGTCACAAGTCAGTAATCCTGCAAGTTGTCAAGGCAGAAACCATGGGTGCAGACGCTGGGAGGGTTAAATGCAGGAGAGAGCATGAGAAGCATTTATCAGTGCCTGGCACATCGTTAACATGCAAAAATCGGCTCTCCCATAAACTCAATGGAGAATATTTTTTAAATATTAAACTAGCCTTTCTTCCTCCTACCTTCAAATATTAATTCCTAGCAGATTCTATTTCTCTAAATTTCTTTAGCCTTTATATTTGATTGCCCTAGGGAAAGAGAGGATGGGCACACACTAAAACTCAGAGGTCATCATTTAACTCTAAGTTGAAAAGCTGACATTTTGAGTCTGTAGTGTGACAATAACCTTGAAGGGCAAGCTTTTGAAAAAGAAAAGAGACTACATTGTAAAGCTTCTCTTTACTTGTGGAGAGTCAGGGCTGGTAGATTGTACTCCAGAGCTTTACTTATAAACCCTAGAGAAAGAAAGAAGGAAGAGATGATGTAAGAAAAATTTCACCCGACTGAAAGAGACGGTAAAAAGTCCTTCAGTTTCCAGAGAGAGGGGTCCAGGGAGCAGAAGAGAGGCAAACGTCAGAAAAGGCACATGGCTTCGCCGTCAGGATCAAAATTCTGAGTGGAAGAAAGCTTGAGAAACTTTGAGAGCCACAGTTATCTCAAGGTGAATGTTTAGAAATTCAACAGCCCTTTTGAGGGGCTCCCCATTTTCAGCCCAGCACTAGGGCAACGTGGCACCACCCAGGAGGAAGTTTAGAAAGGGTAGCGGCATCATTCTAGGCCCAGATGGCACTCCATTACCCTCAGGTGTCTCAATAAAAGAATCAAGAAGCACTATAGGCCACTGAAAGAGAAAGGGACAGACAGAAGTCTGAGAAGTACGATGGGTTTATTTCACGATACTGGGTCCTCATGTCACAAGACCATACACATCCACCGCAGGTGCTAGGTATAAATGAAATGTGCTGCATCACACTAGAGACAAGCATGGGCACCAGAGACAAGAGCTGCACAGTCACATCATGACAGAGGCCTGGAATGACCAAGGAACAGCAGAGACAGAGTAACTCTGAAGCGACGACTTTAACTTTTCTCTGCTACCTATGGAGATGATGTAGTCCCAAACAAAATGAGATCTGAGAGAGAAAATAAAGAATCTATGTTTACTTTTGCTCATCTGAATATAATTTATAAATCTCTGACCCTTCTACAAAATAACGGACAACGGGCCTCATAGCGAAGCCGGCTTTCAGTTTGTTCATGTGTAAGGGGGTTATTTGGCATAGGGTGCTACCTACCTCATGGGGCTGTGGAGAAGAGAAAAATACACCTTTTGAAAAATAAATTTTGAAGCTCTACAAAATAAAGAGGGCTGTCTGCCACAGTTGCATATTATTTTTCCATGAGAGAATGGGTCACCTAAGGACATCTACCAAAACACACACACCTGCAGACACGCCACACCAGCCACTTAGCTATAGGAGCAGAGTCCTAAACAAAGTGCGTGAGTCTTAATCAGATGTACCTCACTACTTACTGCCCGGAGCACTCCTTGTTGAGGACTGAAGTAATCCAACTAAAAATATACCTACCAATCAACACCTCCCTGTTGTCTCTAGCTGTATGCTAAGGGCAGAAAAAGTCTCCAAATATACTTCAAAGAGCCCCCGGCTCTTCAGGACACTAATTTACACCAGTATTGTGGAACGCAATATAGATGTGTAGCGCAGTCATCCAAAATGTCAACAAACTCGAGGTGTTAGCATGTGAAATGAGGTTGTTATTTTGATGGTAGTGATGATATCAACAGTTCCTCCTTACAATCATAGGGTACTTTTAGATCATGGATGCTAAAATTACCAACCAGTAATTTGGAGATCAAATTTACAGCAACCATTCAAAATAAATTGTTTCATTTCAACTCAGTGGCATTAAGCAACAGAAAGAATGTGAAGTTCTCAAACTGGCTTGTACCACATCTTTGTAGCTCAGGTTGATAATGTTCTGGACAGATGGTCTTTCAGACAATTGCTCAACTAGGAGGTCATTTCTGGTATTGTCAGAATAGAAATCCCAAAAACACAAAGTCCACAGGCTGTCTTAATAGTGCATTTCAGTAAGTCCAAAAGCTTTACTGCTGGAAAATTTTTTATTTTGTAATCCAAGTTCTCCAGCCTCTTGAGGAGTCACTATGTCCTTGAAATGCTGTCAATCTTATTCCAAGTCTCTGTCTTGAATACGGGAAGTCCTGTCTTGTTCTCAAGTATTTCTGAGCATCCCAGGATGGCTCATATTCCTGGTGGTTGCTCATCCTGTCAGTTAGGAATTGGGTCCAGATGCATGTAGCTGACATTTAATTGTTGTTGTTTAACCAAACAGGAGATGGGGTGATTTTCTCACACATTTCAAGTCTGGAGGTGAGCAGTCCAAGACCTCTGTAAAGTCATCGGTGTTCCAGGCCCCTTCGCATTTCTTTCTTCCATCCTTAACACGTGGTTTTTGCCTTGTTCTTACTGCTTTGTGGCTGCCAGGTGGTTGCCCCCCTTTCAAGTTCTAATTAGTGATTTTCGACCAGCATGCTCCAAGAATTTTTACAACACGGAAGACATGACTATTGAGTCAGGAGCACTGACCTCTTTGTCCTTAGATTGTCAAATAAAAAAAATGGCAACAGGCATCATAACAATAGCTGTCCGGTGTGAATGAATCAAAATTTTACCTATTTTTTGTCAGATCAGCAATAAATATATTTTTGGGTGTGCCACAGAATTTCAGCAATTAGTTTATGTGTGCCATGAGATGAAAAAAGTTTGAAAATCACTGCTCTATGCTAAAAGAAGGGACAAAAGACTAAGGGGCAATCCCTGAAGCAGAAAAGCAAACCTCCCCCAGAAATCCCCAGTGGATTTTTAAGCATGTCTCCATGAGGTGAAATAAGTGCCGGTGGCTTCCCTGAAACCTGTGAAAACAAGGAGTTTTCCCCAGGTGGGGAAATTCCCACCTAGAGTGGAACACAAGTGATTGGTAAGAAAGAAGAGCATGACAGCTAGGTACCAGTAGCGCCTGAGTGTCTGGCAGCCTCCCCTCATCCTGAGCCACTTCTCCTGGCCTCTCCACGCTGGCCGTGTCTGACCATTTCCTAACTCCTGGGCAGGAGAGTTGGACCGCGAGATGCCAGATGTAAAGGCCTCAGTAGTGGCCTTGTGTTTTCATGAGAAAGTGACCTCCTGGGCCTTTCTTCGTGTTCCTGCAGCTTGTTATCATATTGCTGAGACCACTTATTCATTTAATTAACAAATATTTTTGAGTAACTTGTATTGGTCAAGGATTGTTTTAGACATCGTCGATATGGAGAAATGAAGGTCAAGGCCCCGGCTTTGATAGAACTTGTATTATGCGAGGGGCAAGCTGGACTTCAGCCCCAAGTCGTCCTCTTAGCTGGGTACCTTGGTGCAGGACACAACCCACACCACTGTTTATGATGAACCTGATCATTCCCCAGGGATCAAGGCTTCTGTCTCTCTTTCTCTAGCAGAAAAATAAATTGGGGGCAGGGGGGAAGCAGCGAACAAACATTTTTTTTTTTCTGAAATAAATCCACTGCCCTATTCCAAGTCTCTTATATTATTAAACAGTATATTTAACATCTCAGTCTGAAGCACCTGCCTTTAGGTGCACTGCATTTGTTCACTGCTTCCTCAACAACATTTTCACCTTTCTACAGGAGAGACGTTGCTAACCACGGATGCAGTCACTCCCTTTCCAGCCCCTGAGAGTTCAGAAAATTTGGGATCCAGCGTTGGAGCATCCCAGCAACTGTATATAGTATCTAATGGAAATTCCTCACAGAGCAAGTCATGCCTGTTGACCATTAGTGGCCTAATTTCCCCGCCACATTTCAATGGACGATGTATGCATCCTGCAGCTCCTTGATAACATTCAACATCAGTGTTTACTTGTATTTAACCAGCCTGTTGCTTTGAACCTCGACTTTAGTTAGGGAAAGGGAATGTTAAAAATCTCAGTTCTGAGATTATCTCTTTCTCTGTTGACTCGGAGCCCCATATATAAAGGGAATTCAACAGACAGTGCCAGAGTCGCATCCAAAGATATTCAAGTGGAAAGGGGTCCTTGAGTATGTCTGAAGATTCTGTGTATTGGTGACCAAAAGGAATGTGGTTGAATTTATGAGCTTCTAAACTTCCCAACAAATAGTCCTTATCAAAGCTCCTCATTTCTGGCCTCCACACTCTGTTTTGTGTTCTTTGTTCCAACTAAGGGTGTGATTTTCATTCTCCCACCTCAGAACCTTCCTGCCAGCGCTTCTCCCGGCTCTCTGCCAAGCCACAGCCTTCGAACTATTGCTCAGGATAGCCCTCCTTCCGAAACTTGCCACGCGCGATATTGCCCTGCCTCGTTCTCACCCTGCTCTGACTCTCCCTCAACAGTCGGATGTAGCTCTGTTCAATTGTCCATCACCTCGCACCTTTACTGACGGCTGTGCTGGTTCATCGTGAAATGATGCAGCTCACACAAGGGGTGTCAGGGTCGCCTACATCCTCAGGAACTCCCCCTATACATTGTGTTATTCCTTGCATGTTTAAAATGCAAGCTTTCTCTTTGCCATGCTCAATTTTCTAGGCAATTTACATTTGAGACTGCAAAGCAGTGGGTGTGTAACTGATTCCAACCTTCTGTGGGTGGTGACGCAATCACGGAGAGGCCATCTGTGTTTTCTCCATCTGCTGAGGCTTCTCTGAACCTGAGCAAGTGCAATGCACCAACTCAAGCCTCGCCTTATTAAGCGGCCTCTTCCAACTGAACCACTCCTCTTTGGGAGTCCGCTGATTCTAGGTCTCCAGAGCAGTAGGTAAATAGATGGGCTCGAGCTCCATGCACGTGCTAATAAAGAACTGCAGAACCTCCGAGACTCAATTTCCATACCAATAAAGTGGAAAGTTTATACAGTCTCCCCGAGTCTGATGTGAGGAAATGTATAATCAAACCTTTGGTATATTGCAGGTACTCAGCATATATTAAATTTCTTCCCCTCTCTATCTCATTCTCATGCTGGGACATCCATTGTTCATTTGCACAGTCTCCTTTTCCCTCCATTATTGCCAACCAGTCCAGGGAAAAAGACGCATCATATTTGTCTTCACAGAAGAAGAGTAGGGTGATAGAAGGAACGCTAGGAATCATGAATCACAACCGTGATCATGAACCTGTCATTCATTATCTATGTGACTTTGGGCTAGTTAATTTGTCAGTAAAATGAGTGGTTTGACTTGAAGAATTGCTAATATCTGTGTATCTATCCTAAATCTCCTAAAGAGCTTAGTGAGCGAATGGGTACCTGGTAACTGTGACATCCAAGACTTTTTAATAGACAAATGAGTAAGTGTCCAATGTCTTAATGGCATTGTGGTCACATTGTGCTTTGCTTCCCAATGGGCTCCTTTAAGTCCGACATACTAGAAAGCTTAACCATGCTTCAGCTTCTCAGGCCCCCAAAAGGAAGCTGTCTCTTAGAACTGAAGGCCCTCCATGGGCTAAATTATGAACCACCCAAGCAAGCCACATGAATGCATGTTCTCCCCTAAACCCCATCCATTCAACTGCCCAGCAAAGGTGATGTGAGGATGCTGGTGGCGATGATAGATGGAGAGTCTATCATAGATAGATAGGAGTCCAAATGCAGGTTTTGCAATTTCCCTTTTGTTTCACGGCCATAGCTGATGCTGAGAGCTGAGGCAGACAACTGGTGAGCAAATGTTTGGCACTTCCCCCATCCAACGACAGTGCAAAGAAGGTCAGTAGTGATGCTGAAAATTGCTTTGAGATTATCGGGTAGAAAATGCTATATGATCAGGTTATAAAATTGCCAATTCTATTACCACATTTCTCTATAAGAGGAAAGATTTTCCCTTGCTCAAGCCATTTATTTAAAATTATATAAAACCTGACAAATTTGCAGTACAACCAATCAATTTAGATGGCACCTTTGAGTCTATATTAAACAAAGCTGAGATGGAGGTCCCTGTTTTTGGTCTGTTCCTGGTACCATCACAAGCATATCTACCACATTTATTCCCAAAGAGCTAGTTTAGAGTTTCCTTTAAGAATGCTAAGATGCAGGATTGTTCTAAAGGACTTCGTTTCTGCCTTTAGAGACCAAGAACCTCAAACAATACAAGTTTTATAATTAATTGAAATCGGCCGAAGGTCAAACTGGTGGGAGGAAGAGATTGGAAATTAGTCACTGAAGGGAAATGAACTGTCCAGCTCAAAAGATAAGTGAACCTACCTGTGACCCTAACCTCTATTTTAACATGGCCCTCTGGGAACCAGGGCTGGTAGTGAGGTACGGAGGTGCTACCCCTTCTGAGGTGTGAGCTCCTGGCTATTTTCAGTTTTCACACATGCTTTAGTTTAAAGATTTGCAGAAAGACTTAGAAACATATTATGAAGACTGCTAACTCAAATGCACCTAGGCGTGACTAATATATCCTGCTTCATCACTTTGGAATATGAAATAACTTCACATTTCTTTGAATGTTCAACTTATAATAATTCCAATCCTCTATTCTCACTGAGAAGTCTATAGCTTCTTTCTAGGCCATTGCCCGTGAGAAATCTGACAACCCACGTCCACACAGGACAACACAGTCCCTCGCAGAACAAAATGACAGCTCTTGTTGTGTCTCTGCTGGAAGTATTAGTTTATCAGCATAATTCAAGCAGAAGGGATGCTGCCACCAACCATCTGAGGTCAGGGGAGGTTGGTAGGGTAGAGTGCTTCTTCGTAAAGCGCCACATTCCACTCAGCCATGGAACTCCATGCCTTGGGTTCCAGCAAGATGAGCCTTTGCAATTCATTTCCTTCCTCCCATAAACAGCCACTTTCCACTGGGCATGACCATGATTTATATCATGTGGTCAAATTAGGAAAGGACAATATCAGTGCCAGACCAGCTCTTTTCTTGGGCAGTCTTGACCTTGTTCTTAAGCTTAAGGCACTGAAATGTACCTAACAGTAAGTTTCCCCTTAGGCCCCACCCCAGTGACTTTCCTGCCAAATTAGTTCAATTAAAAACAATATAATGTTTCAGAGATGACATAATGACTTGTAGTATCTAAAATGTGGTCTTTCAGTCCTGTTTCTCTTCAACCTTCAAAGAACCCCCCGAATCCCATTATAAGTATGGGATTGGTTCATGAAGAAGTGACACTGTCTAATGCCATTACCAAGAGCAGCCAAATGCTAAGGCGTTATCAAGTCAGGGAAGATCCTGTTAACAACTCTTTGGTGAGAACAGTGGGTTTGCACTAGCCTTACATCTTCTGAGCCTCTCAGATAGGCCTGGCCAATTGTCTCCATCAATGTGACTTGATAACTAGAATCAGAAATAGCATGTTTTAAATGGCTTTTTTTTCAAATAGTAATAACAGAAATAATGACTTTAAGTTCTACATCAGTGGGCCCCTAGTGATGGAGATAAACTATCAGTTTGTAAGAATGGGCTACATGTTGAGTATTTTTCATACATATCATTTTTATTAAAACTCAGTGAAAAGGAGACAGTAGAAGAGGAAGAGCCCTGAACTCCCAAATGTGCAGGCACTGTGCTAGTCCTAGCACAGTTTGTCTAATTAAAAAGCTAAAACTCAGAGAAGTTAAAGAACTTATCTAAGGAACAGCCAGTACATGGCAGAGCTGGGATTCAGAATCAAATCCTAACTCCAGCATTTGTGCCCTTAACTATTGCAAGCTCGGGCCTCTCTGGGTTAGCACTGAGCTGATCATACAGGCAGAAATGCAGAAAACATGAGGTACATGGTCCATCTAAAACTCTAGCTCCTTTTCTCCTCACATCTCTATTGCATGCCAGGTGTGCCTTGGTGATTAATGCTTCTGATGCTCTGGGTGTGTCTAGATGATATGCTATCTACAGCATGCAAATGGGGAATTTCAAGATGGTGTTCTTTAACAGGCTTGCCACCAAATGCTGTCAGAAAACTAAAATTGTCCAGGCTATTTTGAGACCAAACTCCAAGTTTTATCCAGCTTTTCTCCCCAAAGTAAATTGACGTTCATAAATCTGAGAGCTGTTTTCTGCTTCACATTTTAGTTGGAGTCACATAGCTAGAGTTTGTGCTCATTCAAATTCATGTTTCTATGTTGCTCCCAATCCTTCTGAAAAGCCCAGTGGAATTACATGGTCTCAGATGAAATTAGGGACCTTTATTCACTGGTTTCCAAAAAAGGAGGTAATAGCTGACATGGAACACAAACACAATACAAAAAATAATTTAGGATTGTCCATTTAATGTTCATACACCTCATAGGCTGAGGGTCAGTGAAGCTTATTTACTTTTGAGTATAAGTTACCGAATTTTCCCACCTTGAAGATAGGACTCTAACCTGTGAGACAAAATTTTCTTTTCTTCCCACCTTTTATAACAAGTGGGGATGGCTTGGAGAAATGTGTGTTGGTTTTCATTCCAGGTGAAAAAGTAGAAGAAAGGCTGCAAATTCTAAGTGGTGCATCTGAGATGCACCTGAAACTAAACTAGATAGCGCATTAATATAAATAGTAAAAAGGACCAGAAATTTCTCTCTCTCTCTCTCTCTCTCTCACACACACATACACACACACCCATTATTGGAACTTGACACTTAGCCCCTGGGTTCCAGAGTCCTCATGGTCACTGTGCAACTGGGAAGTGATATAGGGTGACACACATAGAGAATCTTTTCCTGGAAATGGGTTTGGAGGCGAGCTTATTATTAACAACAAGCCCTTGTGTATGGGATTGAAAATAAACTCAGACAGTGCATAAGGTTACGGTTATGTGTTGAAAGGCAAAAATCTACCATCTGTCACCTATCCACATGCCCTGACTGAAGCATTTGCCTCCGCCTGGAATCCCATTTCAGGAGCTCAGACTAAGTGATCTGACCCTTTTTTTATAGAGACTCCAATGACTTAGGGGTAGACTCCCATGAAATTTAAAATTATTTTAAAAACATACAATGTTTTGGTTCTTTTTAAGAAAGTAGGCGATGCTGTATTGGGCAGTCACATGACCTTTTATCACTTACTACTAGTTACCCAAATGCTATAGTCTAAGGGACTATTCTGGATTGGATTTCATATATTTTCATCCATTAATTGTATATGATATTATTCAGTCATGCCATGTTTGTTGGCCTCAAGTTGTATTAATGAAAAAAAAATGACAAGTTCTCAAGTTTTGGGGCGCCATGCAAAAAAAAAAATCATAATTTTTGGTCATTGCTTTTAATTCTATACTAAAGTTCTTATTGAGCAAATAATATTTCTGGGCCAGCAAACTGTATGTATGGGTCAGAAGTTTGTCTCTTTCCTTCTCCATTACTGTCCTCTTCAGTTGGAATGTTTCCTTCCTGTCTTCCTCTCATGTTGCATAGCTACCATTCTACATATATTTCTATCAACTCAAAGCACTTAAGGAGACTCAGGAAAAATTACTTTGGCAACTACTTAGGGAGAATTAGCTGGTTGCAGCAATATTTTGGAAATTAAATGTGTCTTTGGTCTTGTGATTACATAAATTTTTACTTGGCGAAGAAGAATTGTGCTGGCATTGTGGGTCTAGAATTTAAGACATCATTTTTTTTATTTTTATTTTTTACCTAAATTCCTTTTCTGTGAAGCTACGTTGTTGGTGAGGACGCAACCCAGGGAGGTACTGGCTGTAATTCAAGTCCTCAAGACTTTGGACAATGCCAGGGTCCAGGGGGCTCAAATGTCTTAAGTCATTTCAGGGGGTGGGGAGGGCAGGGTGGAAAGGCACAGCTTCTCATTCAGTTGGCCCATGTTCAGCTACCAGAGAGAGCTCTAGGGCACACAGGGGAAGTGTGGCTCCTGCATTCCCATAGTAGGCTCCCTGAAATAGGAACATTTCAGGTAGCAAGTGAACCCCAATGGCAACTTAATGCTATAAAAAGAGTTAGAAATATTTTTATGGAGAGAGTGACCAATGAAGGCAAAAGTATTAGGGCCCATGGAAGTCTTAATGTGGTCCTGACTGCAAGTGCCTCCGTGACATTTGTTCACGTACTTTTCTGCATCCCTTTCTAAATGGGAAGGTTTTAGAGTAGAGACAAGTTATTTGCCATTGTACATGCAAAGCCTAATTTGCATAACTCACAATGGCTGGCATATAATAGGTAACCAATAAATATTTGATAAATCAAATAAATGGTTAGCATTTTGGGTCATATGAGACAAGTCTGGTGCCCTGGAAAGAAGGGCGTTGCTAAGTCTCTAAGTGAGTCAGTCTGAGGACAACTGAGAAGTGCACTTGAAAGTCGGGTTCAATGTTACATGGATGAAAACTCAAAGGGATGGAAGAGTCATTGAGCAGGGCAAAGGAGAGAGGCATACTCTGTTTTCTCTGGCTTTGACTTTGGAGCACTCTTTTCATGGAAGACTGAAAGTTTAGCTCCAACTGGGTTCCAGCTACTGGAAAGGAGGCCCTTAGCAATGGGACCTGGTAGAATGAGACTGTTCCCAGCACAAACAAGCAACACCCTCCAACCCTTCCTTGGAACTAACTCTTCAGGGTCCTCCTGACCAAGGCCAGGGCAGGGAGGTATCCAGTAGGAGAGTAACGCCTCTGGGAAGCCAAGGTTATGGTGGCTAAAAGCCAAATCCAATCAGAGAAAAGTCAAAACACCAGGGCTCTGCCCAGAGTTCACTATGAGCTAGATCCACTTCACGGAATGCCTGGAGGTACTTGGGGAGAAGGGGGATCTTTCTACCAGGGGGCAGGGTTGGGGAAAGGTATGAAAGAAACGGATGTAACTGCAGTCAGTGGTAGCAAGAAAAATCTTGTCCCTTTGGAGTTTTAGGTTAAACAATAAATATATCCTTGGGTGAGGATTTAAAAAAATCTACTTTTGCATCATTTCTTTTATTCAAAAATATTTCAGGTATGCTGTGATCAGTTTACAATAGAAAATATTACAAAGAAATAGTGGAAAATGTCCCAAAGTATTACATACATCATGATACCTTTTAGTGATTTTTTTATAGGGAAAATTTACTCATTTGAAAACATTTGTATAATGTTAAAATTAAAACATTTTATGACTACACAGATGTAATAAAACCAAATTTTCTTTTTATATAAAGAAACTCAATGCAATGAAAACACGGCACTTAGGATGATAGTTATTGCAAATGGGAAAGGGTTATGTGCCGATTAGTGTCAAGATCTGAGATTTTGTTTTGAGTGGCCAGTTCTGGGTACTTAACACCTTGTTAAACATAATTGATTAATGAACTAACTAAACCTATAAAAGGAGACCATGCAAGAACCAATAGGTGAGTGCATGAACCAAGGTTTCAAATTCATGATTCTGTTCATCAGAAGTCCCATTGCCTCCTTTTTCTGAGGCTCACCCTCAGGATGACTAGGTAGAGTCCTCCTTGTCTTTCTTTCTGTGGGTGACTAGAGCGCGTGGCAGGATGGTGGCCTCAGGAAGAGGGCTTTGAATCTTGTTTATTTGAGGTACTGATTATGTGGCTTGCAGACTTGAACTCTGTATCCATAAGTATCTATATGTCTTATTTTGATTTAATTCACTTCACTTCACCTCATTTCTGCTTGAATTCTGGAACCAGAACCACAGGTTGGCAGAAGAGGCTGCAACATGACTGCATCCCACACAGGAGAGACGCACCCATTACAGCCAAATGTACTGTGGGGGCCCCAATTCGATGCCTCGTGCAGCAAGTTTTATTTCTGACAGGACATGTTCCAGAACAAGGGGGAAGCTAGGGAGGGAGAAAGAAGTAAGAGGGAGAGAAAAAGGTGGCACAGAAAGACAGTGAAAGAAAGGGTGGGGAGAGTGTTTGTTCATAGCCATTATGGAATATATTTTTCTCAATCCAAGAAATAATGAATTGATTAATTTGAAAGGCTGTTCCACTTTGAGCATGTGTTTAAACCTGGGTTTTGGATTTCAGTACAATTGAGATGGCTGAATTGCTCGATTTAATAAACTTTCACGTACTCAGCAAGGGTGCGGGGGAGGAGTGCAGCACGTTGAGACACCCTCTGTAACTCTGGCTCTGAGCTATTGAGAAGGCCACACACGCTTTCGGGGCCTCAGTTTCCACATCTGCAAAAACAAGGAGATTGGACTACAAAATGGGTAGGGTCCATTTCAGGTGTAACATTTTATGATTTTAAGTGACTTGAAGAAATCGGTATTTCACAGGAATGTAAGAGAATGCTAAATCTGGTCTCTGCTTCCCCGGACCAATGTTCAGGTTTCACATATACAGTTGCTTAGGTCTTGAGTTCTCATGTACTTCCACATTTTCTTATGACTTCACCTTTTAAAAGAAAGTGAGGGTGGCAAACTCTTCTCCACAGGACCCCATGTTAAAGGGAGCAAAACTTCTCTTGAATAAGGAAGAGTTTTCTGAATGGGAACAGTCGCTAAGTGTGCCTCAGGTTCTAGACACTGTATTAAGTGACACAAGTCACAGGCAGAAAATGTCTCTGGTTTGGAGAACCACGGCATACAGAGAGCCAGCCGAGAGACACACGCACAATATTGAAGGAAGCATCTTTTTTCACTCCGTGCATGACTTGGAGCCTGGGATCATGGCTCTTCTACATAGGAGGAGCAAAGGAACAAGTGAAGAGGTATTAGGTGTCGATGCCAAGCCCCTTGGTACCCGAGAGAGAGTGATGCTGAGATAGGAGGGGCAGGTTCTACCCTCTAGCACCGGGGTCGGAGATGGTCATGGGATTGAAAGGGAAGGAAACTGTCACTGGAATCAGGATTAACATTTCACAGGAAGTGAATAGAAAGCCCAGAGTCAAACCCAAATATAAGTTGTACTTAAAATGAAGATCAAATCAATGGGGGAAAACACATTATTTATATATAGTGCTGGGATAACTGTTTACTCATTTGAAAAACTTCATGTTGAACCCTTAGCACACATTATACACTTAAATACATTCCAGATGGATGAAAAATTAAATATAGAAATTAAGTGCCAATTAGGTAGAAACAAATGTATATGATGTTGTATTTAGAAGCCTTTTCCAAGGCAGAAACCATGAGGAAAAGGGTGAATAAATTTTTTATATTTTTATATTTCTGTACATCCTAAAAATATAAACAAAGTTAAAGCCATAGGGAAAAGTAGAAAACCATATTTGCAAAATATATGATAGATAAAAAATCAATATCTTCCTTATTGCAAGAGTTTTTATTAATCAATTCAGAAAAGATAAACCCCCAAAAGGAAAATATCAGAATAGGCAATAGGCAAGAAAGCAATATGGAAGAGCCTCGGGGATAATTAAAGTATAAATAAAATAGCTTATATTAAAACAACAAGAGACTATTTTGCCCATAAAGTGAGAGACTTAAAAGACTAATAATAGACTAGGTTTACTCCCGCCCCTGACTTTAAAATCTTGGGAAAGCCATTCTAGCTTTCTGAGCCTCAATTTTCTCATCTCTAAACTGGGTATTTTAACCATCTCACAGCGTCAGTGTGAGGATTAGATGAGATGATGAATTTCATGGGTGGATCTGGAGAGCATTGTGCTGAGTGAAATAAGCCAGGCGGTGAAAGACAAATACCACATGATCTCACCTATAAGTGGAACCTAATCAACAAAACAAACAAGCAAGCAAAATATAACCAGAGACATTGAAATAAAGAACAAACTGACAGTAATTAGAGGGGAGAGGGGGAGGAGGATAACAGGGGAAAGAGGGGGGAGGGTTGTCAAGGAATATGTATATAGGACCCATGGACAAAGACAACGGGGAGGGAGTGAGGACTGAACGTGGGAGGTGAGGGTGGGTAGGGCGGGGGAGAGTAATGGAAAGAAAATGGGAACAACTATAATTGAACAACAATAAAAAGAAATCTAAAAAAAATAAAAGAACTTTCTAAATTCAAAAGTAATACACACCAGGTATATACAAGTAAAATTCTTGGTCCTGTAAGCCAAGAGGACCTGTGCTATGCCTCAAAGAACACAAGGGAGAGGAGGCAGGAGGTAGACTTGCTTCCTTGATGTCATCTTTAAGATACTGCACTACTCGAATAAGTTCCTCGACAGAGCTGCATGGTACTGTGGCTTCAGTGAGCTATACTTTGAGGGAGGTGCTGACAAGGACTGGGACACCTGGATGTCGTTGTAGGAGCAGCAAACACCAAGAGGGCCTTAACAATGATGTTGGCAGGTGCGGGTGCATAAAGCCACCATCTGTTGGCAGCAGCCATGACAAGAGGTGGTGATGGAAACCACTTCCAATAGCAGAAATTTCCCCAGTGGAGCACCTGCAGAGAGTCGTCCTTGTGATGGTACAGTCATACCTCGGTAGTTGTTGGCTTCAGAACTTGTCAAACCCTGTACTCATCACATTTTGACAAGAAAAAAATGTTTCAGCACTTGGTGCTTGCTCAGGACTTGTTGCACTTGCTAGAACTTGTATGATTCATGGTGCTGCCCTGCAAGAGAAAACGCTTCATCCTTCATAGTCGTCCATTTCAGCACTGAACACAAGTTCTGAAATGAATTAATGATGAGTACAGAGGTACCACTGTATTATGTTTAAGGCAAGGAACCACTAGGACCAACTTCAGTGAGCAGGAATTACCCTCAGCACTACCATTGAGAGTCACGGGCCACAGGTGGAACTGCAGGGATACAAGGGGAGGAGAGGATCACTGGTCTTTTATGTAGTGGCTAAAGCAGGTGGGCATCTGAACAAGATTTCCCGGGTTCACATCCTGACTCCACCAACTGTGTGACCTTAAGAAAGTTCTCTGCGCATCAGTTTTCTCATTTGTTAAAAGTAAATAATAATTACATCTAACTCACATGGTTATTGTGTGAATTACATGAATTAATACACATAAAGCATTTAAAGATTCCTGGCACATAATGGATGCTTAATTCATGCTAAGTATTATTATTGTTGTTGTAATTATTAGTAATATTGTCACTACTGATACCAGAACCTTCTTTAAAAAGAGAATAACAGCTTCTCACTAGGAAAACTGACATCGCTGGAGACTTAAAGATTATGGCTAGGGTCCCCATGCAAGCTCTAGAACTTCTCTAACATTCCACAGGAAAGAGGTCTAAAACGAGGTTTCAGTCATAGCGGTGGGTTATTCCCTCTGCTACAGAGAGAAGTATTCATCTATCATTTGGCTACATCTCCTCTTTTTCAGAGTGAGTAAGGAAGTAAGAGTCTTCAGCACACACCGCAGTAACTTATAGCATTAACAAAGATGCAGCTGCCTCTCATACCCACCAGAGATCCCTCTTTGGTGCACAGTCTCAAATCCATGCTTCAAACAAGTGCCCCCTGGAGGAGGTCATTACTGTGCTCTGACAGGAGACAGACCAATTATAACTTCTTGCTTCTTTTATTCAACAGAAAGTTCAAATATCTCAGTCATGACTATTTCCTAGAGAATATTCCATGATGTTTTGAAATTTCCAATATGATGGGGTTTGATTAAAAAGTGAATGAGAATAGATCAGACTTCACTCTGCTCTTCCCTTCTGGGTCAAAGTGTGTTTTGTGACTCAGTGTTCATGATGCTCTAAGAAAAACTTTTTCTCTATGTAATTTGGAAGTGAAAAATGACTTGAGAAACTAATTTTTAAATACAGCATTTGGGTGCCTGTGACCAGTGGGTGACATGTGCTGAGTGGGCCTGCAGTTGGGACTGTCTGATCCCCACTTCCTCAAGATTGGTACCATTTGCCAATCATAGCTGCTATTCAGAAGAATACACAGTCTAAGATGTCTCTCTTTAAGGCATGTAATTGGAATAGTAATTAATTTTTCATGGTGTAAGAGAATGTGTTTGTTTTGACTAATAGCTCTTGGTAGGAAAAGAGTGGAGGCTCAAGAGATGCTCTGGGTCATGTTCCTGCCACCAGACACATAAGGTGCTGTCACCTCTACTCCATAAATAAAATCACTAAGATTTCAAGAGGATAAGTGACTTGCCTAAGATCACTCAGCCAGATCATTGTTAGTGGGAGGGAACAAAGAAGAAAGGAAGAAAAGAGCTATTTGCCTTATCTGCCATTCATACTCTTTTCTTCTCCAGAGAGAACAAGGGGCCACAGCCATCAATGGCTATAGAATATATATCAAATTGTACTTCAACTATAAGCTCTAAAAGAGGCAGTCAGAGAGAAGGACTGTAGAAAAACAAAACTCCTAGACACTCAAAATGGCCAAAGTCAATCAAATCCTTGCTGTTGCACAGTCAGGACCCCAAGAAGATGGCCATTCTACCTGTGTTGTCAGAGATGAGTTGAAAGAAGGAAGGGGTAATGAGAGGTGACAATGCAATCCAGCACTGTTACCTTCTCTGAGGAGCAATTTGACTTTCCTATCCTGTTGAGTCTCAGCTATTCTGTTACAGTAAAAGGAAAACCATCACTTCTTGGAGTTTCTGGGGTTTCTTGGGGGATCACAAAAACACCTCCTTTTCCCTGTGTAGTAGAAAGGGCATCCTTTGGAGAAATATATAATACTGATTTGGCCAGCAAACAGTATGAAAACATATTTTGTCATCTATAGTATGATAATGACAATGATAGTAGTAATTTGGAGCGCTGTTGCAAGAACTGAATCAGATAACATTTATGAAGCAATCAGCATTGTGTCTAGCACATGGTTCTTCCCTAACAGAGGTGAATCCCCGTCTTCTTTTTTGAGAAATAGAAGAAGGAAAAAAAAACTGGCAGCATACTGTGCTGGCCTTTTCCACTTTCCCTCTTTTCTACTTCGAATGTGAAGTAGAGGCCTAGGCTTAACTATTTCCACTCTTTTTCCTCCCTTTTTATCTAGATAGTGAAATATCAGAGCAACCAAGAAAATAAATTTTCAATTCGCTGGCTATTTGAGCCTGTGCAGATCTATGATCAGATAAGACAGTCTCATCCAACTACTGGTTACATAGCCTCAATGTCATGCATATAAATATATACATAAAAGGAATGGAACACTATTACTGTATATTTAATCTGGACATTGTATAAAAATACACTGGCAAGCGAAGAGTTCAAGTTATGGTGTTAAGTGACTAAGCCCAAAGTAAAGACAACTCTAGAGCAGAAATAAAATTAGAGTGTCCTATTTAATGTCAACACCTCTGAGGTGCTGGGGCTGGAGATAGCCTGTTGATGTTTACAGAGTACACCATGTTTCAGGAGGCACATCACTCCCTCCATGGTATGACTTGAACAGCATCTGATCTGGATTATTTTAAATGAGGAGGATCAACAAATTGATCCTTCTGGTGAGTCATATAAGAAAACTGTATTTGTATTATCAGAAGAAAAGGAGAAACAAGACTACATTAGTTAAAAGCCCACTAGCACAGAAGAAGAACAGCTGTGCCAATCCTGCAAAACCTTGGCTGGACTAGGGAGTTCAGAAGCAGAAGTTGTTTCAATGAGACAGAAGGGAACAAAAAAAAGAACCCAGAATTCCCTATAGAGGGAAAATTCTGCAGAACATGGTATTTGTATTATTTAGGTTTCTTGGTTGGAAACAACAAACTGTGGCTGATATTTACTAAGAAAAAAAAATTCTTAAAGAGATATTTAGTCACTTCAGAAAATCCTGGAAGATGGAGAACCAGGGATCTAATGAGGCTAGGACCAGAGCCAAAACCATGCCACAGGAATTTTCTGGTAAGGATGGTGTATTAGTTTTCTAAGGCTGGCATAACCAAATGATACAAACTGGGAGCCTTAACTAACAGAAATGTATTGTCTCATAGTTCTAGAGGCTAGAAGGCCAAGATCAAGGTGTCTTCAGGGCTGGCTCCCTCCAAGGGCTGAGAGGGAAGTATCTGTTCCAGAGTTCTCTCTCTGGCTTATAGATGGCTGTCTTCATGTTCACAGGGCATTCTCTCTGTGTGGTTCCTTATATTGTCTTCCTTCTGCACGTCTCTGTGTTCAAATTTCTTTTTTTAGTAAGGACATCAGTCATACTGAATTAGTGCCCACCCTAATGACCTTCCAACTTGATTACTTCTGCAAAGATCCATGCAAAGTCACATTCCGAGATACTTAGGATTAGGCATTTAGCATAAGAAATTGGGTGGACACAACTCAACCCATAACAGACCCACTGGATGCTATTTATAGTACATCTGCTTGTGCTGTTACCCCTGCTATCTTGATCACTGAGGGAGAACGTTCCACTGTCCCAGGTGAGAGAACCTGATTGGCTGGGCTTGGTCACATGCACACGCCACCCCTGCCAATGGGCAGAAAGAAAGCTAGAATCTGGCCTTCTCAGTTTCTAGAGTGGGAGGCAGGCTCTGCCTTCTACCAAGACCCATGTTGCGTGAATACCCCAAATGAAGGACGGAGGTTCATGGCTGAGCAATTAAAAATGTGACAAGAGGTCACATCAGTACTATTTAAACCAACCAATGTCTTCAAGTAGGCATATTAGCCTTTGGAAAGTAGCCTGATAACAATTAAAAGGAGAGCTTAGAACCAGGCCAGGTGAAGAAGGAACTCCAAAAATAGATGGCAAAACTTGTCAATTGTAGCCCAAATGTACCTCCCATTCACATTGAGAAGGGTGGGATAATGTGGATCCTTTCTGTTCAAACGATTAATTTCTGCCTTCACAATCCCAAATGGAATACCCAATCACCCAGGACCATGTTTCCCTTGTCCTCTTTGACATTGCCACCACAGTCATTTATGATGAGAAATGGGAAGCAAAAGCTTCTTGCATTAGGAGAGAAGCAAAAGTAGGCAACTGCTGCCAGAGCCATTGGTCAGAATCTCTGCTGAGTAATAGATATCTGTGTCAGGAGGTCCCTATGAAGATATGTGGAGAGAGAAGAGCATCAGGCAGAAAAGGCAGGCCCTGTGTCTTCCCATGGGAATACATAAGAGTTGAAAGCAATAAGAGCCTAAGAATGAGTAGCTACTGCCATGGCCAAGTTCTTGGCTCTACACCTCTCGGTCCATGCCTTCTGTGTGCAGTGCCTTCTTCAGGGCTCTCTTACCCACCTAAAGTTTCATTATTTATTGAGCACCTATGAGGCCAGACACTATACCAGGAACTGGAGATGCAAAGATGAAAAGACTGAGCCCCTTCCCTTAGAGATCCTGGCAGAGATAGGGAGACTGACATGCTCACAAAGAGCTATAAAGTAATATTTTAAGGCCTATATCAGTGTGTGGAATTGTGTATATTTTCATGTGTTTACTTATTCACTCTCTCTCCTCTACCACTGCAATGCAATGAACTTTGTCATATTTACTGCTTTATGTACAGTGCACCAGCACCCAGAGTCTAAGGAATGTTAGGGATTTGATAAATCCTCATGAATAATTTCTATCTTGGATACATACGAGAAGGAGCGCTTGAGCCTGCTGAGGGAAATTGGGGAAGTCTTCCCAACAGAGGAGGCTCTACATCATCGTGATTCAATTCATTGTGGTGGACTGAAGCATTATTGGCCATGGGTTTTCATATCACTCTGTATCTGTGCTCTTGAGCAGTGGGCTTGGCCAGGTGACTTGTTTGGACAATGGGATAGTAGCAAACTTCGGGCAAGCAGAAACCTGAAATGTGGTTTCTGATTTCTCTCTTGGAACCTTGTCACCACCAGAAACAAGCCTGCTGGGAGGCAGGAGACCACATGGAACAGAGATGAATTACATCAGCTGAAGGCCATCCTAGGCCCGCTAGCCCAGCTGAGTGGACAGCTGATGACAGATCCACGCGTGAGCCCAGGTAAGATCAGCTAAGCTGCCTAGCTGATCCATGGAGAAATGAAAAATAATAAATGGCTGTGTTAAGCCAATGAGCTTTGAGGTGGTTTGTTACATGGCATTATTTGGGTAGTAGGTAATTGCAACACTGTTTCACTCAACAGCAAACCAAGGCTCAGAAACAAATAAATAGGAGAAAAATAAAATTTTACTTAAACCTTTAAACTTCAAACCAAGAACTCCTTTCTTCATACCTTTAGGTTTAGAAACATGACTCTGGTCTATCATGGGAGGCTATGGGTTAATTATGTGGAGGAAGGGAGAGAACGAAGGAAGAGGGGAGAGGAAGAGGGAAAGAAGACAGAAGGGAGGAATATGTTTGACTCTCAAGGCAACGCTTGCCCCGCTAATTTAGCCACACAGGTAATACTTAGGGAATTCTAGGTGATGTTTAATATAAACCACAGGCTAATTTAAGGGATGGGTTAAAGAGAACTTTTTTAAGGGTGAAAAAGAAAAAGAGGGGTGGACAAGAAAAGACAGGGGAAAGGATGCATATGGGTATATTTCTGTGAGACAGATGAAATCATTCATCCTGCTTTTGACTGGGTGGCCAGGGAAGGACTCTCTGAGGAGGCGGCAATATGAGATTTTAATAACAAGAAGGAGCCAGCCATGTGAGGATCAGGGAGAACAACATTCCTAGGCAAGAGCACAGCTGTGGCAAAGAACCTGAGGCTAAAATAAGCTTGGTAAGTTCAAGGTCTCGAAGGAGGGTTAGGGTAGCTTGAATGAAGGAGGGGGTAGATTTTATGGTAGGTGACATCTGACATATGCTTCGAAAAGGATGACTAGGAAATTGGTCATGGGGACAAAAGATTCTAAGCAGGCAAACATGAAAGCAGGGAAACCAGCTAAGAGGTTATCACAGTTGTCCCTGTAAGAGATGACGGTTGCTGGACTGTGGAGGTGGCAGTAAAGATCATGAGATGTGAATTTTTCTTAGAACTAAAGTCATCCACACCTGCCAGTAAATTGAACATCATGGGAAGTCAGAAACAAAGAGTGACTCCCAAGTTTTGACTTGAACAACTGGGTGAGTAGTGGTACCACTTGCTGCAATAGAGAGAGAACCTCAGGAAGAAAAGGGTTTTGTTTGGTTTGGTTTTCTCAAAGTAGGGAATTTATAGGAAAAGGAGAATGATGAGAGAATAGGAGTGAAGGGTTAAAACACAGTGCCTACACCCGGGAGAGACTGGGTAACTTCCTTTGTAGTGTTACTTTGAAGCATCAGTCCTCGGGCTGTGTGCCCTGATCTAATGTTTTAATGTGTGTGAACAATCCAGAAAGGTTAGATTGCTATGGAATAAAAACAAACAATTAAAAAAAATTAACATAGAACCACAGAACTACTGAAGAATAGCTTGTTAGTACACATCAACAGCTCAAGGCAGAATATACAAAGTTTGTTTTTCCTCCCCTAACCCAAGCACAAGTGTGAGGCCAGCACTATTCAGTGGTGAGATCTCTGGTAGCCACCCCCTTTCTACCCTACCCTGTACCACAAGGTATACAACCCCCCTGTACCACAACCCCCCTGTGCCACAATGGAAAAAAGAGAGAGAGAGGGAGAGAGCTTTGGGCCTGTTTTCTAATATAGCTCACACTTTTATAGCACTTCAGATGATTGCTGACAACAGCTTGGTGAGGTGAGCAAGAAAGATACCATTATTTCCAATTTTAAAATCAAGAATCTAAAGCAGAGGCAAGGCTACCTGGCTAATACATGGACCTTCCAACACCTTGGTCAGTGTGCTTTCGTAGCCAAAGGCTTCCTCTCCCTCATACGGCTGACTGTATGGCAGATGGCCAGCCCTTTATTACTTCCCACTGATGGGAATGCCTGTTGTCAACCCCTCCTCTCCCCACTTCTCTCCCCACCCCCCATGAATTCCATGGTTTGTCCTTTCAATCATTCTCTTATATTCTCAGTAAAAACCCATGAGAACACACCCATCTGTAGTCATGTGAATCCGGTAGACATCCTCTGCCCAGCCTCCATTCTCATTTCACTAACCTGGGCATACCGAGGCCCTCCATTTTATGCAATGAAATTTTTAGACCTCATGTGTAATGTTACTCTACCGTCAACTCCTTTATACTGTGCTCTTCCATCCCATCAGTTGACCAGTAGTCCATCTCCTTATGTTCAGCCCTCAGACTATCGGGAGCTGCTGGGGGAAATCACCAATTGATTAGATTAAGGCAAGTTTAGCCTCGGCTGGGTCACAGGTGCTGCTCTGAGAGATCCTGCTTTACCTTCGGTTTGTTTGACTGCACCCTGTTTCAAGCCTTTCTATACTCTTCAAACCTCAGATCCTTCCTTACTTAAAGGAGAGGACTTCCTACTTCACAGAGATAGAAGAAGCCATCATCTGGAAACAACTTCAACGTATGGTCATGGGACCTAAACATGCTCCTGCAACAGTGCATTTCCCTTACAAGGATAGTGAAGGGGGTGGTCCTTCTCTCCATTCTAAAGTCTCTCCATCCACTGTGCCAGAGCATCTTTTGTCCTTTAGTTTGTGTATTCCCAACTTTGTTCCTCAGCAAGTTCAAGTCTTTCTATCCAAAAAAAATAGGATGGAATAAAACATCAACAACAACAACAAAAGCCTTCCTTAGGTTCCCATCTCCCATTCTAGTCATTATTTTGTCAGTTTCTATCCAGTTCCTTCTTGTTATAGTTCATAGCAAACTTCTCACCACTGCCATCTTTTTTGTTCTTATCCACTCTTTAACCTTCTACCAAATCTGACTTCTTTCTCCATCACTCTGTGTAAACCTGTACCACTGACTAAGCTCACCAATGATCTCCATGTTGCTACATTCAAGTGACACTTCTTCATCTGATCTTATTTCTCAGATGCATGACACACAAGTAGACATTTCGTATTCACCTTCAGGAAACAGTCTGGACTTTAACGGAACTCCTCCCACTTGGTTTCCTTTTAACTGGCTGACCGGACTTTCTTTTGCTCTCTGATCTGCAGACTCCTCCTCTTCTACTACTCAGCTAATAAATTCCTTCTTCTCATTTGACACATACCTCCGATGATCTCATCCATATCCTGTACACAGATAACTCCCAAACCTTGAACTATCGCCAAAAACTTTCTATTGAGCTTCAGACCCATGTACCCATCTGCCTACTTGACATTTGCATGAATACACTTAATAGGCCTCAAAAGAACACGTCAAACTTGAACTTGTAATATTTCCCCTCAACGCACTACTCTTCCTCCAGAAAATGACCCTACTAATTCCCTTATGCCCCATAAAAATCTTAGTTGTTACCTGCAGTAAGTGCTGTCATTCCCACCTGCCTAGCCTTCGTTCACCGGTGCACTGGCAGTTTCCTCCCCCACCCTAGGTCTATGTGCTTCAGGTGGAACAGATTCTGCCCGTTAGCTCCAGGGGTGGACATGTTACTCAGGATTAGCAAATGAGGCTCAATTCTAGGATATTTCCTGGAAATACTGAGGCTTTCTCTTCTGCCGGAGATGCTACCCTATTAGGATACAAACCTGGAGCTTCCAGCTGCTATCTTACCACCATGAGGAAAGAGCTTGCCAGAGATAAAGAATTGAAGAGGTTTATTCCTAAAGACATTATCTAAATTCCTGGATCCAGCCATGTCTGAGCATCTGATCTATTCTCAGGACTTTTTTCTGCACTTAAGTTAGTGAATTTCCTTTTAGGTTTATAGCAGTCTGAAATTGAGGTGTTATCTCTTGTTGAGAAACAGTCCTATTAGTTTTAGTGTCTCCCTTTCCCTCACTCCTCTCTATCCAGTCAGTCCCCAAGTCTTTTCAAAACCACTTTCTAATTAGCTAAATATCTCTAAAATCACTCTACTTCCATCCATTCTAACTGTCACTCTAGGACCACCACCTCAGTCGAACAATCACAATGGCATTCTGACTGGTTCCTTGTATCTTCTCCTGTCCCTTCAATATACTCTCTACACAATAGCCAGCATGATCTTAGTAAAACCTCAATCTGATTATGTGTCTCTGCTACTTGGAGCTCTTTATTGCTCCCTTTTGCCCGTATAATTAAGTTATTCCCATGGCCTATGGCCTCTGAATGAGCTGATCCCTGTCTAACTCTTCAGCTTTATCTTATTCCAGTTTTCCTCTTCTTCTCTTCATCTCAGTGATGCTGGGCACTCCTCCTAAATATCAGCACCGTTGCCAACGCTGTACCCAGTGCCTGGAACAGCCTTCCCCTGATCTTCCCTTAACTAACTGCAATTTAAATGTCATTCCTCAGAAAAAGGCTTCCCTAATATACTAAATCAGGCCCCTTTCTTCCCTGAGCCATCTCTTGTGCCTTGAAACCTTGTATTCTATATTTTGCCTTCTCAGCATTTGTATTTGTCATCATTCAATTAAGCATTTAATGTTAATGATTGACTTAAGATCGAACTCCCCCACTAGACTCTAAGTTTCATGAGGACATAGATTATCATAGGACTTGATGTAGGTTTGACGGATTTTCCTTTGTTCTGGGGGCTGTGAGGGCAGGTGTAGGAGAAATTAAAGAAAAATAGAGATATTTAAGCAGATTTACAGATTACATTTTAGACTAAAAACTTTACATTTAAACAGTTGGCCATCTGCTTTACCATTAAGGCAGAATTTCTTGCAGGCGAAGATAAAGCAGAAAGTTGGGCAATTTCCTAAAAATCTGGTTTATTTAAAGAACAAAATCTAAAGAAAAGAAAGAAAGAAAGGTGAAAGAAAGAAAGAAAGAAAGAAAGAAAGAAAGAAAGAAAGAAAGAAAGAAAGAAAGAAAAACAAAACACACAAAACCTCAACCTGCCCTGTTCTCTTCAACAAGTTTCATGAAAAGAAAAGAACAGAGAGAGAGAGAGGAAGAAAGCTGCCCTAGTGTAAAGACTTAAGGGAAATGATAACTACATGCAATGCAGGGTCCTATGTTTGAGCTTGGTTTGTATAAGCCAACTATAAAGACACTTTGGGGACAAACAGGGCACAGTTTAAGACAGACTGGATTTTAGACAAGATGAAAATTTATTGGCAAACAAGATGGAGATCATTACCTAAAGAAAGCAGCTTAAAAACAGCATGCGATCTCATTTTGGTAAAAATATGTATACGTATACTTATAAATGCATAGAAAAAGTTTCAGGATATATACACAGGTGTGACAACAGTGGTAATCTATTGGTGGTGGGAATCCGATGCCGTCATTTTCTTATTTTTCTTTATCTAAGTTTATCATTTTCTACAAGGCACAAATGCTTTTGTAATACTAAAAATTAAAATACAAATTAGTTTTTTAAATTTTAAAGTAGGCTTAAACAGACTCAGATTTTTACCAAAAGCTGTCCAGGACATTTTTCTGTGTCCTTCATCTTAGAAATGAATAGCGCATCCCAACTTCTGAGGAGGTCTCAGCATGAAGGATTAAAATTTTTTAGCAGTCCTTGAAGTGAAAGTGAATCAATCAGATATTGAGCATGCATACATTTTCTGCTGGCAATGTCAGGAAATGACCTCCACATCAGTAGCAGGAAAGGTTGCAAAAAAGCAACCTTACAACAAGGTGCTCACATAATTACCAGGCAATGTTGAAGCAGCCATTTCCTACTGTAATGGAAAAATCCACAGTTCATCAACTCTTAAGGGTAGTAAGTACATAGAAAACTGAGAAAATGCTGAGTTCCACTGCTATCTGACAAGGGGAGAGAAAAGTGTTTTGAAGACAACTGTGAAAGACTGGAAAAGGTTGCTATTGGACACAACTGAACAGAATATCAAGAGACTTGTATTCAAAGCCTTACTTCAAAGGAAGTGAAAAGTTCACAGCCATGGTAGTCCTCATATTTCTTCGCTATAAAATGAAGTCTAGACAAAATCTAAAATTTTAATTGCTTCGCAATTGTGGCTCATCGAAGATCAAAATATCGATATTTTGGCAGACACTAAGTCACCAAAATATACCAAGAATTTTTCTAACCTCCCCTTTATGAATTCTCACACTGTAGAGAAAGTTGCCTGTAGAGGGCACTAGTCAGTTAGTAACATCTTTTTTAATCAATTTGACTCAAGAGCAGGAAGGACCTTGTGGATCATATACCCAATCCCTCTATGTGGAGGAGAAAATTTGAGGTCCAGAAAAATCAGGTAACTTGCTCAGAATCACAGATCTAGCATTGGCACAGCTTTCGTAGCATAAAGATCCATGTTAAAACAGAAAACTTAGAGACCTAAAAATCAAATCGCTTTTAGTTGTCCCTTTACTGAATCACCTTCCCTGAAAACAATAACAACATCATCATCATGAAAACAGGACACTGTCCCAGGAAATCTATTCTCTAACACACTCTTCTCAAAGGCGTTTCATTCAATGTCACTCCCCATTCACAGTGTTATCCAGTAAAGATCCCTTGAGCCCATAACCTTTATTGATAAACTGCATTGTATAAATACTTCTTTGTAAATATATAGAGCCCTCAAAGTGCACTGGGGGCTAGAAGGTTGTGTAAGGTGTTTTTCCCCTCCCAATCCCATCAATAGTAGTTAAGAGTCAACCAACGGATTGATTGGGTCTACTTCATTTATCTGTTAAAATTCAATAAACACCTGGACTGGCACTGTGGTTCCCTGAGGTTGTTGTTCAGTTATTTCGGTCATCCTATGGTCAGATAAGCTATACTGCTTTTCAAGATTGTCTATTCCTTGTCAATATTCCAGAAAATAGTTCAGGTGGCCAAATACTGTCCATGGACCCAAGCTCTGTAAAACCATGACTAGGATGTGTTTGATGTGTTATCTTTAGGTTTCTGATTGTTTTATCTTTAGATTGTCTGTTGCTTTGGGAAACATTTAGTGGTCTCATGCTGTGGAAGAATCATCATCTCTGGAGCCTGTCCCCTTTCAAGTATCCGCCAGGTCAGGTTCCTCATAATAGTGTTTACCTTACAGGGTGAGGGTTAAATGGGAAAATTATTTGAAGTGCCTAGTCAGCACCTGGCACAATGCAAGTAAGTCTGCCACTTGTGGAACATGACCTGTTTTCAGAAGTAGGAGAAAGCAAAGAGTAGGATTCCACAGCATAATGGATTCAAGGTCATGGCCATTAAAACAAGGTATTGTCTTTAAAATTTTCCATGGAAAATAGATTAGATGAACATTCCAGTGGGTGAGCTACAGGAAAGTAACTTTTAACCTATCTCAAGTTAGTACCACGGTGCTCTTATTGTTTACCAGCTTTCACGGAAGTGACATCACTAAACTATAGTCCAAGTCACCCTGCACATTTTAGTGGCAATCAAAGACCATGCTCAGTGGAGTATGGGTGGAGGAATGAGAACAGTTAGATACTCTCACCCCATGATATTTCTAGGAGGTGGAGAGAGCATTTCAATTTCTTTTTAAAAGTAGTCCTTTTCTTTTAGAGCTTACGGGAAAGCAAATGAAAGAGGTCCCTAAATGCACATGGACCCAAGAATAGGTTCACTGTGACTATGGCATTTTTTCCATAGTTGGTTCACACCCACCAAGTGTATATTATGTTTAGAGCATTAGACCTGTATTTTTTCATTCAAACTCCACCACAGCCTGATGGGAAATACTATTATTAACTTCAATCTGTTGATGGAACAACTGAGGTTTGGTGAGGGTGCAGCCCTTGCCTAGGCTGCATAGCTAGTAGTGCAGTAAAACAAGGATGAGACCCTGACAGTGACTCCAGGGTCCATGCTCATCACCTCTGCCGTTTGGTCTTTCATGTATTGGCTTTTCTGAATGTGGTAACAGTAGGCTAAAAGGCAAGTAGCAATATGAGGGAGAAAAACAAGGAATTAAGAAGTCCACTGAGAACCAAAATCATTTATATCCACACAACCTACATTAATGTGAGTTTACTATTCCAGGGCCATCATCAGCATAACTTTATTGTTCCAGAAAGCTACTGCCCAGGGAGACAACAGTTTGCAAATAACATTATTTCACTCTAGGAATTCTCCAAACTCATATGTAGAAAACATCAAAGGACAATTTTACATCAATATGAACATTTTCAAACCCCAAATCTCAGAATCTTCACCTTGCTGTGTCAACTAATCCTAAAGATTATATTATGAACTTCACCCAGCCCTAACCAGAGCTCCCCCACCCCATCCCTGAAAGATACACAGTGCAAAACCCAGACTTCAAAATCTCAAAAATATTCTCAACCTTGCCCTCCGTACCCAGAGCCTCTACTAAAACTGTTGAGAAAGTTCTCTCTTACCTGGAAAGCGTTGGTTCTCATTGGAGGCCAGTTTTACCTCCCAGGAGCCATTGGGTCTGGAGACATTTCTGATTGTCATGTGTGGGGGTACTACTGGCATCTAGAGGGTCAAGATCAAGATTGCTGCTAAACATTCTGCAATGTACAGGACAATCCTGCTCCCCCATTAGAATATTATTCAGTACTGAAAGGTTATTTTGATAATACTTTGGGAAACCAGCATTTGAATCACTAATTAGCAATGTCGACATTAGTTCTATAAACAAGCTTCCTAAATTCTGAATCATTCCAGCTGTGTTCCTATTCTCCATTGTTATTGATTTCCAGTGTTCCTGCAGGTTGGGGAGCCCGGAACCCAGGATGCCCATTAATGCTTAAATTTCTCAGAAGTTTCATCCTGAGAGTGTATATTGCAGACATATATCTGCCTTTGGTGGCGGGGGTGGGGGGTGGGGGTGGGGGGGTAGGGGTGTGTTCCACCTTTTAGGAAAAGATCACTTGCTGTTTTACCTCAGTTTCTACACTTCGTATTTTGTATGAGCAGTTTAAATTGATGAACTTGAAACCACAATTTTTTTTAGGAGATGTCCTTAATTATCTTAATAACTGCAAAGTTCCTGAGGTGGTGAAGACGGCTTTAATGAACAGGAAGCATGTTCTCCTTGCAGGCAAAGAGCACTAACTCAAAGTGATAGAGAATATGGAATACTGCTATTGGCACTTTGAATTACACCTTTTCTTCTAGATATTTCCACTCATAATAATATTTCCTTGGAAGTCAGTGTTTGGGTTACAAGATCAATTTGTGACCTAACAACATAAAGTCTATTTTCCTGCTTGTGGTGGGTAAAAGGGAAAAACCATATATATATATACACACACACACACACACACACATACATATAC
Source organism: Mormoops blainvillei (assembly GCA_004026545.1). NCBI lineage: Eukaryota > Metazoa > Chordata > Mammalia > Chiroptera > Mormoopidae > Mormoops > Mormoops blainvillei. Next base: position 214,447 of record PVJD01001820.1, read on the forward strand.
ATATATATACACATGTACACATAGAGTTCAAAAACTGATATTACTTAAGTCTTGAAATATTGTGCAATGATTCTCCTGAAGGCAAGTAATGGGCCTTGAATCTTGGGGACTTAATGAAGCTAAATACCAGGCTTCGCTGTGGGCACGGAAGCCAGGGCTAACATGGTTGGAATGAAGCCCAGGGTGGTCTCAGCTTGTGCAGAGACGACGTGGATAGCCCCCAGTGCCTTCCTATGAGGCAGCTACGGCTCTGTCACCAGGAGCTTCATTGACTCTTCCCGCAGCTCTCAAGCCCATCATAGAAACACTGCCTCAAAACTTGCCTCGGGAAGGGCCCAGGAGGTCTTCCCTTTTCAAAGTTCTTGTGGTGATAGGTGTCTTGAGTCTCGTGGGGACCCACTCAGGCCCCAGAGTTGGTATAAAGATAATTTCAAAGACAAAACATGTTAGCTAAAGCAGACAAAGAAATAAATTTTATCAAAATTGCCCTTATCTGACTACAACAGAGCCTTCAAAAAATGCAACTGCCCTTAATCCCTGTCCCAGGGAGTTTCCTGCCAATTCAGCTGCCACGGAGACAGATTGCCCATTTCCATTAGCACGGAAAGCCCGACAGAACCTTCCATACCTTCCCATTGAAGCCCTAACCACCTCCACCACCACCACCACCTCTTTGTTAAACCTGGTACATGAACCCTTTTTCCCTTTTTATTGAATTTATTGGGATGACACCAATGAACAAAATTATACAGGTTTCAGGTGCACAATTATCTCTGTCTTTGGAGTTTCTCATCACTGAGTATTTTCTTTCACTTGCAACCATAACTAGCCCTTGTCTTTTCTCCTGTTAATCTGTCTATTGTTAGTTAATTTCAAAGTCCCCTACCACAGACACCAGTTAGAAGAAGAAAAGCCTTCCTCCTAACAGTTCTGGTAATAAGAATGGTATAGTTGGGACTCCCTGCTTAGCTGAGGTATTCGGACCACTGACAATGCTGAGAGGTGCATCTCCTTACCTGTCAGACGCCCATATCTCCGCTCAAGGTCTGGTTGGACAAAGGCTGTAAGAACCTCTCCTTTTCTTTTATTTGCAAGACTTAGATGAGCAGAAGAAAACACTTATGTGATGAGTTCCTTATATACCGTAACTCTTGATTTGAGTACTCCTATCACGGCTCCTTTCCCTCCAGGGATGGCCTTTGTGTCCTGTCTCCTTTTGTGTCCCAACAGCTTGGTTTGGATCTAGTGAGACCCTGGTTTGAGTCCAGTCTCTGGTTTTCTGCCTGACCAGAGGTTTACATTTTTGAACCTGTGCTCAGAAGAGATCGAGAGCATGAGAATCTGTAGTGTACAGGGTAAAAATGTGAAGAAGCTGGGCACCCCATTTGCAGTTGGTATCTTGCTAACCATTGCCAGCTCTTAAAGGATTCACCTAAGGCTAAATAAAGGGTCTGCAGTCCCTAAAAGCCTCCTCCTCTTGTTTTCTCATTGTATAGCTGGTGTTGGGAAGTCCCTTTCCAGTACTGCCTGCCTACTGTCACAGATAGGAAGTCTGTGATTGGAGGCATCTCACCTATATGGGAAACCAAAGACAAGTTTCCGCAAACACCATTCTCGTCACCTGTGACAAGGAGATTCTTTGCTTCTTGTCTCTGGCTATCATTGGGAATGACTTTAGATCATGGGCTTCATCTTCTGCATCTTTTTTGGGGAGATGACTTGTGTCCATGGCTAAGTCATAAAAAGGCTTATTGGTTTTGAGTCACATTTTGGAACAGGCATACCTTTGGAGATCCTAAATCGTCAGTGGCCAGACAACAGATACTGTGATTCGAAACAGCTTTTATATTTGAAAGAATTTTTTGAGAGCTCTCATCCTAAATAAATATCCTCCTACCACCATAGGAAGCTCAAATTGAAAGAACAAACAAACAAAAAAAGGGTCGTGACTAACTTAAAAGGCTTCCTTAACAAAATTAAGAACAGAAATCAGATTTAGAACAAAAATTTATATCTACACCCACCATAAACTCCCCTCTACCACCTCCTGCAAATGGCCAAACTGGAGGCTGATATTCAGGGCCTGATAGAAGCTAAAATAAATATATGCCAACGCCTTTGTCAAATGATTTATAAAAACATTCCAAAGACACAGAGCTCTAAATGCTGAAGCCTCGGAACCAAAGGATCTTTGTTTCTACCTTAGTTGGAACACTCTCTGATATAAATAAGCAAATTCAAAATAATACAGTCGAATGGTCAGACTGGCCCCTTAATATTACTCATTGAGGCTGCCACTTCATTCTTTGAAGAATTAAAAAGAACGGTCCCCACCTTACTAATGAAGTCTTTACAAAAACAGGAATGTAGCTCTAGGAGTAACTCAAAGCCTACCCATCCTTCCTACCAATCCCAAAATCTCCCCTGTTCATCTCAAAAACTTGCAGATACTTCTAAAAGGCAGGACATTGGACGGGGACTGTGCTGCTAGAAGAAGAAAAACCCAAGTACTAGTTGGCTAGGCCTCAGCCTCCTCGGTCAGGCTCCCCTGACCCCTCCTCTTAACTAGGCCTCAATATGGCCCTATTAAAAACTACACTCTCAACTCAAATAACTGTGACCATGCACCACATCCCTCCCCCTTTAAAATGTCTGCATGCAAAAGCTTGGCGCTTCCAGAAGAATTTGCTGTTTGTCCTAGCTAAAACCCGGTAACAGGCAAATATGCCCCTTAAACATCCTCTTAGAGCAGTTACTTCAAGAGTTGTATCTACCTTGGTCATGTGGATTGGTAGGTTGGAGCACCCTCTGGTATGCCAAAAGGTTACGGGTTTGATTTCTGGTCAGGGCACACACCTAGATTGTATGCATTCAATCCCAGTTCTCTCTCTCTCTCTCTCTCAATCAATAAACAAATCCTTGGGTTAGGATTAATAGATAGATAGATAGATAGATAGATAGATAGATAGATAGATAGATAGATAGATGTTGCATCTTTCCTCTCTCTTTGAGATGATTATAAATCTTCTACCACCCGGAACTGTCTTCTCAAGGACAGGAAAGCCATCTCTTTAAAATGCCAACACCCAAGCAAATAACTCCAGCTGGCAGCCCAAGAGGTGCCTTGTTTTTACTTGTATTACCACTTCCTGTCAAGAACATGTGAAATGTATTTCTGCTCCCAATAGGAACCAGTCATCAATATTCCCCTAAACAAGTCCCCCATAGCCTTTTCCTTAGTACATAACCTCTCAGTCCACTAGGATAGTCACCTGCGACTGAACTGCTGCCTCTTGTATTACACACCAGGGCAAAGAAAAGTAAAGGTCTTCCCCACAAATATTGATAAAAAGCTTGACCCTTATATCGAATGCATACTTCTTCCATCTGCCAGAAACGCAATTGGAATGAAAAGTAGGGCAAAAATGGAAACTAACTCATAAACTCATGAGTTTTGTATCGCCGCAAAAGCTCTGAGGTTGCAGTTTGCATCCGTGCGTGTGCCTGTCTATGCCTAGGTCTGCATGTTATGCATATGAGAGATTTTCTTACCTCTGGGTGGCATTGCTGAATTAATTTATTAAATTACTTTTTAAAATCTTTGTTTTAATTGTCTTAGAGAAAAATAAATTCTTATATCAATCAAATACCTCTAAAACAGAGAAATTTGGAAACCATTCCAAATGTTTTTCAACTGCACATGATTTAGCTGAATCTTTGGTAAAAAAAGACTAGTTTAATATTGTTGGCTTAATAAAAGCAACTGTCTTCTTAGTTAACATCACTGTGATGCAAGCATATATATTTAGATTACTTAGGTTTATTAACCAAGTAGCTAATATTATACCTACTAGACGCTTAATATTATAAAACTTGCAAATTTTATTTTAATTGAACTCAACCACTTGCTCTTACTGTTGCTGGGGCCGGGATACTTGAGTCCCATCAGCACAGGCTGCCAGCCCAAAAGGATGTAGCAGAATGGAAATAAGGTTTATTATAAAATTGGCCAATCCGGCATGAGGACCAGACTCCTTGATGGTGTGTCGTTTACAGATCATATAGAGCAAAAATCACAAGATACTGTAGGTTAGAGGGTTTGGGATCAACTGGGAGCTGACTGGTTGGAGGTGATGCAAGGGTTATAAATCACTTCTTTAGGCCTTGAGGACAGCTCTAAGGTCTTTTCTCATGTTTTGCTGTCTGGTTTCATGGAAAAGTAGCCAGTGGGTTATTCTACCTTCGGGCTCAGGAGCTGAAACAACTTAGGTCAAGGTGTTATCTTTAGCTTGCCAGAGGTCCAGACGTTGTGAACATTAGTCAGGCCCAGGCTACTGCCTTCTGCCTTGGGGGCTGCCAATTATCCAGGGAGAAGTCTCGGTATATGGGGGGTGTACAGAGAGAGGGAGATATGATTTCTAGTTCTAGGATTTAAAGGTAAGTTTAATGAAAGTTATAAGGACCCTCAGTTCCATTACAAACTTTATTTCACCAATAATTTTGTTTTATGATATGTCTGCTTAGAAGTAGTTTCCAAAGTCTTTTTGGTGAATTGGAACCTAAGTGTTATACTAAGGTAAGTGATAGGTATTCATTGAATACCTAGATCATTTCTAAATAAGATAAACTATCAAAATGTTAATTATTGAACATAGCTTAAGTTTATCTACTTTTGGCTTGTTATTTATACAGAGAGACTAAGGATGTTTAAATCTATTAATAAGAATGCTCCTTTTTGTTACACTGAGAAACTGTACTATTGGGACACATGTTTGTAGAAATTGTGAGATGATATATTGATAAATTTGTTAATCTACTACAGATTGCTGGTATATGTCAGTTCACAGTTGTCTACTTCTTAGTTTTCTCTGGAAAATAGGTTACTAAGAGTTGAAAATTATAATCAATACGTGTAAATGAAACTACTAGACATAATAAAGGTGAAGGAAAAAGTTTTGAATGCAAAACATTCAAGAAATGCAGGATCAATTTTGTAAAGGAAAAAAAAGAGTAATTCTGTCCTAATTTTGTTTGAAGATTATTCTAGAATGAAAAAGAGAAAAGTGAGAAACAAAAACATAAATGGATATAGAAAGTCATAAAGGGGGAAGGGGATGCACACAGAGAAAATCTTATCTCATGTGGTTAAACTAGCTAGTGTTGAATAAATTTATTATAAGGTTTTAAAATAAGGTGTAATGTCAACCATGTACAGATGTAAAATATTTAATACCGAAAGTTTGCTCTTAGAAAAAACAAAGTTTCTTGGATTATTGGTTGGTTCTTAATAAGAGACTGTAAAAGATTTTCTTTACCTTTTAAGTAACCCACCAAAGAAACAAAAATTCTGTATCTTGTTGAATAATCTCCAGTGCTTTATCGTGTCTTTGATTATTTAAGACCAAGTCTTTTTTAAAAAAAATTTAAAAACTGACCTGTGATCCTTTCAATCAGGTCCTCAAACCTTTTAACATTTTGGACACCTTCCCAAAATCAAATTCTAAATGAAGCCCTCTTAATTTCAAATTGACTTTGAAACTTTCAAGAGGGTCCCTAGAAAATCTCAAAGGGTTTGTCCTCTCATTTTTTTTAAGAGGTGTTAAACTAATTAGGTTTATTTCATATGTAAAATTGCATGGGAAGCATTGTCATATAAGAAGAGGTGCTTAACCTTTCCTTGGTTATGTCTGTGGGGATAAAAATATTAATGTTAATAACTATTTCAAAACTTCTATGAAATTCCTAGAAATTTATCAATTGTCCATTCATGATATGTCCAGATAAAATATTATCGGTCATAATTCCAGTTATTATCTTGAAATGTTATGTCATAGATACAGCCAAATTTGTCAATTGCATTAGTTTTTTTATAATGAACTCTCCTCAAAATTTAACCATGGCCATTTAAAGTTTTATCATTTACTCTGTCTAGTTATTATTTTATTCTGATGCTTTCCTAAAAGTTCTTACAATCAATTAGAAGCCAAAATACTTTTGTCTTCAACAAAGACGATGTCTCAAAGAACCGTAGAAAAGTTTATGACAGGTACCCTGGGGTAGAGGCTTCTGATGACAGTGCTTAACTGACTTTGAGATCATACCACTGAACTGAGTAAAGACTTCCAGAACTCTAGTTCATGACACTGTTAATGCAAGATCAAGCAAAACAAGAATTAATTACACAAACTGAATGAACAGATATAAAATGATTATAATTTTTATGGAGTTTTCTGTTCATTTGCTGGAAACATTGCTGGTTCTTTAATGGTTTATTTTCTGAATATAAGGAACCCGTTTCTCTTTTCTCTTAAGCAATCTAGAATTTGTAATAATTTAGTAGATTACATCTTCGTAAGCAAAAATGAAACATTTATCTTTTTCTTCCTACCTGATCCCTCTAGAATTCAGAAACTCTTACTCAATATTCTTATTTTTATTGCAATGTAGTTATTTGCATAAGTTCAGTACTATTCCCTTTATAATAGGACATAGTTGAGAAAACTGGTTATATCACCAAGGCTTTGACTGGAATATCACATTTGAGAATGATATGCATAGAATCGAATATGATCAGACAGTTTTAAGGAATTAAGACTGACTTTATAGAACCAATGTTTACAAAGCTCTGTTGGAAACAAGGGGCTTGATACCTGCCTTACAGTTCTCCCAGGCTTATAGGTGGTAAGGAAGGTCACTTTCTGGTGAGCCCAGGAACTTTATAATATTTAGGAGACCTCAAGAAGAGAGCAAATCACCCAAATGTATAGGTACTGCAGATGAAGTTCATCAAGTTCTTGTCTGGCTTACAAGCATCAAGAGGCATTTGGAAGTCCAATCTGAGGTTCCTTATAAAAGTTCTAGCAAAGCAAGAATTACCATTCTTTTCTCACTTACAGAAATGACCAGGTCAAATTTAGTGACGCTAGGCTTACTTTGTGAACAAGAATAATCTTACTTTATCTTTGATCAGATGGGGGTGCTTGTAGAGAGAAATTTTCTTCCAGTGAAAAATAATAACCCACCCTTGTGTATTACCAGATTTGAGTCCTGCTCATTGTCCTTGAGCTATTTTCCCCCTCTTTGTAAATTGTACCCTGCTGTCTTACACATGTTGTTGATAATTAACGTTTCCGATTTTTCTCCTGCTTTCCTGACTTGGCATCACTGAAAAGTACAACCACTTTTTCCCTGAAGTGCTATAAGCTAAAGCTGAAAAACTTGTTGAAACTTCGAAGGATCTCTCACTGCAACAGTGTGGGTCAGCCACTCGGAAATTCACCAGGCCACCTGCAGCTTCCCTGCTCTGCTCCAGGAAATACCTGCAACTGTGTGATTCCCACTGCCAGCCTCATTAAAGGGGCTTCGAATCCAATGTATAAAAATCTTGACTGCTTTCTCTCTGGACCCAGAAATCAGGTTTATAGTCTGCTCCAATCTTTGTTTTTCTCCCCCTTTGCATGTCTCTTTCCTTGAAGCTTCTAACCCAAATCTTTCTCCACAGCAACTGGCCTAGCTGCAGCTGCTGCTGCTGCTCCTTCATCTTCTTTTTGGTGAGACTTCCGGGGAAGTTTCAGATGGGGGGAAATGTGGGGAGGGAGGAGCTACTCAGACCCCCAGCATTGATTTTAAAGTGAAAACATTTGTGTTAAAGGAGGTACAGAAAACATCTCAACTCCCCACCTCTGACTCAAGCAGAGCCTTCAGAACAGACACCTGCCATTAACCCCCCACCCCAGTGGGAGTTTCCTGTGAATTCAGCTGCCCTGGAGACAGACAGCTCATTTCCATCACTATCAAAAAGCCCAGTGGAACCTTCCATGCCTTCCCTTTGAAGTCCTAACTCCTTTCCCCTTTTGCTAAATTTGGTATATAAACCTTTTTATTCCTGGCAACTGAGTGAGTTACTCATCACTGAACAGTTCCATGTGTCGGGATAAATAAACCTTGCCTTTTCTCCTGTTAACCTATCTATTGTCAGTTAATTTGCAGGTCCCCAACTACTGGACCCAAGTTGGGAAAAGCAAAGTTTTCTCACCAAAAGCCTCCTTCCTGCTGACTGTAATGGACTGCTCCCTGAGGCAAGCAGCAGTCGCCACCCTGACTACAAAATCCCTATTCCTGTATGCACGTGCGTGTGTCTACGGGTGTGTGTGTATTTACAGAGCAGACAGCTCAGCGGGTCATGACTGATCATCCTTAAAAATTTCCTTGGAGAGTCAAAGCTTATTAAAGTAGAAACACTTCCCAGAAGATTAGAAATGTATCTTCAAACCAAGCTCATTCCTCTGCTTGTTGCATCACCCGGCCAGCCAGCTTTAAATGCATCATCTATTAAAAGTGAACCAGTTACCAAACTCACCTCCCCCCCGAACACTAGTTTTGGGAAATGGACTGGAAGGACTCCTTCAATGGTAACTTGACCGTGCTTTCCCTGATGACATTGTCTTGGAATGTCGATAAACTTCTTTTGGCATATGCTTTAGGGAGAAGACAGTTGTCTAAATTAACGACAGTTTTTAATGAGAGGCTGTTTTGAGCTTTGGTGGCTGGTGGACTGGGTTCCACTCCTAGTTCAGCCGCTTGTTAGTTTTGCAAACTTGAAGAACCTTTTAGCTTCTTTGAGGCTACCTCACTTTCCTTATTTGTAAAGTGGGGGAAAACAACACTTAACTTGAAAGATTTGGGAAGAGGATAAATAAGATAAGTGTACAATGCAAGTGCTTAATTTTCTTCCTGGCTTCTTTATGGTGCTTTCAAAATCATTTGGGACATAGGGTTAGTACTATGCAGGGAGCATTGGTGTAGCCTTTTCTACCTTACAATGTACGCCCTATTCCATTTACTTAACTTCTTTACCTATTTTCCAGCTTCCTTATTCCTGGAACAAAGATCACACCTGCTTTATACGGACAGAAAAAATACTGTTTTTTTCTGTGAAAACCAAATCAAAAAATTTAAAAAGGAGCATATATTCTGTTTTGTTATTTCTAGATAATAATAACAATAACAAGTTTTCTGTTAGATTTCATGAAGGTTTCCTGGATCCGCCTCTGGTTTGGGTCTGGAGAGGGGGGCCACAAGCTGATATAGAGTCTGGACCCCCTTTCTCTGTCCTTTCCTCGCACATACACACCCTATTATAGCCGGCCGCACACCGTGACCTGAGCCTCCCCGAGTCTGGACTGACTACATTGGGCAATAAGCAAGCCAAGACCTTTTGGTCAGGACTTGGCAGAGTGAATGGAGGAAGGTGCCAACTTGGTTGCCAAATGGATGGCTCATATTTTCCATCTTTGTCTTTGTGGATGGCAGTCATGTGCTCCCTGTGGTGCCCAATTGTGCAACAGATGCCAGAGGCACTGAGCCAGAGCAAGGGCCTAAGATGAGGTGAGGCCTTCCTGATGGGCAGGGGCCTGGGCTAGGCTCGCAGACAAGTGTGCAGCCTGGATATCCAGCTATGGCAGGTTACACCAAGGCTGGGCTGGGTAGATAAAATCCGAGAGTGGCCCTAGAGATGGCGATGTTGCGGGGTTTGGAAGGAGAAACTGAGGCTGCTGCTGATTGTTGAGGTGATCATGTCAGGCTCAAGATGAAGGAAGTTGAGGAGCCAGGTAAGATTATAGCTGGGACATAGCTGAAGATAATAACCGAGATCATTCCAGATGCTCCCCAAGGGGCATGTGAGAGTGATGGAGGCTCCCACTTACCAAAGCATGGCTTTGACTTTCTCTAGGCAGCTCTGCTATGGGGCAGTCACCCTGTCCCTTTCTCTGTTCATGGTGGGCCAGGACAGTGAAAGGAGGATTCTGCTTCTGTTGGAACAAAAGCTGAATATTCTTTGGATCAGGGCCACTGAGTCTTTCTAGATAAGCAGTGCTCTCTCCTGAGCTGAAATCTAAGGCAAAGACTGGGATGTCCTCTGCCTATCCACAGAGCCATGGAGAAAGGTCCCTGCTAAGGAGCATCTAACCAGAGTCTTGAGATGAGAAAATCGGTGCTTTAAGAAAAATGTTTTCCAACTTACATGTATCCACGTGAAAGCAATATCTGTCATGGCTTTTAGGGAGTATATCACTGGGCTAGATCTTCTCTCAAGGAAATATATCCACTGCACTGAACACTTACTCTGTCTATGAGCATTTCTATCCCTAATACTTCAGAATGGACAAAAATTTTTGTTAAGAATAAGTAGGTATCACTGTCAGAGGGTATCAACAATTGTAAAAACCCCTGGAGATCCTTGAATTAACTGATCGGTCCCAGACCTGGGGTTTTTATTGACCTGTGGCTTGTCCCTCAGCCTGGTGTGTGGCTTTTAAGGCCCTATGTATTGATGCACAGGGGAACAGAGGAAGGAGAGGGGGTGAACGATGAGGAGCTGTTCCCGTGAGGTCTCTGGTCCTCTGTAAATGGGGTACAAGGCTCTCGGGCCTTCCTATACCTTTCAGAACTCTTTCCAGAACTCCTTCCACTTTTCTGAGTCCTCTAAGCATCTCTGGGAAGGAAAAGATCTCTAGTTTAGGAAGCAGTTAAGTTCCTTCCTTGCTGTAGAGCTATGAGGTCAGGAAGCTTCTATGACCTCTTTGGCAGTGATGTCCACTCACAGATGTCAACATAAGAAATGTCCAAACCTGTAAGAATTTTTTATGTGTTTATTCAAGGCAAACTGATGACAATTGCTAGGAAGTAAAATCTCAATGGATTGAGAAAATGATCCAGAGGATGGCAGCTTATTTTATACATTACAAAGGAGGAGGCATAAGGGAGTTTACATGAAATTCACCAGTGATTGGTTAGGGAGGCAGGAGAAAGATACACAAAGAAATTTCTGGGACTGGATAAAAAGTAAGATGAATCGACACATACTTCCTTTACCTAGGTGTGTACAGGATAGTTAGTACTTAACAGGTAACATGATAATGATAACAGTGAGTGGGTCCATGGTCTCTGCTTTGGTGAGGGGTCTGGAAAAAAAGGAAATTGCTTTGATATTCCAAAGGTGTATATTGTTATAGATGTGAAAGAAAGATAGAAAGAAAGAGAGAGAAAAAGAGAGAGAGAGAGAGAGAGAGAGAGAGAGAGAGGAAAAGAAAAAAAGAAAGAAAAAGAAAAAGAAATGCTTCAGTTAAGGTGAAGATTGACCTTTGTCAGGGAGAAATACCAGTCTAGGACATGACTACCTGCCATGAACTGCTTTTTGTCAGGAAGTTTTCAGCTCAGACCATCCTACGTGGTTACTTTAGGTCTCCGGGTTTGTAAGCCCACCATGTTGGCCCCCACTGAGCTGGTCAGGTTTAGTGTGTGGCTCCTTTTTTGTTCACACAGAGTAAAATGAGGATTGCGGGGTTGCAGGACCCAGGGCTCAGATGTCCTGGAAGAGTGCCACACTGACCGGACACTGTGTCCCAGCCTCTTCCCAACCAGGTGTCCTTCCAGAGGGAGAGGCAGCCTTCCTGAATGGCCACACCCTAGTTCCCAGTAACCACACCCCAGTCCCTAAGACTGCCAGGCCACCTGGGTTTTCCCTTGATTAACTTTCATGAGACTCTAGACACATTGTCTACACTAAGTATATAAATTGAAAGTGAGCATGTGATAGTCTAATGGCAAATAAACCTTGGCCCTAGATACAGGGGGAAACAATGTCTTGTAGTATATCTGAAAACAAACAAATACAAAAAATCCCTAAGACTAAAATAAACAAAAATTCTTGGCTTCTCAAGCTTCACATATAAATAAGAGGTCTTTTAAGCAGAAATGTCTTTGTATATGTCAAAGCAAGATACAGGTGCTTAAAGTTTCTAATTGATACTGGAATTTTTTTCAGAATCAGAGGTAACTTGCAATGTAGGGTGGAGAGAATTTACACCCGGCTCTGACCCATGTGGAAATGATCTCATCCATCTGGATCTTGTCCACCTACAAAGCACTTCTTAGGTTGAATTATCCAGGTGATTGCTTTACCCTTCCAATATGCTTTCCATGTATAAAAATATCTTAAATGAACACTAAACACGCTACACCATTTCTTAAAAGTGAACTTGGGATTTTATAGCATTTTCCAAATCTATAGTTCGAATTGTGCTTCCTGGAATTTTTTTTTGTAACATTGTTTTTAAAGAAAATTCTCTCAGTGTTGATTTATATGGCTGAGCTCCCCAGAGAATAGGCTGACCTCTGCTAACTCCTCACTCCAGCACCAGTAGGAGCTTGAATAATGACTGAGTGACAAAGTGTCCCATTCAGTTATTATTCAACTGTATTAAATTGCTAAAGTTGGTAATTGGAGCATATCTTATTACAAAGGCAAAAGTTCAACCTTTTTCCCCAGGCACAATAGGCTCGCATACTTAAAAACTTCTGGTCTGGTAAGGAATAAGATGTCAGGGCATGGAGTGTGCAACAAATTAAACAGGGGAAGATATATTAACCAAACCTGGGCAAAATTACCAGGCATCGCCTTGAAGATATTTACTAATCGGAAACCTTATTACCTCAAGGGGTGTGAGAGAGAAAGTAAAAGAGGATCTTAAAAATACATCAATATTCCCTAGCTCTATTAGGTCTACACAATTGAAAAACTGTCATTTAAAATACCATATTCGGGATTGATATTATACATATTAAGTGTACTGTGCCCACCTGGTAGTGATTATTTAAATATTTTGAAATCTCACCAGATTATATTAAAATTCATTTGGATCCATGGCTACAGGCTATTTACTGGAAGCATCATTTGCAGGTATGACTAAGGGTCCGATCTTCTCTAAAATGGTACTGCAGTGAAGGAACCGTTTTACAAGGACAAGAGGAACTTCAGGCATCTGCTTGGATCTGGGCATCACAAGCGACTGCTTCGAAGAACGACAGAAGAGTGTGGTGGGAATGACAGAGACCACAGCCCATGGTAGTATTCCCCAAACTGCCTGCTCAGAAAGCATATTTGAGGCACTTATTTAATAATCTGTGTTCCCAGATGTCTTCTCTGAAGGTTATAATTCCTAGGTCTGGGGTAGGCCTAGGAACCAGCATTTTCATAAGCATCCCAGTGATTCTTATGGTGAGGCAAATGTGGGGAACACTGTTCAACCATTGATACTCAGTCATGAGACTATCATTCCTTTGTTCTTTAATTTAGTTATTTAATGCTCACTATGGTATTTCTCAACCTGTGATCCTGGATCCTCTACATCAAAATCATCTGGAGTGTTTGATTAAAATCCAGATCTTGGGCCCCATCTCAAACTTAACTCTAGCAGAATCTTCAGAGGTAGGATCCACAAGTGTGCATTGTAAATGGGCATTCCAAGTGATTCTTATGCAATAAAGTTTGAGAATATCTGTTGTGAGTCAGGCACAGAAGATGTCTCTTCAAGTGGTCCGTTCGCAGTCAACAGGTAACAAACACTTAAAGACTCACTAAGCAGGGATCAGTGGATGATGTCTGTAGTAGTATAAGGGGTAAGGGCAGGGAGGCGTTTCTTCCTGCTTGAAACTGGAAGTCTACAAGGCTTGTTGGAACAAGAAGGGAAGCTGCCCTACAGATGGAGTGGCCAAGTTTGGGGGGACATGGATGGGAAAGCTAAGGGAGGCCCAGGCTCAGTCAGCCTCTGGAGCTGGTGACGGGCCAACCGCGCGCCTGGCTGGAGATGGCCGTGCAAAGGCTCCACAGTCCCTGGGGCGAGTGGTGGGGCACTGCAAGAACTCTCACTCGGAATTTCCTGCCAGAGCTCCAGCTCTGCAGGACACAAATATACTTTACTTTTCTCCTTTCTTCTCCCATTTCCTTAGTTTTGTTTGTGGAACAGTAATGGAACCTGCCCGGGCATTGTTTCACTTTGACACCATAACAAGGTCTGTTCTGAATTCACTTTCTCCATTGGAAGCCTATGGAGTGGTCATTGTTCCTGAGGACTTTTACTGATGTACAATTGTGTTTAAAATAACTTGTCCAAAGCATATCTGGAAAATAATAAGTAAACGTAGTTAAGGTAAATTTTGGGTGATGATTCCAGTTCTGATTTCTCTGATTGTTCCTGCAGGTGGACGTTCAGGCAAATGCCCTTCTGGTTTTCAGTGGTAAGGGAATAATAGTAAAAATAACAATGAAGTACTTGGGAGTCTTATGGTATCATAATTCTAGTATAGAATTTGCAATCAAAAGAACTGAATGAATGTCATTTTCATCTTTGAAATGGGAATAATGAGACCTGCCTGACCTACCTCACTGGGTTACTGAAAGTCATCAGACTTTTAGCATTGAAACTTGGTAAACTGTAACACTTTATACAAACATTGGTTGTTGACTTTAATTTTTTTCTTGACACCTTGTGACTCTCTAGCCTCAGGTATTATCGAAGTATTTTTAGGCAGTATGGGTCAGCCTAAAATAAAGCACTAAAGAAACATGGGAATTTAGGCAAAAGGTGCTTACCATTGCAATTACCTCTGATACAGAGACAATTATTTGGGCCAAGATGTCATATTTGCTAAGGTCTGGGAAGGAGGAAGTATGATCCAAATAGCAAAGATCCTGGCATTTGGAAACTATGGTGCATTGTTCTGTTCTGGAAGGCAAAACACTGCCAGTATGAAGACAGAGCCATTCCAAGTGGGTGATGAAATTTACTTTATTGACATTACCAATAAGGATGTATTTACGGGAAACAGACATGAGGTATAGCTAACATTGACGGGACTTGACAGGTAAGCGCGGAGAAGTGGGTTGTCTAATCACCAGGCCGGGAACTTGGGACTTACTCAGCATTGGTTTCATGCCTGCTTAGTTGTATGATTATTAGGTAATTATCTTCCCCTGTGGATCCTCGACTTTCTCATGCATAAAATGGGCATAAAACTCTCCATTACACATTATAAGAGCACGGATCATGTATTTCACTGGAAGCAAAAGGTCACCCATAGTTTCTCACTACCAGGTAATGAACATTACTTCTTTCATGTGATTGAAATCCAGAACAATGAACAATAGAATTCGCAAATCACAGAGTGGCACTCAGGCCTCTGTTTAATATTTTTGGTTGTGTAGTATAAATATCTTAGTTTTGGTTTTCTGGGTTGATTTTTTTTTTCCTCTTTCAAGTAAGGGCATATACATCTACCTTGTTGTTAGATCATCAAAAGGAAAAAAAAAACAAAACAAAAAACAAAACAGCCCTGGCTGGTGTGGCTTGGCTGGTTGGAGAATCAACCTGTGCACTGAAGGGTCATGGGTTTGATTCCTGGTTAGGGCACATACCTGGGTTGCAGGTTTGCTCCTGGGTTGGGGCATATGTGGGAGGCAAAAGATGGATGTTTCTCTCTCACATCAATGTTTCTCTCTCTCTTTCTGCCTCTCTCTCAAAAATTAATATATGCATCCTTGGGTGAGGATTAAAGAAAAAGAACAGGGGTGTGACATGCCCCTCTTCAGGACTGCAAATAAAAAAGGAGTTTCATCATTCCAAATCACCCCCTCCTTGCACTTATTGGAGTCTCGTGAGAAGAATGAAGACTTTTGGTACATTAAAAGCAAGTTCATAAAATAATTATGGCCATGCCCTAAATTTATGCATATTATTACAAGTTGATGAATCATTGCTATTTCCTGTAGAATTTTTTTTAACTGGAAAAAGTTAATATATTGGTTTTTATTGTTTTTGATTGATTTTAGAGAGAGGAAGGGGGGAGAGAGAGAAAGAAAGAGAGAAAGAAACATCAATTTGTGGTTCCACTTATTTATGCATTCATTGGTTGATTCTTGTATG
The DNA here is from genome assembly GCA_004026545.1 of Mormoops blainvillei. Lineage (NCBI taxonomy): Eukaryota > Metazoa > Chordata > Mammalia > Chiroptera > Mormoopidae > Mormoops > Mormoops blainvillei. Next base: position 230,211 of record PVJD01001820.1, read on the forward strand.
TGCCCTGACCAGAGATGGAACCTGCAACATTGGCATACTGGGACGATGCTCTGACCAACTGAGCTACCTGGCCAGGGCCAGATTATAGTGATGGTTAAAGTTGCCAGGTTGACAAATCCAGAGCACAAAAAAAAAATGACCTTTTTTTAGGATTATATAGGAGTCATAGCATGGTTAAAACTGAAGAACACTTCAAAACCATCAGTTTATAGAAAGCTGGTACAAAGAGGTAAGTTTTAACAGTGATAATAAGAAATGTTTATTGAGTGTGTTTATTTGCTAGATATGTACTCAGTTATTTGCACGTATAATTTCATTTGCTCCTCAAAACTATCCTCAGAAATAGATGCTATTGTTAATGCCATATTAGAGATAAGGAAATGGAGGTTTGGAGAAATTGAGTCACTTGCTTAAGGTTCCTTGTTGATGGTCTTGAGCTGCCTTGATCCCTCAGTCATTTCTGGCTGCTGTAACTGAATACCATAGACTGATGGCTTAAACAACACAAGTTTATTTCTCACAGTTCTGAAGGCTGGGAAGTTCAAGATCAGCGTGCCAGCCAATATAGTGTCAGATGAAAGTTCTTTTCCTGGTTCGCAGTTGGATGACTTTTCTTGCTGTATCATCACACGGTGGAAAGAGAACCCTTTTTTTAAGGACATTAATCCCATTCATGAAAGTTTTACCTTTGTGACCTGATTATCTCCCAAAGACCTTACCTCCAAATACCATCACAATGGGGACTAAACTTCAACATATGAATTTTGGGGGACATAAACGGTTGATCTATAGCATTTATTGAGAAAAATTATTGATTCACTCATTCACATAATCATGAACAAGAATTGAGCATATATTATTCGCCAAACATTGTACTTGGCACTGGAGACATGGTGGTAAACCAATGAGATGTGGTTTGATGTTTATGGTGTTTAGAGAGCAGTAGGGGAGACAGACATAAATCAACTGTCACATGAACACAGTTATAAGCTAGAAGTGTTTTTGAAGAGAAAGTATAGGAGTTGTGACAGCAGGGAATCTTGCTTTTTTCTGAAGAGTCAGAGTGGCTTCTCAGAGGATATGACCATTGAGTGGGGATCTGAAGGGTTACCAAGAGTTAACTAGAGCATTTGAAGAAAGGTAAAGTGTTTCAAATGTGGAAAATGCAAGTGCAAAGACCCTTGGCTGAGGCACTAAGAGCTGGGTTGAGGATAGAAGGTACTAGAGAGAGATGAGTGGTAGGCGGGGGCCGGATTACCCAGAGGTTTAAGATATTTGGTCTTTATCATCAGGATGAGGGCTTTTGGAACTGTGCCCAATAAAGGTCACCAGTGACCTGCTGGTTACCTCGTTTTACAACCTCTCCCGAAGTTTCTTCCTCCTCAAATGCCTGGAGCACCTACGAGCAGTGGCTTTGGGCCCATGGTCCTGTATTTCCCAGGTCCTCCAAGAACCTCAGGGCTTTTTCTCTGCCTCCCTCCTGTTTCACCTCTTTAATGTAAGACTATGGTAGTCTCTTTAAAATTGTGTGTGTGTGCATGTATGTGTTTGTTCATGTGTGTGTGTGTTTGTGTCATGTCGATGTTCATTCTCGCTAATTTTTACAAATGCAAAAATATCGTGCTGAATCGACCTCATTTGGGGAGGGCACTTAAATTCCCAGAATGCAACTATTATTTTTAAACAATATACTTGGTCAAATATTTCATTTTAGCCCATATTCACTGATATATCTTCATTAATAGCTCCAACACTTCTGTGCTATTAAATCTCACTTGTGTTGAGAAGACATTCCACCAATGCCACCACCCTCACTGACAAAAACCATCCTTCCCCATTGCCTGCCTGCTAACATCCTCGTTAGAGCTTCTTCCTTTAGACTAAAGCATTATCTAGTACGTTAAAAATAAGTGAATAATCAGAAAACTTGTAACACTTAAGTTATCAATCATTTAAACCAAAATGGAAATGAGTTTCAGATCTTTTCCACTGGTCAAGTTTTGATAGAGGGAAGTGGAAGGGAAAGGCAGAAGGTCATTGAGCTCCTGGGTGGGAAGAGGAGCTGGCAGGGAGGAGGAGAAGCGCGATGGGGAGGAGCTTCGGCTCTGCGAAGTTGGCAGCTTTTAACAATGTCACTCTTCTCTCTTTCCTGTTCCTAAATGCTATTTATTTATTCCTTGGTAATTATCCATTAAGGTGAATAAATTTCTGGTTAATTTTTTTACTGCGGTTTCCTTTAGGCTGTAATTATTTGAAAACTCTTGATTAAAAATAGTAACTCGAAATACAAACACTTAACCCTGGATCTCATATAACCAACTGTCCAAATAGACTTACATTTTTTTCACATTTATTTTCTATTCAAATGCAGTACGACATTTTAAAGGAATAATGTGCCCAAAGGCATCAATTGGCTTAATGGCAGATGCTACTTTGAAAAAACATTAGCTAAATTTGACAGCAGCATGATTCAAGATGATCGACACTTGAGAGTGGGCATCCAAGTTCCTTTCATGAACAGTAGGGGGAATTTGGCTTCAATTGAACATTTACTTAATAGTGTTTGTGCTGCTGGTTTCCAGGCAATGTATAAATTACTGCTCAATTGCATGTGCAAGGCAAATCCATCTTTTGGGAGGCAACCAGCCCCTACTTGATTTATTAGATAAGGTAACATTAGGCTGAGTAATGAGAAGCCTCAAATGGAGCCATGACAAAATGGCAGCTCTGTACTAACTCAGAGAAAGATGCTGGAGTTCTGCTGGTACATTGGGCTTATTGCTCGACTGAAAGGAAATATGCTAGAGTGGTTAAAGGAAAATGGCCTTTCTGTTCCAACCCTGTATCTCCAGTGGCTTTGAAGTGGCTTATGAAGTTATATTTCAGGCAGTGCAGCCTCATACCAGGTGTTAACCCAGGGGTAACTGCTCTGTTAAGGTTCTTTCAAAGTCTGTTCAAGGACTTTGAGTGAGTGCAAAGTGTCTGATGTTTGGGGATTGCTTAAATTGTTATGGATACACAGTGATTCATGCTTACCTTCCAGGAACAGCCACTTCTGGGTAGAAAGAGGTAAAATGGGTCACTATGTCAAAGATGGCATAGGGACAGAGAGAAACTCAGGAACCCAGATGGGAGGCAGCTGGTACACAACTGTGGGCAGAATGTGTCTCCTGAGCTCCGCTTGGCAGGTGCCGGGGGTGTCCAATGGATTCAAGTCATAAGAACATGCTGTCAGAGTAATGGGAATGTGAGACACTGATGCTTCTTTCCTTCTGCTCCTTAAAGGGAAACGATGGCTAAAAGAAAAAAAGTTACCTTCCTTTAGATGGGAAGCCGTCCAGTTATCCTGTGCATTGTGAAATAAAGAAGAGCAATGCCTGGCATATGTGGTGTAGCATGAGGCAGAGGAAGAATTGAGAGAGTAGTGTCATCGGTCAGCTACACTTGGAAGGGAAGGTTATTTGCTCATATATTTGATCAGATTGCAGTGCTGCCATTGTAAAATCCCTTTGCCCTTTCCCCCAGTTATCAACCTCCTTTTTCTCAACCCAAACCATATGATTCAACCTGAAATCCTGTTCAACAAACATCTGAAGAGTCCAGAGGTAAATGGCAGGGCTATGGTCTGAAGTCCCTAATCCCCATCGCTGCCCCTTTCCCTCTGCATTTTACAAAGCAGATACTCCCTGGACAAACTCGGACTCCCGTGAATCACCATGAACTTCTCTGAATGTGTTACACTCACTGCTTGGCGTTGGCAGTGAGGGAAAGACGTGGAACATTAGGTGGAGGGCGCCCAAAGGGGCTCCGTGGTGCGCTGTTGCAGGGAGTGCCGGCCGTAGGCCCTACGTGCTCTCTCAACACCGTATTACCCTCCCCCTGAGAGCATGCTTTCCCTCCTGACCCTCAGTATTATGGGCGTCTTGCGTTATTTCATCCCTCTCCCCAGGAAGAAGAAAAAGAAGATATAGAGTCTGGGGAAGAGCTGAAAGTGGTTTTCAATGGAGTGGAGACTCACAAAAGTTCAGTGAAGCACCTCAGTGAAGAGGAGACAGGGGCATGGTCAACATCGGGGGGGTCTTCGTGCCCCCTTCCCCCCAGCCCCTAATGCTCTTTGCTCAGTGTGCTTCAGGGGCCGAAGCCCCTTATCCCTTCCTCCCAACTCCCCCTACCCCCTCCAGAGAGCTCCCACTGGTGCTAGCAAATTGGGTAGAATTTACCCTGCTCTCATAATTTAAGGATCCTCAATTATTACTTAGAATGGGACAACTAGTTCAACCTGCCCTTAATTCCCCTGTTGGGGAATTAAAAGTCTATCCAACAAACAGAGGTATCTCCACATCAGTGTGGACAGAAAGGCAACTAATTTATTATTACTGGCTACGCACAACCGAGCACATGCAGTTAGGTAACCTGTAAGAGACTATAGAGTCAGGATGAAATTTCACACAATTTATTCAGCAAAGTGGAAGAAATAACAACAGAATATCTCCTATCTTCTCAAGAGTTACATCTTGAGCTAAGTTACCAGGTTAACTCCAGAGGTATGTAGTTACATTTTAAGGGGTTATGAGGTCTATGACCTTGAAGACATCTCTGCGTTGTAAAATTGGAGACTGGGTTTATCTAGTCTCTGGAGAGACTCGTTTGTATTCCAAAAGGTTAGAGCAAAGACTCAGGCCTGGTATGCTTTCCAGGAGACCCTTACTACTTACTGCTAATCGTAATAGCAGAAGGACTCTTATGCATGGAATCAACCTCTAACATATCCTCCCTTATAACTAAAGAGCATCCTGTCTCTTTTCAAACCTCCATCCCTGAGGCTGCATGCTTTTCTCCATCAGTACCACCATTTACCTGAGTGCTTCTGTGTAGAAGTATCTGTGATTAGGAGTCAAGCCACAGAGCACAGTTTCCCCAAGTGACACACCCCTCTGGTAGAAACAGCTCCTGTAAAGGTCAAGATGCCCATTCCATGAGGGCCAGGGTCTCAGCAAGCCAGGAAGAGGAAAGCAATGTGATTAAAGGACCCCACCCTAAGCTAGGGCTGATGGCACTCCGTTAGCCTGCCCACTGGAGATTCCAGTGTGAAGAAGTAGGGGAATATTCCTTTTTGCCCTTGAATCACACATTAAATCACTTCTAGAATCTTGGAAATGAGAGGAGGAAGTGCCTGAGGACTCTTCATACCACAGGCCTTAATTTAACTCCTAATACCTACCCAGTGCATCTAAAACTTCAGTTTTATATTTGTGAAGCCTATTTAAAATGCATACTTCTGACCTCCTTGTCTAAGTCAGCAGCTTTGAGGTGGAGCCAAGGCATATACATTTTTGTAATGCATCCTGGGTGATTCTGGTGCTAGTGGTACCCAGAAACACTGAGTTTCATTGTGCTAATGCCCAGCTGCCAGGCATGAGCCTATCTGCCCAGCCAGGGGCTCCTGGAAGGTGAGTAACTCATGCCAAGAGTGACCTACGCCCTCTTAAATTGTGCACTTGGGAAGCATTTACCCAAGTGTGTTTGGGCTACATGGACCCGGTCCCAGGGACATTAGTAAGTGTTAGAGGACACACATGTCAGAAAACTGGGTTGAACCAAGTTAACCAAGTATTTTTGCTGCAGAACTTCTCAAATCCTTCAACATGTTGGTATATAATGATTCTCAAGGAGGAGTATATAACATGTGGAATGTCCCAAATTTATATGGCTACAGAAGCCTCTGCTACATTTGCAGCACTTATTGGGAAACTGTGTTCTAGGGGTGTTTAGAGATTCATCAGAGCAGTTTTCTGCCCTAAATAAATGGCAACTAAAGTACTTGTTTTGGCTGTGTAAAATAATGGTAGGGATATGGATGTATGTAGGCTGCGCTGCGTATACACTAAATGATAAATATCAGGTGCTATGTCACAAATACTAGTTCATTTCATCTTCAAAATAACCCTATGCAGTAGATATTATTATTCCTATCTGATGATGAAAACACTGGGGCAGGAAAGCTTAAGTAACTTTCCACCATTAATAGATGGCATAGCTGAAACTCAAATTCGGGATTTACACACACATCAATATGTCTTCAAAGCCATATCCTTTTCCTCATGTTCCTCTGCCCCCTTGCAGTGCAATAATAATTACAGTGGAATCTCACCTCCTGTGGGGTTAGCTCCTAAAGTCAGGCACAATCAAAGGCAAGTTAGACAAATTTTTAAATCACCCATAAAGTATAATTATACAAGGTTTCAGGCATGTAATCCTTCCCAGTATTGTGTTTGCATCAATATATGCCAGGTATGTGTATGCAAAATGTGATTTTACAGCAGCGTTTTTAAGTATGGGAAATAGGCAGAGCTTGCATAATTGAATTCATGTAAGTTAAACACCTATATGATGTGTTGACATATATGCACATCTAAATGTGTGGCAGATTAACAGTGGTAACATCCTTTCACAACTTTAGAACCAGAAAGCAACTTCTGCAACCACCTGATTTGTTTTACATTTGAAGGCACAGAGGCCCCAAGAGGCTGTCCTTTGCCCAACATCACCGTCTACCTTTGTTCCAACACGCTTTGTGACCCCGAGTGTCTGCTCACAGCCGGGAGGAAAGTAGTGGGAACCTGCTCCTTCTTACGCTGGCCCGTGGTGGCCCTGCCGACACGTGTGAAATGCAGGCAGCGGCCAAGTGGTGCGAGGTGGCTGAGCTCTGGTTCTGACATCTTACAGGAAATAGCTCCTTTCACAGGGCTGTTGGTTTCAGCTCCGGCTCCACCTCAGAGCTGTCTCCACAGAGGAGACAGATTCCCAGCCGGCTGCCTCTTGTCTGTGCTGTTCCTGGCATTGTCCAAACGCATGAAAGGGCTCAAGGGCTGCATAAAGGGAAGGAAACCTGTAGCTACAGAACCCAGCCACCCCCTACACACACACACACACACGAGGCACACTTGCCCCATTCCTTTGCAAAAGGAAGAAGCCAGAATTTACACTGTGGCCAGTTGTTTGGACTCTTAATTAGAGTATTGAATCTAAGGAATGGAGCAAGTTGGGGAATGCATGCTCATGGTTCTTGGTGGGGAGGACAAGGACAGTTGCAGCTCTAATCATAAGGATAAAGGGCAGGAGCAGAGCTGGTCTTTGACATGGGAGACCACCTCCTCTCCTTTAGGTGCCCTGTCTGTTTCGTTAGCCCCCTCCCATCTCATTAGCCATCTGATGCCTCCTCACCTGCCTTAATTCTTTCAGCTAGCTGCCACGGCATGCAAGCTGAAGGATGGTGGGAGACAAAGGGATTAAGGTGTCCCCCAGGCACTGTCATGCGGGTAGTCTTAGAGTTCCCAAAGCTTCCAGAGACAAAGGAAAACCACATAAGGATAAAGTGTCAGGCAGGTAGGAGAGAAATTTCTGGGCCACTTGGCTTCCTGTTGCTTTTCATATCACAACCCAGGTCAAGCCTGTTCCTTTTGTAAAGAGGTGGGAGGCTGAATGTGAAATTAGAGGAAGTGTCTCACCCTCCAGCCTGAAGAACCCTCTATGCCTGAACTTCAGAGGCATAAGCGCCCTTCTCTCTGCCCTCGCTTTCTAAATCTTTGTTTTTATACATGAAATTCTTTAGGTTCGCAGAACGTTTGGGAAATGAGCCTCTCCAAATACGGTCCGGGCCATTCAAACTCACATGTTCTTTTTCTGTCATTTTCTTTTGGGCCATTCATGCCATCGCTGGTTGCCTCAGGCTCCCTCCGGGAACCTCCACCTATGGCTGTGAGCAAACTGGTTCCAGTTCCTTTTCAAAAATAAAAGTATCCTACCAAGATGTGGTGATCAGCTAAGACGCCAG
>PVJD01001821.1:0-237764 GCA_004026545.1 Mormoops blainvillei
GAGTCTCTTGACAAAGTTTCCCTAAAGTCTCTTTTAGAGTCCGGTTCATTCGTTCTACTTTGCCCCAACTTTTAGGTCGGTAGGCAGCGTGAAGCCTCCATTTTAGTTTTAAGGCTTGGGTCAGCAGCTGGATCACTCTTGCAGTAAAGGCGGGCCCATTGTCACTTTGGAGACTGAAGGGCATGAGTTCCACTATTACTGGCTCCCGTTCCGTGGCCAGCCCCAGTGGGTTGTTTTCTGCTCAGACCCCAGAGTATTTAGCCCAGAGGGGGTCTGGGGCTGACACTCCGTCTTCCTGGTGGAGCCTATATTCTTCTTCTCGTGGAAGCACTAGGGCAATAGTTTGTGGCGTGGGGACGTCCAGGGAGGCCTCTTCTGGCCAGGAGGTGACCCGCGCTGCTGGCTTGGTCAAGATATCTCGGCCTAGTAGGGGGATAGGACAGTCTGGTAGATAGAGGAACTCATGGGAGATCTGGTGGCCCCCAAGTTCGACCTTCCATGCCTCACAAAATTTCTGGGGGCTAGCTGAGAGTCCGGTGGCTCCCTGCATGAGGATTTCTTTCCCCGTGGAGGCCCAACTGGGACGGTGACTACTGAGTGTTCCGCCCCTGTGTGTACCATAAAGTCAATGTCTTGACCCCCAACTTTGACCCTGACCATAGGTTCCTGGGGACCGAGGGTGTTGGAACCCAGTCGCCCCTAGTCTTGGCTGAACCCGGAGAGGGCCAATACTTTGGGGGCTGGCGGTGGTAGGATAACCTGGCTGGCGGGCGTCTCCTCACCCTGCTTGCGAGCTGGACAGTCTCGCTTCCAGTGCCCGCACTCCTTACAATAGGCACACTAGTCCTTTTCTACCTTGAAGTGTCCCTATTTGTTGATCGGGTCACCCCTGGGGGCCGGCCTCCCTAGTGCAGCGGACAGCAGGGTGGCCTGCATTTTCTGGTCCTCAAGGCGGGCTGCTGCGGCCGCCTCATCTCAATTTTCATACACTTTATTGGCGACTGCTAGGAGTTGATTTAAAGTCATTCCTGCGAAGCCCTCAAGCTTTTGGAGCTTCCTCCTGATGTCCGTGGCCGATTGAGAGGCAAAGGCCATGGCTACCATACATTGATTTTCAGCTGCCTCTGGGTCAAAAGGGGTAAACACTCAGTATGCCTCCATCAGCTGCTCAAGGAAGTCTCCGGGGCACTCATCTGACCTTTGGTGTACAGTGGCGACCTTAGCCATATTAGTGGGCTTCCTGGCTGCCACCTTTATCCCCTGTAACAGGGAGTGGCGATACAGATCCAAGGCGGCCTGCCTTCGCTCAGTGTTTGGGTCCCAAGTGGGCTGTTGTTCGGGGGCGGCGCCTCGCGCATAATCTGAGGGATCTAGGGTTCCTGCCGGGGTATGCGCTTCAAGGTAGCGCCAGGCCTCCTCTAGAATTTTTCTCCTCTCCTCAGTGCTGAACAAGGTCAGGAGGAGTTGGCGACAGTTGAATCAGGTGGGCCGGTGGGTTTGGAAGATCAAGTCTGTGAGCTCGATCATGGCCTGTGGCTTCTCCGAGAACGGAGGGGTGTGGTGTTTCCAGTTCAGGAGGTCAGTAGTACTGAATGGCTGGTAGTAATAAGTAACCTGTCCAGGCTGGACAGTCCCGTCCTCATTAACTCTGGGTGCTGCCTGCACCTCTCGGAGAGGCATCTGAAGAGGGGGCCGGTGGTTTCTAAGTCTGCTAGCTATGGGTGACGGGCCTGGATGGGGCAGGGCTGGGTACCGAACTGGGGAGGGTTCCTGGGGAGACCGATGCCCCTGGGGTGAGATAGAAGGCGGAGGAGTCAGGGGCTCCTGCAGGGGAGTCGTAGGGGGCACCTGTGGACAACACATTCTTGGGCGTGCCCCGCCGGTGGCTCCTGTATGGCACCCCTGAGTCCCCGTACACCTACTAAGCCAGCTGGGCATATCTTGGGCCAACTCCTGCCATGTGTCTATATTGGAAAACTGATCGGGATGTCCTGGCTTTCCTGTAACTTTCGGGTGAACTGCTCTTATAGTGGATGGATTTAATGTTCCCTTGGGGGGCCAGCAGACCCCAAAAGTCGGCCACTCTGCAATCCAAAATGTCTCTAATTGGCCTGCATCAAACGATGGGTCCTGCCCTTTAAATTTGCAGCATGCAATCTAAAATTGTAGAAGGTCCACCCCCCATGGCTTCCCTCCAGCACAGCGCAGACACACAAAGGGTGGGGGCACTCGCTCGTCCGCCTGGCCTGCTCCCTCGCGGGACGAAGTCGGTCTTGGCTAAGGTTGCCCCTACAGAATTCGGGGTTAACCGTCAACCGTTATGCTGTACGACCTGACACAGGAATCGCAGGTTGGGACCCACTCTCGCTCCATAGGCTAGCGCCCGAGGAGCCACAAACACAGACACACTTGGGTTCACTGTCAAACATTCAAAGTCTATTCAGTTCCCTCCCCAAAACTATCACTCATAGAAAAACAAACACAGACGCACTTAAGTTTACTTTCAAACATTCAGGGGCTATTCAGTTCCCTCCCCAAACGAGGGTCTGGTGGTCGGACTTCTGTAGTCTCAATCCTACTGTAACAGATGAGGGACCCAAATCCCTCCCGATCTCGGGTCTGGTCCCCGGGGCACTTACCGATGCGGTGCCTTCTGATAGATCATGTTCTGAAGCCCCCACTTCCCGGCTGGAGTCGCGGGCCGGAGTCCGGTGTCCCGACCGGTCTGGGCCTGAGAAATCTCAGGGTGTGCGCTTCCCCGGTCCCCAGCCGGGCCGCCGGGAGTCCGTCTCGCCCTGCCCAGTCAGTGGCAAATCGGCCCGAATTTATGTAAGGTCATTTCCCGGTCAGGGAACCAAATGTTACGGAAAAATGAAACGACCAGACACTGAGGGGTTAGGAGCACGATCTTTATTTATGTGCACAGACCCAGAGGAGACAAACTCCAAATTCTGAGCCCAGAACAATAGCCCCGCATTCCTTTTATGCTGGGCTAAGTGGGGGAGGGTATTGGGAGGCGTAGTATAGATTTGGTGTGAAAAGGGTTTACAGAGGTGGGAGATAAGCATTTACATCATAAGTCAGGGCAATTAGCATTTCATCTTTGGTATCAGCCTTTATTTCCCCTACAGTAATACAATAAATGTGGGTGAGATCCTTTCTGGGTGAAAGCAAACCAGTTGACTCTTTTCCAGGAGGGGGAATATTTACAAGGTCCTTTATTACCAGTCTCTTTTAGCTTGCTGCATTTATGGTTCTTGAAATCATATCAAGAACTGTTGGTGGCATGCACTCATGAGCTCTGCTAGGCTGGGAGAGAGAATTGAGCTGTCAGGTGTTTGTCACAGTAGCCAATTAAAACAACAAGCAAAGTGAAAGAGTTAAACCTTTAATTATTTACTAAGATTGTATAAGCAGGAGTCTAAAACCCAAGGAGGTACATACTCCCCTTGGTTTCATTTTCTCTCTTGGAATGCTACACCATTTGAGGGTCAGATGGATCAGCCCAGATATGCAGTTCACCTCACTGTTGAGGGATCCCTGAATGAAAGGCTCTGCCAGTTTTATGGACCCTGTTGTGGGAGAAGTGGAGGGAGAGGGGGAGTGGAAAAGCACTTGGTACTGAGTCAAAGTGGGGAAAAGTATCTTTAATGTTTCTCCACTTGTCCCCCATGAGGAATTCTCTGCAGAGTCACCTAAAGAATCCCTCTGTCCATAACCTCAGAAAAAGAGACCTGGAAATAAAGTCACTGTCAGGGCTCGTAATGTTAATACGTGACGAACATGACTGGCCCCAGGGGCATGAGTCCTGAACTGCAACTCCCTTCAGAGACAGGGATGCACCAGCTGTGCACCCAGTCTGATCGAGGAGGGCAGCTTTTCCACGTGAGGCCTCTCAGGGAAGTCTTTTGTAATGGCCTATGGTCAGACCTGAAAAAAATCACACACAGGTTTTAACCAGCAGCTCAACTTTTTAAATATGTTTTACTCACATCTTAGTAGTCTACTGTTTGATATCTATGAGCCTCCCACCTTTTTCACTTGCCATTTGGGGCTACTGTACCAAGAACTTGTTAGAATTATTATTCCAGATTCTAATATGTCATGGGTTAAAATAGCAATCTCCTTTAGTCAAGGAAGTATACTCTACTGTTTCAATTTAACAACCTGTGCAGGTTTGGGCAGTTCTACAGGTACTACTTTAGCATGTCCAATTTATACTACTTGCCTAACAGCAAACTTACATGCCTTTTCTTTTACAATACTTTTTAGAGGATGTGTTTCCTATTCAGACGTAATATCCATGCCAATAATGCATTTAGGTAAAGAAGACTCAAATGTTTCAAATGAATTCTATTCAAACTTTGCAAGTTCCATCCAAACTTACTTCTTAATCCCATCAATGATATATCCTATATACTCCCAGTCTAACTATAGTCTCCGTTAGGTCTTCACCAACAGGTTTTGGAATCACAGTGTATTGGGCTACCATGTCAAGGAACTATAGCACTATTTCTTCTCCTCCTGACCATATTAGTCACACACAACCAAATAACCTCAAGTCCAGTCAATTGACTTTTACTCTTTCTTCAGTCTTCATTATAATTGATTTACTGATCTGTAATTCCCAGCCCGTGCAAAGGGAATCCCCTTAATCACACCATTTACCATGATTTGGGTGAAGGTCATAATAAATGGGTGAAGATTTCTATCATCCGAAAGTCAACTGAACATGGCTTGCCTGTACACAGCTGCTTTATCTGGGAATTTCTACTTGGCTTTCAAAGGAGGGAAAAACTAATTTCCCTTCTTAGGGCAGTAAACTTTATTCAAACTTTTATACAGTCTACCAGGCCACTGACCATGAGGAGCAGCCTGCTGTTTGCTTGGACCACATTTAGATGACTGTGAGTGTTCATTAGTGACCTTTGGCCTCTGTGTTAGTCCAAACGTGCACCTCCATTCTGCACCTTTCAAAATGGTGGAGACTGCTCTTAACTCAGTCACTCTCAAAATCCATTTTAGTGAAATATTTCAGGCAGCAGATAACCTTGGTTGCCAAAATAAGACAATTTCTTTATACTATGTCCTGTGGTTTCAGGAGTTTCTTGTAGTTTTTTTTTTTTCATAGCCCCACCACGTGGAAGACCATCTAGGTGACAATAGGTCATAGTGCTACTATGTGTTACTTTAACTTAATATTCCCCTTTAGAGAGGAACCTGAGGCTCAGAGTCTTAGCATATAGACTCAACAAAATCTGAGCTTAACACAGACAGAAACTGCCCCACCACTTTTCTTTTAATTTCATTTTTTTAGCTATTAGAGATGCAATAACCAAGGGTTTGTTTACTTCACTTATGTCTCGTTATTTTACATTTCCTTTCATATCCAATGAACCAACTTCTCAGGAGTTGGTTCTGTCATCCCTAAATTCCATTGCTACTTTTTTTTTATTTTACCCTATAGACGGTGACCAAATAAAAAAAAAATTACTGGTTACTTTCACCTGACGCCACTGAAGTCAGCGCAGTTGCTGTCTCATGCTCAGCAATGGTTACTTGGTAGCCATCCAGGGATCAGAAGTTCCTCATTCCTCACTCACTCTTCCTTTTCCCAAACAATGCTTTTTTCACTTTATTTTAGTGAGTCAGTGATGCTCATTTCTTTTCAGCTTTGTTCCTTTATGTTTGATAATTTATAATGTCTTAGACATCATTAATCTTTTTCTAAAAGGTCTAAAGTGCAATTAATCTCATTCAGTGTATTTTTCTCCTCAAACATTAGAGATTTTATATCTATAATTTAAATATCAGTTTTTCTATTACTTATCTTCACTAAACACATTCAAAGATTCATTCAGCTTCTTAAACATTTTGAATAGAGTTGTAATAACTGCTTTACAGTCCTTTGCTAATAATTCTAACTTGCTATTCATTCCTGGATCTATTTCATTTGATTAATATATCTATATGGGTTTACAATGGGTCATATTTTTTCTACTTTATTATACCTAATAATTTCTTATCTGATGCAAGCAATTATGGAGTTGTCTCTGTTGGTCACTAGATGTTTTTGTAGTCATATAAATATTGTTGTACTTTGTACTGGTATGAACTTAAGTTACCTGGAAATGATAAAGGGAGAATAATGGCTCTCATCCCAAATGCTCATTTTCTAATCTCTATCACCTGCAGTGTATTTCCGTGTATGGCAAATGGGACTTTGTAGGTAAGGTGGCGAGAGCCTAGTTTATCTTGGTGGACCAGTAAAATCATAAGAGTTTTATGAGAGGGAAACAGAAAGATCAAAGTAGAAGAGATGTAACTAAGGAGGCAGAACCACATGTACGTGTACCTTGGCAAAACCCCCTGTGTTGAGACACATTCTAAAATTGTTCTAACCCTAATGTTTCAACAATTAGAATCAGGGTGCTGCCTCCCTAAACTCCTCTCACAGGAAAGGCCATGGCCACTGCCACTCTGTAATTCGAGACTTCTCTGTCTTAGAGAGTCATGGAACCCAGGGAAATCTTTTAAAATCCTTTTGTTTGTTTTCCTTCTCTTGTCAGCTTGACAATCTCTGCTCACAGTTCCTTTTGGTTCCCAGCTCTATGTCTCACTGCCAGTTTTGCAGGGTACAGGTTTCTAACTACTGCCGTAGCGCTGCGCACGGCGACTCTCACCCTGGCACGAAGTCCCCACCTCACACCTAACACTGGCCATCACCCCTGTATATTTTAGTTGGCAGAAATGTCATTGGTTTTGCTAATGTTTTTGGAACTCAATTATTGTGACTACCTATGTTAGAATATTTTATCGTTTTTTCTTCTTCCTTTTTCATACCTTTATTTTCAGATATTTTGCTGTCTATGTGACAGCATGGTTAAAAAAAACAGATGACTCTGAATTTGAGATGGCAAACCAACAGTTATTTTGAGTGGACTTTTCAGTGTCATGTTTACCATTTATCTATTTATTATGTTTTCCTGTGGCACCCATGAACATGCACTGCTCAGATCTCCAGAAGCAGAGATGACTGGCAGCTCCAGGTGCTGCCCCTCTAGATCCACAAGGGCATTCATTTGCTCTTCCCAGCCAGTAATTTAGCACAGCCACAGTGTTTGTGTCAGCCCATTCAGATGGCCACGAGACTTGAATAATGGATAACCTTGGCTCTGGTCCCCACATTAGCCTAGCCAAAATTTTCAGAAGTGTGCTGAAGTCTGAGACACTTTCTACTCAATTTTCATTTTTTCATCTTTTCCTATTACAGATATCAGACTCGCATTATATTCTAAAGGCTATCCTTACCTATAATTTCTTACAGTTTCCTGCATTAAATCTCTTTCTTTTTTTAATTTTTAAGAGATTAAAAAATTGTTCTCAATTACAGTTTACATTCAATATCATTTTGCACCAGTTTCAGGTACGCAGCATAGTGGTTAGACAATCATAAACTTTACAGAGTGGTCCCCTGTGATATTTCCGGCAGCCACCTGGCACCATACAAATTATACTATTGACCATATTCCCTATGCTGTGTTTTTTATTCCTGTGACTATTTTTTGCCTGCCCATCTGTAGTTCCTAACCCCTTCACCTTTTTCACTCAGTACGTCAATCCCACTCCCCTCTGGCATTCTGTTCTCTGTACCTATAAGTGTTTCTGTTTTGTTTGTTTATATTGGGTTTTAAATTCCACATATAAGTGAAATAATATACAATTCTATCTTGACATCTGTTTCCTGGAGGACTCAAATCAAAGCTCTGCCATTGAATAAAAGTGTGTGTTACCTGCATGAGTGTGTGTGTATGCATTAGTGTAGTGTTGTTATGATGCATAGCGTATGTGAAAAAACAACCCTCCTTTGACGAGTTTACCATATAAATGATTGCCAAATAAAAATAAAACTTAAGCTAATATAGTTCAACCATTTGTAACATGTCAAATCTTTTAAAATTGAAAAGATAAAAAAACAGGGAAAGAAGCCAAAATACTAATTTAAAATTTTATTTATTTCCAACATTTCACTATGTCCTAAATAACTAAAGAAAATATAAAATTGCCAGTAATTGCTCCCAAATATGATCAAAATATCTCCTACATGTGTTGATTATCTGGGGAATGAGTGCAATGGCAAATGGTAGCATGTACTCTTTAGACAGACGGCCTTTCTACAGGAGCTGAAGAAGGTCAATATCACTTTTGCTTCCCTTCTAAGTCCAATTATATTTCCTTAAACTCTCAAATGTTCCACTTTGCTAACTGTCTTGTGTTTTAAAGTAAATCCCTACTGGAAACAGATTAATCCATAGTTATTTACTAAATCAAGTTGTTTCCTTTTTTCCTTTGAGTTTTCATCAAAATTTAATTTTCCCCTTAATAAAATTGCACTGTAAAATAAGAAAAAAAATCATTAGGTATATATTTACTGCTAAAGAAAGTGAATACATTTATTTTATCATATTTGCCTGTTTTTCTTTATGCTTATATTTGGTACATGAAAATTTCTTAGAAACAATACTGGGGAGTGTTCAAAGAATTACTGAAAACATTGAAAACACTTTTTGACAATTCCAGTTTTCCAAATATATCTGTTCAAATAATGCTAATCTATTTGCTTGAAATTTGTTACCTAGCTTAATTATCTGAAAAACAAACAAACAAACAAACAAAAAACCCAGCTACTCCTATGTGGCGGAACTTACTTTCCAGGACACCCAAAGACCAATTCTCTCATTCCACAGGCCATTTTTACAAAGACATGGTATGTTCTTCCTCTAGGGAGTGGGTTCTATTGCATTCCACTTGCACGTAAGCAGGTCTTTGCCTATGGTTGAAATACATTGTGTAACTTCCAAGGTCACATAATAAAAGGCAACATCGCCCACCTGGCAGTCTTTGGATGCTCACTTTTGGAACCCAGCCGCAATGCTGAAACTAGGCAAGAACACCTTGTAAACCATGTGAGAGAATCACCTTCAAGGTGATACTTCCAGTTCCCAGTCAAACCACCCCAGTTCAGGCCACAGGCAGCAGAAATGATCTTTCCATAGTGAGTACTTCCCAAATTGCAGGTTCTAGATCTTGATTGTTAATTATTGTTTTTTGTTGATAATTGTTAATGGTTATGTTAAGACACTGTTTTGATGTGGCTTGTTATGTCCCAATGTTACATAGAACATAACCGTTTTGGTCTATTTAGGCTGCTATAACGAAATATCACAGACTGGATGACTTATAAACAATAGAAATTTATTTCCTCACAGTTCTGGGGGCTGGAAGTCCAAGGTAAGGGTGCCAGCACGGCTGGGTTCTGGTTAAAGCCCTATTGACTGAGGCAGTCTGGGGGCTTCTTGCTGTGCCCTCACATGGTAGAAGGGCCAAGGATTTCTCCAGAGCTCTTTTATAAAGCACTAATCTTATCCATGAGAACGCTCCTCATGATTTAATTATATCATAAAAGCCCCACCTCTGAATCATCACATCAGACATCAGTAAACTCAAAACCAAACAAACAATCCAATTAAGAAATGGGCAGAAAACTTGAACAGATATTTCTCCCCAGAACATACAAATGGCCAACAGATATATGAAAAATGTTCAATTTCACTAACTGTTAAGGAAATGCAAATAAAAACCACAATAAAGAGTCACCTCAAACCTGTTAGAATAGCTATTACCAACAAGAAATGTATTGGTGATGTAGAAAAAACACCTCTCATTCACTGCTAGTGGGAATATAAGCTGGTACTGCTGCTATGGAAAACAGTATGGAGGTTTATTTATTATTTCTTATACTTTGATATTTCTAGCAGAAATTTCTTTCAGATTTTATCTGAATATCTTCATTCTACATTTTAATCATAATTTTACTGACTATGAAATTCTAGTTTGCCATTTTTTAAAAATTTATTTCAACACTTTAAAGATATGTTTCATTGTGTTCTGGCCTACTTTATTTCCCTAGGAGAAATCAACTAATGTTCTTATTATTGCTCCCTACTATAAAATCATTTTTTTCTCAAGTTGCTTTTAATTTTTTGTCTTTTAATCTTTTTTTTTCTTGCCAGGATAATGCTAAGGTACTAACTGAAAGGAAACGAAACAATCTGGTGATTTCTTAGGAAATAATGTCAGTATAATTTGATTATTATGAATGTGTGTGTGTGTGTGTATGTATGTGTGTCTAGAGGGAGTTGTAGTTAAAAGAGAAAATAAGAATGTGTTAAAGCTTATTTTTTGTGCAAAAAAAGATTACTGTGACTATTACTGTAATAGGAAATATAGGACCATTTTTGTGCTATGGGAAAAGGTGAAAAAACTATAACAATATTGAAAGTGGAGGCATGACTGATTCATATAGGAATTAACATACTCCCTAGGTTATACTATAACTCAGTAAATATACTAGTGCTGAATAGTTAATCAATTTTATGAGCTTGGCTTAAGTACTTCCACCCTGTACAACTGCATTTGCAGTAGACTTAGCTATTACATTTAAAATTATTTCCTTCAGAGTAAAAAGTAGCCCTGCCCTGGTGGCTCAGTTGGTTGGAGTGTTGTCCTGTCAGCCAAAAGGCCGTGGCCTCGATAACCAGTCAGGGCACCTGGGGGGAGGGCCGATTGGACAATCAATGTTTCTTTCTCACATCAATGTTCTTCTCTCTCTCTCTTTCTCTCTCTCTAAAAAAATCAATAAACATATCCTTAGGTGAAGACTAAAAAATAAAAAACAAATTTAAAAAAAGAATAAATAATAAATAAACCATGTGAAAACAGTATGCATTATTCTTAAAATCAAAACTGTATTTTCTGCCTCCCTTGTTTTATTTTGCTAGATTATCAGTATCCATAATTAACATTAAAGGTAACTGATTTCCATGATATAATATATCAGTACTGTTCATTTCTCATTATCCTCAAACATATTCTATGTTGAATCAAAAGTATGGCATCAGGATTTTAAAATAGTGAAAATAAAACTTCATCCTGTTTCTCCTAATATACTTAAATCTAAAATTTCCATATATGTGTATATATATTTAATACCTTCTCCTTATATTTGATAGAGACCTTGAGTCACAGAAGATCCTCATCTTTATACTGTTAAAGTTCCTTCCTGATTTGGAGAAGTAGAGGTGAGATTGTGGTCATCAAGTCAATGTTGTAAGGTCTTTAATCAGAATATTTAGTAAATAATTATTAGACAGCTGTATAAACTGGACTTAGTAGTTGCCATTTTAAAAAGTTATTTGTGTTTTCTACCACATTCATTCATTCATTAAACAAGTAATTATTAAGAACTCTCTGTGTACCAGAACTGTTCTAGGGGCTGAGTTCATAATTATAGGAGTGAAGAACCTAGGTAATGGACTATAAATTCTAGTGAAATAGACACAGATAGATAGAGAGTTAGATCGGTAGATAACTATATATATATATATATGAGATTTATGAAAAAGTAGGGCAAGGAATTGGAAATTGTATTTATTTAGATGGTGCCATGAGGAAAGGCTTTTCAAAGGAGGTCTCAATATGTGAGCTAAAAACTGTAAAGAAAGTCAAAGAAATCTTAGAAGAAGAGCATGGAGACAGATAGACCAAAAAATATAGAGGTCAGAGATGGGTGCAAGAAGGCCATAGTGGCTAAAGGTTTGTGAAGAAGGTAGAAGGTGGGATCGAACATCATTTAGTCTTATTACTTGTTCTTTACTCAAACTTCTTTAAACCTCCAACACAATTATTCCTCAATGTTAATACTATAAGGCTCCTGGGATTCAGCTGTGGACTGTTTTCTTTATCCACATGGGACTGTTTTCAATATATTCTCACATCTATAAGGAGGAGTTTTAACCAGAGCAACTGAGAGTCGTTTAGTGGTCATGTGGTTTAGATTTCGCTGGACTCTGCTGTACTTGGTCAAACATCGGCTACTTGTTTAATCTTGTTTACTTTAGTTTTATGAATGTAAACATTCTGTAGCTTCATTTAAAAAAGTTTCTCCTTATATCTTGTTGATGTTATTTAAATTTTCTGATTATGTTGACTTAACATATTCTTTTGCTAACAACCTAACACAGAAAGGTACACAAAGCCACATAATTATATCATTATAATTCATGTATAATTCTAAACCAATGACATAATTTAGGATAATTTAGGTCACTCTCATAGAAGAGATTGGCTCAAGGTTCAAGCTGATCACAAATTAAGAATACAGGAGCTTAATTTTGGAGACTTAGAATATTATCAATATAAATAAATTTAATTAGAATTACCCAACAAACTAATACAAACATTATTTATATTTCAAAAAAAAAAAAGCCCATCCTTTTCATATCTTTGAATTAAGCAGCTTCTCAATTTGCAACAAAATTCAACCACTTTTATACTAAGTAGAACAGAATGGCACATGCCCTAGCACTGATCTAGAGAGATAAGCCCTCATGGGAACCTTTACAGTACATTCACATGTTTAGTTCATGTTTTTCAGTATATACTCATTGATCTTCAATCCTGTGACAAGGAACTATAGTCAGTCAACTTTTTTGGGTTTCAGGTAACCACATGTTAAATTTTCTTATTAGATCGCCATGCAGCCAGTATTCCATTAGCCAACTTGGATGCATTTAATTTTTTTTTCTCAGCCCACGTTCTTTGGGGAATGATAAAAACTTAGCTATAGATATTTCATTCCTTTTCCCCAAAGGTATCTACGTTCCAAAGGTTAACCCCTTATTTTAAAATGAGGTGGTATAGTTTTTAAGTGTACAACTAAAGTTTTAATTATCAAGTTTAAACAGTTGCAAAAATTTGTCATGAACTCTTTGTTAGTAGACATAAAAATCCTGTACACTAGTATTTTAAGTGCATTAATGAAACCTAAAGGTCATAATGATTTAATACCCAATATAATCCATTAAAAACAGTTCAAACAACCCCTTCACAAACAGTTGTAAATTGTCTCATTCTTTTTCTCCTGAATATATGCATATACTACATTCCCCAAATACTGATGCAAAAATAATTTAGTTAAAAATTTAATATTTCAATAATTTATTAACATTCTAGTGACCAGATTGTTGTATGTGTTAATAAACTTTTAGATTATCTCACGTATTACTAATACACAGCTGATAAAATGTCACATAATAAAAAGTCATGAAAACATTTATTAAACCAAAAATAGCAATTAAATAATAATCATAACTATTTTTCTTTTAGAATTGACTTTTCTAGTAAGCCTAAAATTAGCTATAATTAGATTATTTAGGAAAATAAAATTAGATGACAAAATAACCATTTAAAATTGAAAAAATATATATAGTATTTTATTTTGGACTGTGAAAAAGAATCCCATACATTTATGTGTAATGTAGGTAACAGAAAAAAATTATCTTATGAAAGAACAGTAGATACAGATATGTACATCTTAGGATTGTATATATATTTATATATTTGTGTATATATGTATATATTTATAATATGTATAAAACTAATATTATTTCATGCTTGAAAACTAAATTCTGAGTTATATATTTGACAAAATTTGATAGTATATAATATCTGAAAGTGATTAGATAATGCTAAATAAATAATGCTGATATCCAAAGGTTCAAGGCCTTATGTGTTGAATTGAATTTGGTAACCATTGTACTGTTGAATTGAATTTGGTAACCATTGTACTACCCCATACATTAAAAAAAAAAGTATTCTGTTGTTAAAAAATTTAATTTAAATGTCATTATGAAAATTACCAATAAAAGATAAATATTATGTCATTGGTAATTATGAGAATTGCAAATTTTAAATTAACTGTATTTACAGTACATTATTTATAAAAGAATCACGAAACTATTCCATTTAAATTAATCTAAACCTAATAAGTACATGATAAGAAAGAATAAATGTTGCTAGTAGTCATTTATGAATGACAGGAATAAAATGCTTGGAATATTGAATAAAGTTAAACAAATGTACACAAAATTTGTCAGTCTGAATGAAAGAAATATAAAGCACTTTCAGCCTGACAATGTGATAAAGCTTTCACTTAATCAAAAATGAAACTTCTCTTTCTTTTCTTTTCAATCACACATGCATGCAAATTAGGAAGAATAGGATACAGGAATATAAAAGCATGATTAAGTTTTCATGTTATTAAAAATGTTGAAAATAGGAGAGAAACATTCTTAATAGCAAATTGTTATTTTCTAGTATATATGGAATATTATGATTTTAAGATGGACAAACAGATGCATAGATAAATGATACCCAGATTGATAAATAGATGTCACATTGGTTGTAGGATGAATTAGGGTATGTTACCTTTAATATTTCTTATTGATACTTCAGTAGTAATGTATTTAAGACAGTAATTGGAATTGAAGAAGTGAACTGCTTTTTTCTTGTTTCTTTCTTTCTAACAAGACTAGCAAGTCTTAAAATTATGTTTGTTGTATTTTTTTCTGGGAATCAAATTATGCCTTTATGGGCTAGACCTTCAGAGTAGCTGATATGACATATTTTTGAAAGCATATAAATCCAAAATACAGTTTTAATCTCATGTAATTCTCCATTAGCATACAGCAAATTTTATCTTCACTTCACATTTGAGTACACATTCAAAGAACTTTAGAAATGTATTGAGGTTTATACATTAGTAAATAGACAAGAAAACCTTAAACTTCAAATTATCAGTTTGCTACCATGTCCTTACAAAACAAGATAAAATTAATATGAATACACATATTATGATTCACACTGTTTTAGAAGTCCCAGCAAAACCAACAGTTGCCCAGCTATCATAATGTAAGTAAGAATTGCTGGAAAAATAAGTAAAACAATGAGACTTTTTTTAAAGGTTTATTTTATTCTTATTTGAAAGAGAAGAGAATGGAGAGAGGGAGGGAAGGAAAGAGGGAGGGGGAGAGAGAAAGAGAGAGAGAGAGAGAGAGACATCTATGTGAGAGACATCTATATGGGAGAGAAGCATTGATCTGTTGCCTCTTGCATGTGCCCCAACTGAGGATTGAACCCACAACCTAGGGATGTGCTGAAACCTTTGTTGTATGGGATGATGCTCCAACCAACTGAGCCATTAAGAGGGAAATTTCTTCCTGTAGATGTTATCAAGATATTCTCCTTCAGCTAATGTCATTCTCTTTATCAACAAGCTGAATGTTGAAGCATAGATATTTGAGTTGCCAAAGGCTACCACATATAGAATATTGTTGTTCCCTACATTATCAATTATGTCCTGAACAGTGAATCAAATAATTTTTTATTTAATTAGAAGTGGGTATCAACCACTTCTATAGTTCCATTTTCAAGCCTATTGTTTTGAAAAGAACTTTTGAAATTCTTGATTAAGTTTCTTCCTTTTTGCATCCAAGACCTAGGATAATTTTTTTCAAAACTATTGCTAATTCAGATCATTTGTTACAGAAACTAAATCTGTTTTCATGATTTTAACTACTTTGAAAATCATGCACTCACATGAATGCTAATGCCAATGTGGTTTTCTGAGAATTATTATTACAATAAATAGTGTGATACAATCTTGCATAGTTTAATTCAGTTGCCCAGGGAAATAATATAGATTGTGTTATCCATCTTTAGTCACTGTTTTAATTGCAGTTACTTTTCAAGTTGACTGAACTTTAATGTATGTAATGTATTGGTGTATCATTCCTTTTATTGCTGATAAGAATATTGGTGACAATATGTATAGGTTTTATCCATTAGAATGAGACATCGATAAAACAAAGAGGAGAGAGGTAAAACAAAATTTCCATGACCTGTATTGCTGGCCAGCGTTAAAGGAGCATCAGTTCTACCAAAGGGCAGAGCTAGGTAATCCCTCAGGTATTGACATTGGGCCACAGTCCTGAGATAGTTGTTTTGTGTTTTTTTCTTTTCTCAATCTACTCCTGCCTTCTTTTTCTTTCTTCCTTCTATTCTGATAATGATTTAGTCCTCTAGGTGACACCTCGAGATAATGGTGGCATGCACTAAAGATAAAGGACTTGCTAATCCTATCAGAGATCATTATGTGGTAATTTAGCAAGATCAGAACTGACTGAATAGTTATTTCAGTCACTCATTACTTTAACCAAGGCTTGAAAATGTCAAAATGTCTAGTTGTTTTTAAAAAGCATGTCCTGCATACATGGACAAAGGTGTGGTTATGGCCAGAGGGAAGGGGAAGGAGATTCAGGGTAGAGGTGGGCAAAAAGGGAAAAGTGTGACAACTGTAATAATGTGAACAATAAAAATAAAGAAAAAAATAAAAATAAATAAAAACTATTATGACATTAAAAAAGCAGGCAAATGTTCATAAATTAATGTGTATTTTTGGTATAAATTTTATTTTAGTCCTCACAAGAGTATATATCTTCTGCTTTCTTTAAGAGTGTTGAAAACATATGTTAGTTAGGTATGCTACATATCCCTATTTTGAGAAATCTCTTCCAAAATAAAGTGGATTTATTTTACACAACTGAACAAAATTTTGCCATTGTGTCTTATGTAAAAGACTTCCACCACATCTCTCTATTTTCTAATAAATATGCTTTCATTCTCAGAACAAACTTTGATGATATTTATAAATGTACATATCTTTATTCCTCATTCTAAACCTCCTTCTTCCTAGATTTCCTTCCTTTTCTTAACATATTGCTGTGAGAGGTGAAGAGTTTTACGTTGTTATCTCTACTCTTATACTTCAATTCCAGTTCCAAGTGACCTGCTTTTAGGATAATTCTATTTTTTTCTTTTTAGTCAAAGCTTCATAGAAAATTCTAAGTACCCCAAATCACAAATTCTATTTTGAAATTTCTAAAGCTTCCTAGTTTAAAATTTAAGAAACACCCTGAATGTGAAGACAACCTGTTTACTTCCTCTCTTATCCCCTGTGGTTCAAGTTTTTACTCATGGTCCTCCCCCAAAATACAGTCACACTCCATGGTGCTTTGTCATGTGGAGTACATGTCATTTGTCCTCAGTAATTAGGGAACTAAAAAGAAGTAATTGTTTATCTTTGTAGTAGGTATGAGTGAGATAAAGATTTTACCTGTATTAACTGGAATATAGTCACTCATTGAGCAATGATTATTAATTTTACTCCCCTATTTGTCTTTGAAAAAATATTCAAAATAAGTACAATTTAAGAACCAGAGAGATAACTTAAACATAGGCCAGTAAATCAAACATGGAACACTAACATATTTTTTTGTTGTTGTTGCTTCTAAGTCAAGATGGCAAATGTGAATAAGGAGAAAATGACAAAAATTTACCTTTTCTATGTTGTTTCTATTAATTTGTTTTAACTTTTTAGTTTATCTTATGAGTAAATATTATATTTTTAAGAGTAGAAATTTGTAATAAATTGTTACTAAATTGTATTCTGCTATGGATTGAAGTTTTTTGTCCATTCAAAAGTCACATGTTGAAAGCTATAAGCTCCAATATGATGATCTTCGGAGTTGGGGCCTTTGGAAGATAAATAAATAATGAAGTGGGACCCTCATGAATGGAATTAATTAGTGCCCTAATAAAATGTGACACTAGAGAGCTACTCTCTCCCTTTTGACCAGGTGAGGACACAGCAAGATGATGGTCATCTGTAAATCAAGGAAGGATTCTCACCAGGAATCAAATGTGTCAACATTTGATCATGCGGCTTCCATCCCCAAAGTTATAAGTAATAAATATTTATTGTCTAAGCCACCAGTCTGCTATATTTTATTATAGCAGCCTGAGAAGATTAAGACACATGCCTTATCATTATAGAAACTGTAATTTTTAGACATTATCATTAGTATTTGAATATATGGTTTAATAAGACTTCTCAGTATAACCAAACTGGTATGATTCTTCTATAAAAAGATAAAGATCTTAGTTCACCTTGGAAGTCATGTATATTTTAAAATTATTTTTGTCAGAGAATATTGCTTAACATTCCATCATTTCTATTTATCATCCTAGCCTTGGCTGATTACAAGAGAAAACCACCATGCTGTAGGAATGGAACAAATAAGAAACAGCTAAAGAGCTTCTGGGGTAAATATTAAATATACTATCTTTGGCTTGCTTGTTTTAAGTAAAGATTCCATTACTGCCTTGTTTTAAATTGATAATTTTTTGGATGCTTGAAAGAGCTAATAATTAAAGTTGTACTTTAGTACAGGGTTCGTTAACTCAAACAAGAGGTAATGGCAGAAAAGCTTCCTGTAGTTGGTTCATTTTTATCACTAAAATAGTTAACTCTGATTCTTAATATTTGGAGCTAATGTTTAAGGCAGCACATTATTTCTGATAATAGTTCACTGATTTTTATGATGAAGTCACAGCAATTAGACATATATAGGGTGAGGATCTGCAGGATGGACAAGAGGTAAGCAAATTAAGACAGACAGAGAGAAAGAGGAGCAATTCTAGAGGAGGACAACACATTCACAGCACTATAGTACAAAATGGGAACAAAAAGCAAAAATACATGCGAGCAACAACAACAACAACAAAAAAGGAAACTGAATAGAAATGAAGAGGAAGTATAAGAAAATTAACTTGTGAATTCTTTTCCTTTCAAGTCTCAAGACTCAAGTGTCTATAAAGCAAGCTTTAACGACCTGTCTTTGAATGTCTTTGAGGCTTCATTTTTCATTGAGTGAACAAATGTGCTCACCCCAGAGTAGTGTGCTATACACTTTAAAGGTTTTGCTATGATTTCCTTTTCATTATATGAGGGAAAACACTTAAGATATGTCATTCAAACTGTAAAATTATTTTTAGAAAAAATAATGGAAAAGAAATCTGATTATTTTTATTTTTGCCTTGAGTAGCCCAATAATGTGACATTTATAGATCAAAGATTTCAAATTCCTTCTATTATTTCCAACTTTAAATATCTAGAGAATTTATTCCTAAGTTTATGAAATCAGTATACAGAAAACAAATTATAATTATTCATTCTTCTCATCTACCTTAAAATACATAATTATTTCTATACTTATACCAGAATTACTTTTACTCTAACAAAAGTTTGAAGACTGGAATTCACAAGTAAAACTCTAAAACCTGCACAATACAATTTTCACTTAGCATAAATATGTATTGACTTTTAAAAAACAATATAAATGACAGTTTCCAAAAAGTAGAAAGAACAATATGTATAGCTTGAAAGGCCAAGGATACTTCCTTTTGCCATCAGATAGAGTGAGAAACCTCATAATTCACAATTCTTGGGAAATTAGTTAGAGTTCCTACTTTACCTCTGTATTGGGGAAATTTTAAGCTAAGCACTGTTCTGCCCCCCAATAATAATTCTTAAAAATTCCAAAAGGATCATAACTGGGGCCAAAAATGGAGCTTAACATTTTGAGAATATAAAATGTCCAGGGCCCATCAGATGTAATTAAAATTATTAAACATCCCATTAAAAGTGACCAGTTATATAGAAACACAGTAATATTTAATCCACTCTTAATCAATTGACCACCTACCCAGAAATAATAGATACCATAGGAATAGTAGACAAATACATTAAAACAATTATTATGACTGAATTCTATACACTTAAGATGTTAAGTACATGTTAAATGGAAACACTGAAGATATAAAAAAGACTCCAATGAAACTACTGTAGGTTACAACTATAATTACTGAGAATACACTGAGTGGAGTTAACAGCAGATTATAAACTGCTAAAGAATATATTATTAAATCTGTGAATTGAAGACATACATAGAAAGACAACTTATGCAAAAAAAAAAAAAAAATGAAAACACAACAAAACAAAACAAAAAACCCAGATAATTACTGAGCTCTGGGAAAGTTTCTAGTGACCTAATATATTTGGAATTAGAGAACTCAAAAAAAGAAAGAAGAAAAGAGACAACAGAAAGAATATTAAAAACATAATGAAAGCATATTTTCCAAACTTAAGTAAACAATAAAACAGCAGATCCAAGAAACAATATATGTCGACAACAGTTCCAGGGCCAAAGTGTGGGTCGTAAGGTTCTCACATTATATGTGAAATGCTATAATACGCCCTGGGAGTAGCCTGAGACACATTAAAGTTATACACAATAAACACCAGTGCAACCACTACTAACAAAAATAATTATAGCTAAAATGTCAACAGAGAAGATTAAAAAGGAGTCATAAAATACTTAACTAAGGATGGTAGAAAAGGAAAAAGATACAGGACAAATTGAAGTTACATAGCAAGATTGTGTATTCATATCCAAAAATTTCATTAATAATATTGAATGCACAGCTCATATCAATTAAAAAGTAAAGATTATTCAACACACAAAATCTGAAGAACCAATTATACAGGGAAGGGCAAAAGTAGGTTTACAGTTGTGAGTATGCAAAACACAGAGTTTATTCTTGTATTATTATTTATTAATTATTGTATTATTTCCATATGAACAACTGTAAACCCACTTTTGCCATTTCCTGCATATTGCTTATATGTAACCAACTTTAAGGGTAAAATACACACAGGTTAAAGTTACAAAAAATGAAAAAGATAGATATCCTATGTTTACATATACAAGAAAAGTTAGATTAGAAATATTAATACAGAAAAATAATTCTTAGTTCAAAAATATGGGGAATGGAGAGGGTCACTAAATATTCATAAAGAAATCAACTTATTGGGACATTATAACACTCAAAAATATTATACCCCTAATTATGAAGTTTCAAAGTCTATAAAGCAAAAACTTATGAATTACAAGAAAGTAAACAAATTCAATATCCATTTAAAATAACTGTTAAGAGTAAATAACAGAACATAAGTATGGCTATAAAACACTTCAGCAATATAATTAACTCACTTTACCTAACTGATATTTAGAAAATATTCCATATAATAACAAAATAATAAAAATTTTTGTTATTAAAATTATTTTTGTTATTAAAATTAAATTATTTTTAAGAGCTAAGGAAATATTAACAAGTAGGAATACTTTCCTTTCTTTTAACTTGAAAACTTTTCTGTTAAAATATTTTATTTGTTTTATTTTTAGATAGGGGAAGGGAGGGAGAAAGAGAGGTAGAGAAACGTCTGTATGTGGTTGCCTCTCACATACTCCCTACTGGGGACATCGCCGGCAGCCCAGGCATGTGCCCTGACTGGGAACTGAACAGGTGACCCTTTCGTTTGCAGGTTGATGCTCAGTCCAGTGAGCTACACCAGCCAGGGCTAAGTAGTATTACTTTCTGAGCCACAAAAGAAATTTTAAATCTATATAAATTTGTCAAATCATAAAAAGTCTCTTTGATAAAACTGAATTGAATTAGAATTTAATAGAAAGATACTTAATTTCTCCAAATATTTGAAAACAGAATAAAACAATGCAGCATATCTCATGGTTCACAGATGTAATTAAAACAGAAATTAGAAAATAAAAACATAACATTGATATTAGTAAAATTCAGCTAAAATGGTAAATATATAATTTAGCACTAAATGCTTATTTTGGAAGTAATAAAAAAAAAACTCTCCAAAGAAAGGACTTTTGATACCATCTAATTAACTGTAGTAAAGAAGAGCAAGTAAAACTCAAAGTAAGTAGGAGAAAAGAAATAATGAAAAAAACTGAATGGAAATTAACAAAAAGAGTAAACAGAAAAAGAACAGAAGAACCAGATAAACCAAACTGGTTTCTTTAAGAAGTTCACTGATATTGATAAAGTTTAGTCAGACTGATTAGGAAAAAAATAGAAAAAAAACAAATTATAAAATCAGGAATGAGGTATTATTGTCATCACAAAAGTTGTTAAAAGTATATTAAGGAAATATTATAAACAAATCTATTGAAATAAATTAAACAAATAATATTGACCGATTTCAAGAAAGACACAGACTTTTATGCACTCTATCATTCATTTATCACTTCTTAACAGTTATATGTCTATCATTCCTGTGAATATAGGAGTAAAGAATGAAAACGTTCTATTGCCATAAACATTTTATTCCAGTAAATGAGACAGAATGTGATGATGATGATTGATATCGATAGTTAGATAGATGATAGCAATAGGTGTGTGTGTTTGTAATAGAGTGAGCCAAAAAGCAAGAGAATGGGTAATGGGATGGACAGAGGACTGATATTTCAGACAGAGTGGCCAAGAAATGGCCTTCTCGAGAATGTGATTTATGGGAAAGTCACAGCACAGTGCATCTGGAAAGTCCCTCCTTTTAGTATATCCATACTAATATCCAGATCTGTACCTAAAACGTTGGGACTAGATGTGCTCTTGAATTCTAATTCTTTTGTTGCATTTTTGGAAATTAGAGACTCAGTGTTGTTATAAATAGCACTCTAATCTAATTATACATTTATATAATAAAACAAAACAAACATTTCACAATAAGTGAGATTAGTAAAATCTGTAGATAACTTTATGTTAGCTCAGGTTAGATTTTTATGCCATGCGATTTTGAGTTAGGCCAGGGTTTGCACAAGATAGTCACAGAAAAACTGTCATCTGCAGGATCGTACTGAAGGCAGCTTGGAAACACGAGGCTAAGTTTCTGTTGTTATTTACTAGGTACTGATGAGTATGTCATACAGCCTGGCCACATTGAGACTGGAGAGAAAAGGATGGCTGTAAGGGAAGAGGAAACTGAAGTGCACCAGTGAATAATTTGACATATAGTATATAAAATAAGTATGATAGTAAAGAGTTAAGCTCTGGATCAAGAAAACCCAGGTTTTAAACTTGGCATCAACATTAATAAGGTACAAGACCATGAACAATAGGCCTAAGCAATCTAAAATTCATTTTAACTACTTGAAATATGGATGTAATAATGCTTTTAAGAATGGTTATCCAAACTTAAAATTAAGGTTAAAAGGTGAATGGTTATACATGAACACCGGCCCACCTGAGTACACCTTAATTATTTAAAAAATGCACTTGCATCCTCTGCTTACTGTTTATTAAAGGTCTTAGAATCAGTGAACTTACGTGTTACTTATAGACCTTCATCTGTTAGAGATGTAAATGATTTATGTCCAGTAGAAAATATAACCTCAAACTTTATTGTTTAATATCTTATAAGATATCAATGATATTAATCAGTTTTGTAACTAGTGTATCATTATTATAATATTATTATTTTAATGTTATATTATATATTTAATTTGAAAAAGTGTACTATAAAACTGGAGTTTACAACTCAAATAAAAAATT
The DNA here is from genome assembly GCA_004026545.1 of Mormoops blainvillei. Taxonomy (NCBI): domain Eukaryota; kingdom Metazoa; phylum Chordata; class Mammalia; order Chiroptera; family Mormoopidae; genus Mormoops; species Mormoops blainvillei. The sequence continues at coordinate 23,218 of PVJD01001821.1, forward strand.
ATTTCATAACATTTTGATATCCACATGAGTTCAATTCCAGCACTATTTGAAAGTGAAGCTGTTGTAGGTTTTCTGAAGACTATTAGAAAAACATAGTGTGAACAATGTAGTAACATTTTAAAAGACAGTAAGAAATATTTAGATGCTATAAATGAGAATCACAACAACCTCCGCTAATTATGGTAATGTTAGATAACCACATGTCAACTTCCCAGCTTCCAAAAATGGGTAAAAAAAAGTCATTTTACTTTACCTCAATGTTAAAAGAATAAGGTATTTTGGAAAGGCTAAAGAGCCATTCCCTCAGGTATTTTTAGTTAAGAATAATGTTGTTTTCTAAAACCTTATAAAGCATCATCAATAATTATGGGGTTAATGGCAAAAGGTTTTATTTTCTTGGTTCATAATTTTCTACTAGATTAACATCATAGAATTATCTTTTTTGTTCTTAGATAAGTGAAATATCTAATATTATTTTTAAATGCCTATAAATGCCCAGATCCTGAAACGTGTTTTGAACCAGCCTTATCCTATTATTGATTCCAGTATAAGTGGATTGACTAAAATATTTTCTATATATGAAATTTATATTTATATAAGGGTACTATTTTTAACATTTTGAAAGTTACATTTTAACATACTAATGTTGTAAGTTTAGTTTAAAAATTAAGTTAGAACTTCTAGTAATATATTGAATAAGAGAGGTGAAAGCAGACACCACTGTCACATTCCTGATCTTATGGGGAACACTTGTCATTTTTGCCGATTGAGTATGATGCTGGCAGTGGGTTTGTCATGTATGGTCTTTTTTATGTTTAGGTATGTTTCCTCCATTCCCAATTTGCTGAGAGTTCTTATCATAAATGGGTGCTGGATTTTATCAAATACTTTTCCTGCATCTATTGATATGATAGTGTGGCTTTTATCCTTCTTTTTGTTTATGTGGTATATCACACTTATTGATTTGTGAATATTGTACCAACCTTGCATTCCCAGAATAAAACCCACTTGATCATGGTATATGGCCTTTTTGATGTATTATTGTATTTGGTTTGCTTATATTTTGTTGAGGACTTTAGGATCTGATTTCATCAGGGATATTGGTATATAACTTATTTATTTTTATAGTGTCTTTATCTAGTTTTGGGATTAGGCTAATACTGGTTTCATAAAATGGGCTTGGGAGTCTTCCTTTTTCTTGAATTTTTTGAAATAGTTTGAGAAGGTGAGGTGTTCTCCTCCAAATGTTTGATAAAATTCACAAATGAAACCATGTGGTCCAGGGCTTTTGTTTGTTGAGATTTTTTTTATTATTGCTTCAATTTCTCTAGGTGCAGTCTGTCATTTCAGAATCTCTGATCCTTCCTGATTTAATTTTGGAATGATATCTGCTTCTAAGAATTTATCCATTTTGTCCAGGTTGTCCAATTTGTTGACATATCATCGTCCATACCATTTTCTTATAATCCTTTGTATTTTTTTGGTGTCAGTTGTTATTTCTCCTCTTTCATTTTGAATTTTATTTATTTGGGTCCTCTCTTTTTTTCTTGATGAGTCCAGTTAAATGTTTGTCAATATTGTTTATCATTTCAAAGAACCAGCTCTTGGATTAATTGATCTTTTATATTTTTTTTTAGACTCTATTTTGTTTATTTCTGCTCTGATTTTTAAAACCTCCTTCTTTCTTCTCAGTTCAGGCTTTGTTGGTTGTTCTTTGTCAAGTTCCTTTAAGTGTAAAGTTAGATGTTTATCTGGCCTTTTTCTTGTTTCTTGAGGTAGACCTGTAATGTTATGAATTTCCATTCTAGGATTGTGTTCTGTGTCCCACAGATTTCGAGTTGTTGTGTCCTCATTTTCATTTGTTTCAAGGTATCTTTTGATTTCTTCCTTGACCTCTTTGTTGGCTCATTAATTGTTTAATAGCATATTATTTAGCTTCCATGTCTTTGTGTATTTTTCAGTGTTCTTTCATTGACTTCTAGTTTCACAGCATTGTAGTCAGAGAAGATGCTTGATATGATTTCAGTCTTCTTAAATTTACTGAGACTTGTTTTGTGTCCTAACATGTGGTCTATCCTTGAAAATGTTCCATGTACACTTGAAAAGTATGTATATTCTGCTATTTTGGGATGAAATGCACCTAATATATCAATTAAACCCACCTGATATATATAGTATGTCATTTAATGTTGCTATCTCCTTGTTGATTTTCTGTCTGTAAGATTTATCCATTGATGTCAATAGTGTGCTAAAATCTCCTACTATGACTATATTACTGTTGATCTCTTTCTTTATGTTTATCCATATTTGTTATATATATTTAGGTGCTTTTATGTTGGGTGCATATAGTTTTACAATGGTTATATCTTCTTGTTCGACTGTTCCCTTTGTCATTGTGTAGTTTCCTTCTATGTCTCTTACTACAGCCTTTGTTTTAACATCTATTTTGTCAGATATAAGTATTGTTACTCTAGCTTTATTTTCTTTCCATTTACATGGAATATCTCTTTCCATTCCTTTTATTTTTAAAAAGATATTTTATTTATTCTTTTATTTTTAGACAGGGGGGATGAGAGGGAGAAAGAGAGGGAGAGAAACATCAATCTGTGGTTGCCCCCCACCCATGCCCTACTGGAGACCCGGCCCACAACCCAGGCATGTGCCCTGACTGGGAAATCAAACTGGCAATCCTTAGGTTGGTTGGCTGATGCTCAGTCCACTAAACTACACCAGCTGCGGCAATTCCTTTTACTTTTAGTCTATGTGTATCTTTTATTCTGAGCTGGGTCTCTTGGAGTATTGTTTTTTTTAATTCATTCAGCTACCCTATGTCTTTTGATTGGAACAAAAGCTACCATTTACATTTAAATTGATTACTGATGCATATGCATTTATTGTCATTTTATTTTTTAACTTTTTCCTCTGCTTTTTCCCTTTTTGTTTTTCTTCTTCTTTAGCTTCTTAAAGGAAGACCTTTAACACTTTTTTGTAATATTGATTTGGTTGTAAAAATATCCTTTATTTTTTATTTTTAAATAAAATATTTTTTATTTTATTTTTAGCTTTTTTGTGTCTGGAAAGCTCTATTTGTCCTTCCATTTTAAATGATAACCTTGCTGGGTAAAGTAACCTTGGTCTTAGGTTTTCATCATCCATTTATGATAAAAAAATCTCAGCAAAGTGCAAATACAGGGATCATACTGAAACATAATAAAGGTCATACATGGCAAAAATTACATGTTCCCCTTAATATCAAAAACAAGATAAGGATGTCAGCTTTCGCCTCTTTTATTCAACATTGTATTGGAAGCCCTAACCATAGCAATCAGACCAGAAGAAGAAATAAAATGTATCCAAATTAGAAGGGAAGTGTAAAACTGTCTTTATTTGCAGATAACATGGCTTTGTATATGGCGAGCCCTATAGAGTCTACCAAGAAACTACTGGAACTGATAAATGAATTCAGTAAAGTAACATGAAAAAAATTAATATCCAGAAATCAGTTGTATTTCTACATGTCAATAATGAACTAGCAGAAAGAGAAATTAAGAAAACAATCCCATTCACAATTGCTTCAAAGAGGATAAAATACCTAGGAGTAAATCTAACCAAAGATATAAAACTTATACTAAGAAATTATAAGACACTGAAGAACAAAATTAAAGAAGATACAAATAAGTGGAAGCACACACTATGTTCATGGAGAGGAAGAATTAACATCATTAAAATGTCCATGCTACCCAAAGTAATCTATGTATTCAACACAATTCTTCCTCTATCAAGATTCCAATGATGTATTTCACAAAACAAAAACAAATATTTCAAAAATATATATGGAACCACAAAAGGCTCCACATAGTAACACTGATCCTGAGAAAGAAAAACAAAGTTGGAAGAATCTTGCTACCTAATATCAAACTATACTATAAGGCTGTAGTAATCAAAACAGCATGGTGCTGGCATAAAAACAGGCACATAGATCAATGGAAGAGGATAGTGTCAGAAGTTTTTGCACAGCAAAGGAAAACATCAACAAAATTAAAATGCAATCTACAAAATGGAAGAATATATTCACTGATACACCTGATATGGGTTAATGTCCAAAATTAATAAAGAACTTTTAAAATTTGACATGCAAAAAACAAATATCCCAATTAAAAAAATGGGCAAAGGACCTGAATAAACACTGATCTGTGTAGGACATACACATGGCCCACAGACATATGAAAAGATGTTCAATATCACTAGCCATAAGAAAAATGTAAATTAAAATGGCAATGAGATACCATCTCACACCTGTCAGAATGGCTATCATTAATAAATCAACAAACAACAAGTGCTGGTAGGGATGTGGAGAGAGGGGAACCTTTCTACACTGTTGGTGGGAATGCAGACTGGTCCAGACCATGGAAAACAATATGGAGATACCTCAAACGATTAAAAATAGAACTGCCTTTTGACCTAGCAGTTCCACTTTTGGGAATATATGTGAAGAAACCCAAAACACTAATTCAAAAGAATTTAAGCACCCCTCTATGTTTATTGAACACTATTTACAATCACCAAGATATGGAAGCAGCCCGTGTCCATCAGTAGATGAATGGGTAAAACATTTATGGGACATTTACATAATGGAATACTACTCAGCTATAAAAAAGAAGAAAATTTTACCCTTTGCAACAGCATGGATGGACCTGGAGAACATTGTTCTGAGTGAAATAAGCCAGTCAGAGAAAGACAAATGCCATATGATTTCACTCATATGTTGAATCTAACGAACAAACTGAACTAACCAGTAAAAGAGAGACAAAGTCAGACAGCAGGATGACAGCTATTAGGGGGATGTTTAGGGAGTTGAAGGATCGAGCAGAAAGGAAAAAGGACTCCTGGACATGGACAACAGGGTGGTGATTGCAGGGCCTAGGAAGTATGAGGGGAAGAAATGGTAATGGAAAAATACAATAAAAATGAAATAAAAAATAATTAAATTAGATGATCTAGAAAATTATAAGCATTCAATAACTTTGTATATATTTATATTTATATATTTATATATATTTATTAATTAAAAATAATGATTATTTTTTATTTAGAAATTCCCATGTGAATTTAGTGTGTAATCATTGTCCAGACACATCTGTGCATGATTTATTAAAGGTAAATATAACCATTCCTAAAGTTTCTCATATCTCAGCAAAAAATGCTCTAAGTAATTCATAGCCTATTGGATGAAGAAAGTGGTGACCTTCTATTCGGAGAAGAAAAAACTCAGGAACTGTATTTAATTTTGTCCATTTAGAAATTTTATATAGATGTCAATTTTCAATGTCTAAGAAGCATTTTGCAATCCTTTTTATATCCAGACAACTCAACTCCTAAGGCAGGAAGAAGGAAAAAATACTGATTTATTTTTTGCATTGTATGCCCTTTTTATAACATTTTATAAATTTTATTTTTATTTAATATATAATCATCTATCTATGAAAGTTATTTCATAGATATTTATGATAGAAAGTTATTTAATTTTTTTCAAGATATCATAAACCCATTTGTTACATAACCTATATTGAATCACTAGAAACCTTCAAAGCTTTATTCTTTCATCAATATTTTACTACCTTTTAGAATGCACAAATGTTCCCAAATATTTTATTTCTTTGGTTACAATTTCTGTGTTTGAAAACTAGGACTCAGGCTTTACATGAATTAATATACATTAATTGTATATTAATTATCTCTTGCATTGAAACAGGAGAGACAGGAATCTTTGTTTCTGTTGATACAAGTATTTTTTTTCCCCCTCAGATCAGCATTTCACATCTTATGCAGATAGGTGCTAACGAAAACCATTAGTGATCTAATTCATCTGTACGTGGAACATATTCTTCCTTTTGTTTTTTACTGATTGACTACATTTAACTTAAAAATTCAGATGAATGCTTGTAGATTATGTGGGTAGGTCTATAGCTTTCCTGATTATGTTACTAAGTATGAGGTGTCCAGAAAATGATAAAATTTAAAAAATGTATTTCTAAATAACTTTGAAGTTTATTTGTTCAAGAGAAATATACGAGACAGAAACTACATATATACAATTTTCTTTAGCATTATTTTTGTCATATATATGACAGGTATATATCATATCTATATATTCCCATGGAAACTAATATTTATTCCTAATTCATTAACCTGGGAATTCTGATTATGTATTTTGGCATTAGAATATTCTCATTAATTGACTGAATAAAACATCATAAAAATTCAAGAGTTCAAGATAACTAACAAGACAAAAACAATTATTTCAAGCTCTCATTAAACTTGTATTTAAGTAAAATATAAACTCTCAAGGTCTAAAGACCGATGTACCATTTATACTGATAGCTCATTTAAGTCACTTTAGTTCATCTTTTGGTTGTCTTTGTTAGGGTGTCGTATCAGAGATGCTATGGGTTGAAAAGTACATGGCCCTTCAAACAGAATCAGGTCATATATATCTGTTACTTACCAGCTGTTTGACCTCAGTTTTGTTGTTGATTGTTAAATTTATTATTTATTTTAAAGGCAGAATTTATTTTTCCAGAAAACAGATATAGTGTTTTAGGGGATAGTTGTGAATATTAAGCAAATTCTTCATATAAGTCATTTAAGAACTCTCAAAATTGTGAACTAAAATTAATGTAATTAATAGCCGCATTTTATACATATATAGGAACTGTTTTCCACTTTCTGTCAGTATTCATGGGTAACATGAGTTAGAGCTGCTATCATATTAAAGCATATTTTCATTCCTCTCAGGTTTGTACTCAGTGAAAACTTGTGAATTGCATAATTGAAACCCCAAATGGCAAATCATTTGATTTATAGAATGAATGGTCTTAGTTCATAATCAACATTTCTACCTTTTGTTTTCTAGACAAGAGCACAAACAAGACACCTCCAGAGTATTCACTCTATTCTTTGTTTTTTTAATCCACTGTGTGACTGAAGGCCTGAATTAGTGGCTTTGTTATCATGAGATAACCCTGCAGTTTCATTTGAATTACTGTTCTCTATTGTAGTTAGTAATTGCCACTGTGTAAATGCAGATAATACTTAACTACTTTTAAAGATATTCTTGTATTTAAGCATACTGCAGATCTGTAAATTGGCAATTCTCAAATGGGGGCCATAATCATAAACTCATAGTTTACACATGCAATTTAAGAGAGTTTATTTTAAATTATCACAGCTTTGTTTTTGTTATAGACTGCCAAATGATTCAATGTTTTGGTTTAAGTCCTATTATTTAATGTTTAATTTCAAATAATGCTAGCATGGGAAATAAAATTTCCATGTGTTTATAATAAGCCATAGCACATAATACTTAAAAGTTTTAGTTCTACAGTTGAATTATTTGGCTCAGATCTCATATTTTCTTCATATTGGCTCTATGACCTTCGGCAAAATACTTAACCTCGAGAGAGTCTCAACCCATAAAATGGGGATAATAAAACCAGTTACTTTGTAATTTAGACTTTATGAGAATAAATGAGTTCATATATTGAAATTATATTGAAGACTGCCTGAAAGAATAATTACTTAATAGATGTTATCTTATCCATCAAATGAGGTTAGATTTTTTTAAAATTAAGATATACTGAAAAAAAATCTAATAACTTGGGCTACTAGGCTATAAAAAATGTAAAAATTGAGGTTCTAGTATTGACCTGGGATTTTGCATTAGCAATTAGGTTGTTTTAAACCTCTCTTTTCTCAATGATTTTAATAGCATATTAATATGTACTCTGCTTATCTCCTGAGTTACTTAAGATAGGGTAATATAACAAACATGAAATCTGTTAACATTTTGAAAATGTTTTTATCTTCTGTAATGTTAAACAAGTGAAAAAAGTCAAATAATCTTTGATGGTGTTTTTAAAAAATATATTTAACATACATATTTTCTAAGATAAAACTTAAACTCAAACTCAGGAAGCTTTGAACAACAACACTATCAAACATTAGCTATATATATACCAAATTCTAGGCATTGTATTATACATTTTACATATATTTTTTAAAAATTTGTTTAATCTGTAACATCAAAGTATAATAAGATGATATAACATCAGCAATATAGAGTTTTCCTCATTTAATTCATAATATTATCAATATTTCAGCAGTATTCACATTTACCAATGAGAAAACTGAGGCCTAGAGAAGTTAAATATTTTGACCAAAGTCACAATGCTAGTAATTCACAATATCTGGAATTTTAATTGTTTTGTTTTATGCTTGAGTGCAAGCTCTTACCACAATGAGGTGCTATTTCTCCACTTGAGACTTTAACCCACCATGCAAGGTTCTTCCTTAAACTATAAGTATATTAACAAAAAGTTTTTGTTGTTTTTTACACCACCCTCTGAGATGACAAGAGCTGCTGCAAAGAATACTTAATGGTAGATCAGGATAAAATTCTTTAGCCTCCAGAGGCATAAACACAATAAAAACTATAATGGAATGAGGATAGCTTGTCTTGTAAATAAATGATCTTGATTTTTTTTTTTTAATGCAAAGTTAAATGACAGGAGGCAGAAAGGAGATATAAATACTGGATTGAATGCTTTGGAACACAACTGTAAAAAGAAATACTGTTCCTATACTTGGGAAATGAAAGATTCTTGACTTAAAAATGACAAAGAAGAAATACATAAAGAAGAAGGAAGAAGGGAAGAAAGAAAAAAAAAGTGAATTGAGCCTAAGATGACTATTCTGTAAACAAAAGGATGTTTGCTGTTCAATATTAAGAACTGGAAGCTCTGTGCACCATGAGTGCACGGGGCTGGTCTCAAAGCTCAAATACACTGATTTTGTGATCTACCTATTTTAAACTTTGTAGGAGACAAAGTAAAGCCTTTAGTCCTTTTTACAATTTTAAGCACTATTATTTTCTTATATTATTATTATTATTCATATTGTTAGTAAAATTCATCATCAATTGTAATACTCCAAAAATATATATTTCTAAGTACCTCTTACCATATGGAGGCACTGTGTTTGTAAAGGAATAGAGGAAAAGAAAGTTAATCTTTTTAAGCACCCAACATTTGTTAACCACTGATAGTAAGGTAGCAAATTGAATTTTTAAGGTCTTTCTAAACAAGTTATATTGTATTTTAAGGGTGGGATGATAAAAATACTTAAGTCATGAATAAATAAATAGATTTAGGTGTGATAAGATGATGTAGCAGGCAATGATTTGTCATTTCCATTTGAGCAAAGTCTGAGGGAGTAAATTTTTTGAATATTTGTGGGAAAATCTTTCTGTCAGAAGAAATAACAGATTCAAAAACCAAGTTAGGAATGAGATTGGCTAATGCTATAGACTGAATATTGTGTCCCCCTCCAAATTCATATATTGAATATTAAATCCCACTTCCATATTTGATGACGTTATGACATGGAGCCTTTTGGAGGTGACTAAGTCATAATGACGGAGACCTCAGGAATGAGATTAGTATCCTTACAAGAGACACTCCAGAGATTTCCTTGGTCCTTCTACCATGTGAGGATACTGTGAGAAAACAACCATCTATGAGCCAGGAAGCAGGCTCTGACCACAAGGAATCTGCTGGGGCCTTTCTGTTGGACTTCTGAACTTCCAGAAATCTAAGAAATGACTTCTTGTTGTTTAAACCACCCAGCCTATGTGATTTTGTTCTAGCAACCTGAATGGACTAGGAAACATTCCCAAAAGACATTAAGGAGATCACTTGGGTTTGATTGTGGAGATTGAGAGAGAATTTGGCAGAATAGAAGTTTAGTAAAGGAGGCAGGGTAAGTCATGTGGACCTTGCCTCCTAGAATCAGAAATTTGGATATTATTCTAGTGAATGGCCAAATACTAGTATGAGTCTCATAATTTATGAGTCATTATATTTACAAGCATTTGGGTGGGTTGTTTGGACTAGGTGTATAATGTAGGTAAGAAGAGAAGTAAGGAAGTTGGTGCAGATTCTAGTCAAAAACTGATGATAACTTGGAGTAGGCTTATGAATGTGAGTTTAGAAAGATAGGTCATAAAACACAAAGGATTTGATGATAGAATACTTTGGAGAGCCTAGGGGAAAAATAGAATTTTGATCTAAAAAACAGAATGAATACTGAACACACTTTTTAGGAAGTTAAAGTTTGAAGTAAGTATATTTTAAAGGGAGATATGAATACCTGTGTTCTGTAAATTTTAAGTTTGATGTACCTTTTATATGTTTCTGAAGGTGGTTGGAGATATAACCCTCAAGCTCAGATCCAGGCTAAAATAGAAATTGAGAACCTAAAAAAGAATAGGTATAATATAATAATATCAGTGTCATAGTAGATGTGTGGTCAAGTAATTTACTAATCCTGGCCAGTTCTGGGACAATTTTACAAAGAAAGTTTCTTTGAAAAGAATTTTTTCAAGGGAAAATTGTTTATTGAGGAATTATTTTCTACCAAGCCCTTTATATACATCATTTCTCTCTAAATGATTTAAACATTATAAGAAAATTGAGACAGTGATAACACATCACTACAAAAAAGTCAAATAATTATAAGAACCTGCTTCTTTCTGAGTTGCCCTCAGTGTCCCCTCCTCTTTCTTTTACATGAATCCTGAGTTTTGTCCTAAAGAAAAGAGAAATGCCAAGAAGAAAGAGAGTAACAGGACAAAGGCATGATAGGAGATGAAGCATGATTTAACTTAAGAACAGAGTTCTCTGTGAGTTGAATTGTGGGTATGTATAGGGTTGGGGCATGTTAGGGGGTTGGGGTGCAGGTTGGGGTCAGGTGATGAGAAACTTTGCATGGCTTGTCAAAAATGTTGTCCCTGGTTCTATACAAAATGAAGGGTCCATTGAAACACTATGATGGAGGCTAGAACTATCCAGCTAGGGTTTCAAAAAGATTGAATCTATAGTGACAGCAAGGAGGTATAGCAATCTACATTTCTTTTTAGAGATAACTTAATTAAAGTAACTGCATTTTATAACAAAACAGATTTCTTGAAAGAGTAAAAAACTCGCAAGTAGTTATTGATACCAAAAAACATTATAAATTCCCAAGCAGTTTAACCTGAAAATCCCTTAGAATATGATTTCTTCAGTTTTTAGGTATAATCATTCTCAACAAAACAAATAAAATTCCAAAGACTATTTTTGATTTATGATTTATTACAACTCTATATGATTTATTGTGATGTATTATAACTATAGGAATTGTGATCTTTGCTCATCATGTTATTACTACATGTCATAATTATATAGCATTTAGGAGATCCTGCAGTTAAAATCATGCACATTTCCAGAAATCTGATATTTTCAGAGAAGTGATAATACATAGTCTTTGGTCTATCCTCAATAAATATCACACTAATATCGATAATGTCATATAATTTATGTATGCTTAAAATGTACAGATGTGCTATTTTTCAATACATATATTTTATAACACCTCTTGGAGCAGTGACCTCAAACCATGAATATATCAACATGGGTACCAATAATGTACTGAACACCTTACTTATTTTCCATTTTTATGTACTGGAAATATGGATGAATAAACCATTCCTGACACTTGAGAAGCTGCCATCACATTTGCATATTTATTTTCAAACTCTGAAAGGAACACCTTTATTCTTTAACAAAACTGTCTTTAAGGTATAGATGGGAAGTTTAATGATTAAGATGAGAAGAGAGGCTCTTCAATATTCTTTTATATTAGACTTAGTTGTTTTGGGGGGGATCTTAAAATAATTTCATTCTCTGACAAAGATAGAAAATACTGAATAAAAAAGGTATTGTGTTCTTATAAATTTATTGCTCGACAAAACACTTACTACCTGTCAAGGTAATCTGAATCTCTGTATATCAAAGATAATCATAATTCTCATATCCCCGCTTGTTTTGCTTACAAATACACAGAAACACATACACGTACACACACCAATCTCAAGGAAGGCAGGTCATCTAATAAGGTGAGGTACATCAGTGATAAGGCTTTTTAATTATTACTATCATGATTTTCTCATAGATTTCAGCAGTTGAGGGTCTCTGAATACAGTTGTATAGCTATTATCCTAACCAGGTAATCCTTATTTTACCAGTGCTGCTGTCCTTCCACTAGGTGTCAGGTGTGATAAGCACTTTCAGATGCTCAAACAAAGCCAAAATGGTATCCACACCTGTGTTTTTCCTGTGTTTTCCAATAGAAATTTACATGGTTAATTGATAAAAATGGTAATAAAGTATGGCTGACACCTATATATTGACTAATGACAATAGAAAAACCACAAATTAAAGTGAGAAGGGTATTCAAAATAAAACTTTGAAAATTGATTTACAAATACAGTGTCTCCAAGCTATTTTCTAATATTCAGTCCTTTCTCTTTTGTTGCAGTTAAATCATTATATAAACTTTTAATTATTTTCTGCATTTAATAACCCAAGGTCTGTCATTGATTTGAAGGTATTCAGAATGGTTACAAGCTTCTTTCAACCAAGAGTTATTGGAAGTTCTGAAGGTAGATCCTAAAGGCTTAGAATATTTAAGGGTATATTTACCATTTGTCTTTAATTACTTTTCTGGCCTTGTGAAAAGACTGAAATTACTGAAGTTGCATTTCAGTAATTGTACCTTTTCTACCAGGTCGAGAGAGTGATGGACAGCCAAAAAAGAGTCTAAAGTATCCCAGGTAATGCTGGGTGACCTTCAGGTTTTCTTTGCAAAGAAAATGCTACTCAAAGGGATAAAAGGAAGAAACAGAGGTAAGAGCAGTATGGTAAAGCAACGTGACAAGGATTTAGATGGGCTCAACACCAATCTTGACTAAAGAGTAATTTTACCACTTAAGTTTCTCATATTCTAAAGAATTTTGGTCCAAGAGGTACAGATGTGAGAAAACCTGTACAGCTGGAGGGTCAAAAACATTACAGAGAAAGGAGCATCGAACTATACTAAAAGTGCTTAGAAGGTCATCTTTTTATACTATACATTGTCTTTTCAAGTTTCCTTCATTTCTATCTTAATCAATTTCACTCTTTCCATTTATTTTTAGTTATTGTCTCCTTAACTTCTCTAATTTCTCCCACTTTTTAAAACTTTTTGGTTTCTCTACATATGAGAAATTGTTTTTCTCTAATTTATTTATATTAATATATTTACTTATATTTGTAATGTTGGTATTTGTAGTTTTTAGTTTTAAAATAAAGACCCATTTGAGGAAGAAACAATGTGTAGGCATATCAGATCAAAGGCTGAGCATTTATGAACTCAATTATTCATTTTTTATGAATTAATAATTCCCTGAGAGAAGGTCATGCCCTTTGGGAAGCTACCACAGATTTCAACCTCTTCAGGCAAATTCAGTGTTCTAAGCAGATTTAGTGCACGGTCTACAAAAATATCATTACTATAGATATAACTAAATTTTAACTGTAAGGATAAAGCATTAAAGTGTAACACTGACAAAGTAAATAATTCTTATCCAACAAAATCTACACTTCTCATCTACCGTTATTCTTTTTTTTTTTTTTTTCTGCTTGATCATGGTTCCTGCATCAGGGATGTTTGTATAGCAATGCAAAAATCTAAATACACATGTTACAATATAGATTGAAATTCCACAAAAGCTCAGGACATTAGACAAATGCATCCTTCACTGAAATTATTTGCATGGCTACTAGTGACATGTTCTGCAGCAATTAATTACTACAAATTTCTCCTCAGGTGTCAATCATTTGTAATCTACTACTTTCATATCATTTTACAGAACTTCTTATCAGATTGTTAAAAGAACATTTTGTTTCTCTAGGCTTGGGAATTTTCAAATTCCCTGTGGCTACAACATCTAGACATGTTAGAGATGTCACATTTAGATTTTTTAGAGCAGTTTAAACAGCATTTGTTAGGAAGCATTTATAATAAGACAGAATGACAAAGAATAGTACCTTGGTTTACTAATTTAATTTGAGTTCTGATACATTGCTTTCTCTCTCTAAGCATGTATGTACAAGAGAGAACTTATTGTGATAGATATGAAAGCATTTAAAGGAGGTGCAGTGGCATAGTTGTTCACAGGATATTAACAGGACTTAATAAACTGCAACAAGAAAAACATCTTATCTTACAGTTCCAGAAAACCATACAAATGTTTGCATGTTCACTAGTCAGAATATAGAAAAAATATTTTTAAGGAAACAAATGCACTTAGAAAAAAACACAAGAGAAAAATCACAAACAAAATAAAACTGACCAATACCAAGAATAGTCATGGAAACAAGAATAATATCAGTAACAGCATGATTTTAAAAGCTAACGGCCCCAATGCTGTGTAACTTTCCCTGATTACTTAAATGAATGCTATATAGCAGTAATGTCATTGAAGGAGGAGTGGAGGAAAATGCCATATACATGCTGTGGGCACACAGTAGTCACTCTAACCCCTGTATTCACAAACTTACAAACTTCTATTTCTATCAGAGAGCCACCGTTTATACAACAGCTCTGCAGCCTAAACAAACAGTCCTGTAAACCTTAAGTATAAACTTTCATCCATTCTGTTTAATGGACTCTGTTTTTTTTTCCTACAAAACAAATTCATCTGAGTTGGAAAATGAAAGATAATTTCACTAATATCTGCTTCTATATTCACAAATATCAACTTCGAATATTATTCATTCATTCATTCATTCATCATTCTCTCATTCTTCTACTTATTCAATAGATGTTAAGGACACTATGTAAGGAATAGTTTTAGACACTCAGGGTACAGTCAGAAAGAGAGAGACTTAGTTTTTGTTCTTTACATTTTAGTGGGAGGAGGCAGATGGTATGTCAATAAATTATAAGTATGGTAAAAATCAAATAAATAAGATATAAACTTTAACTTATGAATTTTCCTTAGGGACTAAGTCATGAGTAAATCTATTGTGCTATAAAATACATATAAGTAAAAACTTTGCTCTACTCATCCTCAGGGCTGAAAAGATTTTATGTTTAGAAGAAGGTGAATATATTCAGAGTAAATCATGAAAAAATAAATGCAGATAGTTGATTGTGTGTTTTGGTGATTTCATGTACATAAATATTAAAATACTTATTATATTTCTATATAACTTCTCAAAATAATTAAACCAAATATCCTACTTAACCCAATTAAAAGATTTGGTATGACAACCCCCAGAAGGAAATTAAAAGCAGATAGACAAGATATATTTTTTCCTCTATATGTTAAATGTCAGTCTCTCTCCCAGTATTTTACTCAAATGCCTATATACTTTTTTAGTCTTAAAGAACTGAATTTCCTCATGAATATCTTTGCTACACTAGGTGACATTTCCATGACTATGTAAGAAAAGCTCTACTTTGCCATGGTGTTTGTATCATCATAACTCTAACTTGCTCCTTGATTATTTTTCTTCCCCACAGTTTAGAAGCTATGTAAGTGCAGAGACTTTATCCTCTTGTTTACAATAGTATGCCCAGTGTTTCAGAAAAATAACCACCATATAAAGGTATTTAAGTAGTATTTCTTGAGTGAATATTTGAATGATGGTTGTAAATAGACAACCCTGATTAAACGTAATTCTTTAATTACTCCATGACTTCCATGCAGCCTAAATTAGCTGAAGAAAACATAGAAACATGAAGACTATTCTCAATTTAAATCCATTAATACCAAGCATACATATACTATATTCTTCCTTCAGTCCTTTCACCTGTCCACTGTTTTAGAAGAACATTTTTTATTGTCCTTCTTCAAATATTCAATACCTCCTTTTCAGTTTCCACTTTCCACTATTTGTCTGGCTTGTTATTTCACAGAGAAAACAAACTACATCAGAAGAGTATTCTGTTAATTACTGTTAGCTTCCTTCTTTGCCCACATTCTCTGCCATTTTTTCGTATTACTATCTGTGCTCACATGAATTTGACTCTTCTACTTAGGTGCCTTGTCCAACTCCTCTTTTCTACTCAAGGATAAAGTTTCAACAGTTCTCACCTCCTTCTCCAAAATCAGTGGTTTTTGTAGTGAATGTGATCGTTCTACGTTTGATTTCTTCCATTCTCACCACTAATATCCTCAGAAAACAAAAACAAAAACAAAATAAATAAACAAACCTTACCTGTAGGTTTCATTCTTTAGGCGTCAATTTCCTTTTACGGCAGAGCTTCTCAATATAGAGTTCATGTAACAGAAGTATCGATGGAACTCAGGGGGTGAAGCTACATTAATAAAAAATTTAAAAAAAAAGTTTTTTGTATTTTTACTTACTGAACATAATGTCTTTTAATTATGTATGTTGAACAACCCACCACAAACAGTATTAGTTTTAACTAAATATTTTATCATTTATATCATGTAATATCACAACAAATATCTTTTATACTCATCATCATGTTGAAATTAGAGTATTAAACTTTCCCTATAAAGTATGTTTAAAGTTTAAGAGCTCTTGCTTCAGAGTAAGACTATTTGATCAGTTTGTTAATGTTCACTGTTTTATATTGTTTTTTCACTATCTCTTCCAACCTTTTTTAGTCTGACGTTTGCCCATATTGCTCTATAAAATAGCTTTGTCATAATCACTGAAACATGCATTTTCTAATTCCAATAATCAAATCTGTATCTTCTACTTGAGAAAGCACTTGTCACATTTCACTATCTTATCTTTGAAATGCTGCCTTTCTTTCCAAGGTCATACTCTCCTGTTTCCTCCTATCTCACCGGTTACTTATTTTTGAGTTTCCTTTACAAGCTCAACTTCATAAAGAGAGTTCTGCAATGTTGGAGCACTACCATTCTTAGTCCTTACACCTCTTTTTCTTCTTTAGTTTGTCAAGTAGTTAGATAACTTTAAGTAGACTAAAAGTTGAAGATTCCCAAATGTGTACTTCTTCTGGACCTCTCACCACAACAACAGGTTACTATTTTAAATTGCCTTCTGCATTTTTAATACCTGCATCAAAAAAACCCTGTCCAAAATTAAATCTATCTTGCATTTTTAATAGATATCTCAAAAAAAAAATCCTGCCCCAGAGTAAATTTCATTCTCTCTCCTCACCCTCATCCCCAGCTTTCAAACTCCTCACACAGTCATGCTCATTTGTTAGTGATGACAAATCTCTTTTCAGTTGCTCAGAGTCATTCTTTACTCTTCTCATATTTCACAACTAATTTATCAGCAAATTTTGACAGTTCTACAATAAAAATATTTGCCATTTCTCAATTCCTGAGGAGCTATTATGCTGGTTTGAGCCACAACTTTTTGTAGCCTGAGTTATTGTAAGAGTCCACTTAGAATCTCTCCTTCCAATATATTCTAAAGATAGAAGTCTAAATAACCATGTAGAGTAGAAAGTTAAATCATGTTATGCCTCTTCTCTCAACTTTCCAATTGCTTTTCATCTCACTTGGAGAAAAAGAGAAAGCTAGTATGTATTTGGTGACCCATGTACATCTGTGACACCTTCTATTACTTTCCTTTCTGCCTAAGATGCATTAATCTCCCTATTCTCTCAACACACAGTTATCTCTCTTTCTCAGGGTGTTTGTACTCTCTTCCTCTTCTCTAAGGAATACTATGATTCTATAGCTTTGTGGTTTGCTTTCTTACCTCCAGTTTTTATTAAACACCCACTTCCAGTAAGGCTTTCTCTAGCCACTTTATTTATATATGGCAATTGCCACCCTCTCCATTCCTGTTTTTTTATCTATTTACTTACCTTTGTGGAAATTATTACATCTAACATATGCCTTGCTTAATGTGTTTATTGTTTGCTTCTCCCAATGACTAGACTATTACACTGTGATTGAAACGGCTTTGTCTCTTTCCCTCTGGGACCTAGAATATTACCTGATAGTAATGGTCACTCATTTCTTTCTTCAACATAAAAGGAAGTGAAAGAATGAATAAATAAAAATTTACCATATATCTCTTCATTTGTCTATTTTAATTGTCTGTTTTCAGAGGGCAAAATGGCAAATAATAATAGCCAAAGAAATAAATGAAGACAGAATAAAACAATGCTACATATTGTTTGTCTCAAACATTATAATTTTACTTCTTAAAAGACTACCACATACATTTGAAATATCTCAGTCCCTATTCAATGTTGATAGCCATGGATATGTCATACCACTCTTTAAAGTTTCAAAATTATTAGAGTGATATCTTTTATCAAAAAGAGCTTTAAAATAGTAAAAAAAGAATTTTAAATATCAATCATACATAATTTTACACATTAAATCATATTTTGAAGCTATCTTCTCATAGTTCTTATAAGTTATACCTCATTTATATCATTTGACAAAAGAGCAATTTATTTATTCCTCATTAATGCTTATTTTATTAAAGACAGATAATATTTAATTTTCCTTAAATTTCTTACATTATAGAACTTTTTTAGACATTATAGAACTTTTATACAGTTCTAAATTAAGATACATACACAACTAAATGAAAAATGTTCTTAAAAATGCAGATGCTAATATTGAATTTTTCTAGGCAACATTATACACTATTTGTCTATTAACAAATAACATTCCTAAATCGGTAACTTTGTCCAAACACATTTTCCTAAATAGGTTTGAACATATAATTTTGCTTTATATAATTTTAAATTACTTTCAGGAACTCTACAGATATTTCTCTGTCATTTATTCGCTAATTATGCTTCTGTTTAAATACCTTTTTTTCCTAAACAAACATTTCTTGTATGTCATTACAACACTGATACATGTATTATTTTGAGGCTGATTTTGATCTTTTACAGTACATTTTTAAAGAAACTATTAAATTACACAGCAAATCATTTCTCTATTTAATTGGACAGAAAACGTCATTGCATGTTTTGAGCAGTGAAAATGAAATTATAAAAATAAATTTAGATTTCTCTTTTTACAAATCGTGAGCAGAATTAGATATATTAATTACATTAAACACATATTTGAAAAATATATTAAAAACTTAATGCTTTGGTAACATTTTTTTACATGATATTGCCCTATCTAATTGTACTGATCTGAAAACCTCCAAAGAATATTATTCACACATAGACAAAGAATAGCTTTACCCACAAATGTATTAGGTCTTTACAGGGAAATATAAATTGTGAAATAAAACCTAAACTTAAAAATTATCCAACTACATTAAATCAGATCTTTAATCATTTTTCTTGTCACATTAGGCTTTCTTTTAAATGCAAATGTCCCTAAATCTAATATGATTGGTCATGAACACTTTATTGTAAATAATGGTAATGGAAAAAAAAACCCACAAAAATATACAGTAATGATTAAATAAAAATAAATCATTTAAAATGATTTTTCCTATATCAATAGAAAAAGAGTCAAGAAATATACTATATAATTATACTAGGATAACAAGGAGATGAAGAGGGAGGAGATAAATGGCAGGAACTCTACTGCAGAATGATGCTCAAACTTTTGCCTATGTCTAGGAAAAGCTTGAAAGTAAAGCATCATTCCTATGTATTAGTGGTTACTGAGAAAAATAATATTTTCAAAAAATTAAAGAGAAGAAAACACTCTCAAACTTATTTTACAAAGTCAACATTACCCTGACACCAAATCCAAATAAGGGAACTTTAAGAAAACTATAGGCCAATATGTCTTATGAATATATTTAATACAAGCAATTCTCCATAAAATAATAAACTAAATTCAGCAGGACATTGAAAGGGTCATATACCCTGTTCAAGTAGGATTTAGTTCTGGCATGCAAAGATAGTTCAACATACAAAAATAAATAAATGTGATAAACCACATTAATATTATAGAATGAATAAAAATTGCATGATGATCATGACATATACAGAAAAAACATGTGACAAAATTAAAAATTATTTTATGGTAAGAGCACTCCTGAATTCTTATAAGTAAAAATGTTGTAACCATGTGTAAGAATGTTAGATTTCTGTATGTTTTCCCTAAGAGAAACAAAATGTCAATGAACATTTCTTTGAAGAAATCTCTGGGTGAGATGTTCCATTTGCGGTGGAGTCAAACAGAACCTCATTAACAAGTAGTGTCACTGAATCCAGCTCTATCCTCAGTTATGTGAAGTTCACCGTGGCTAACAATCTGTGCCCCCATCCTCTAAAGCTAAAGATCTCTTCGTGGAGAGGTTATACTCACATAAATTATTCAACAACATCAATTAAAATTTGATAAAGTATCATCATGAATGATGTATTGATATTGATAGGCATATAAAGATGGCAGGTATTATATATAGAATATGTGAGAAGAACAAGTAGTTCGCCAGAAAGCTTCTTAAGTATCAATTGTTCTCACTAGACTTTGTTGTGAAGCCGGCCTTGATTATATTCTACTGAATCAGAAGTAACAATGGATGGATTGTAGTAAACAGGTGAGGAGATGATAAGGTTTATGTATTTGTAATAGATGGAAATATACAGAAGGGAAGACCCAAATGAACTCTTAAGTGTGGAATGCTATATTAAAGGCAGATTATGGAAAACCTTTGAATCCAGAGGCCAATGTTTAAATTTCATTCAGAGAGCAATAAAAGCCAAGATATTTTCTTAAGTTATGAAGCCTGGGTTTTAAAAAGTCATGACTTCATAAAAATAATGCCTATTTTAAAAATATATTTTCTATGGGTCAGACACTATTTAAGTACCTTCCATTTATTATTTCATTTATATCTGCAACAAATATATGAGTGAGGTATTATAAATACCATCATCCCTCTGGAAATGAGAACTCTGAGTCACAAAAAATAAATATTTTTAAAATCGTACAGCTGTAAGTGGCAAGTCTGACACCTAAACCCAGATATTTGGTCTCCAGAATCCATGTTCTTCCCTCTGCTGCACCACTTTAATATTGACTTTTCAAAGGTAAGCATTTAAGAAAATAATAGCTATTGCATTCAAGCAAGAATCCTATATTCTTATTAATATTATTAGCTTCTTTGTCACATACCTAAACTTTTTAAGAAACTTTTCATGTGCCTAAACTTCCATGTGCCAAAAGTTGTTTTAATCTTTATTTTTTGCCTCTCATGTTTGTTTCTCTTTATTTTTTAAAAAATGTATTATGTTCATTTTTATACATCTTTAGGATTTTTTATTGTTACTTTATTACAGTTGTCCCAATTTTCCCCCTTTACCCTCTTCCACCCAGCCCTCCCCCAGCCGCCAGCTCCCGCAGTCAATTCTCACACAATGGTCCATGTCCACGGGTCATTCTTATATGTTCTTTGACAGATCCTTCCCCTTTTTCCACCATTATCCCTCTTCCCTCTCACCTGTGGCTGCTGTTTTAATCTCTTTATTGTACTATTATTATCCTCAATGTAAAGTTGATATTTAGATAAATCAAAAGACAATTGACCTTGATGAGGGGACAATTATAGAATTTAAATGCACACAATTGAAGTCCAAGTCAAAACAATTCTCTCCTAGAATTTCTTCTGGTGAGAAAATATATTTCCTGGAGTTCCTTTATTTTTATCCCTGTGATTAGGATGAGAAAAAAGATACTGATGTGACCACATTTTTAATAAAAAAGTGATATTGGGTTTTTACACAAATTCAATTTTATAACAAACTGTGTATGTTACTATAAAATATTTTAGGGGATTTATAGAGTTGGTATTGTGTATTTCTTCCTGGGTATGAAAAAATTGAATTAAAATCAGTTGTGATGACTAAAATTAGGAATAATGAATGCTTCCTATATACAATGCATTGTGATAGCTATGTACATATATTTTCTTACTTAAATTCATAAAAATCTCATAAGACATATTATCATATTGCATATGAGAAAACTTTGGTTCAGAGAGGTTTAGTAGCTTGCTCAAAATGACATAGCTAGCAACTGGTAGAAAGTCAATTCGAACACAGGTGTTTTTTGTTTTAATTTCAAAATCAATACTTTTTGCAACTCATTGACTAAAAATATGGCTTATGTTAAATTTGAATCAAATTACATTTTAACTCTCTCATTATGATTTTATACATAATTGCTATCATCATATATAGTCAAATAAATTAAAATGTAGTCATGTTTAGCATTTATAATCAGCATATGTTAATGAGCTTTTTTATAAGCATCAATTTAATGGATTTTTGGTGTGTCTTAGTTGAAAATAAACAAAAAATTTTCTTCATGATCAGCAAATAGGAAATTATAATAAACATCGAACTTCTTCTCTTTTTAAATAAAAACAATATTAAACTTTTGGAGTTAAGAATGAATTCTGAATTAAAATTTGAAACTCATACATCTTTCCAGTGCAACTGTCTGTAACTGTTTTCTCCAGAGTTTCTAGTTCATGTGGCTGCTATTCTACTATATGCTGCAGTGTCAAGGTGGCACTGTAGGTGCTACCATTGCAGTATTGTCACATGCATTTATTACATTTGTTTAATGTTGATTTGGTTTACAAGTCTGCTTTTACAGTTGTAGTTTTTTAGAGAGTTCCTTTAAAGTTTACTTTTGTAAAGATACCTTTTAGTGCACTATTTATATCATTAACACATTCTCTTCCAAAGAGGTGTTTTCTAGAAACAGGTTTTACTTTATGGTTGAAATCAATATCTGGACATTCATATATTTTAGAATTGTGTTTTGCCTTTCACTTATTACCTATGCTTTATTTCTCTTATTGACATAGATTTATCTACTCAGAATAGAGTACAGAAGCTTCTTTTACTTGATTCAGATTTTTATAAAACATATTAAATGTGGGCTTTAAAAAATAAATTCCAAAGATAATTGCTCTCAGGGTCCAATCTGCTCCCAGCTAATTAAATGAGAAGAAATTGAGGGCATGGATCTCTAAGCTTTTCTCCTTAAGGAGTGGCAGCTGGATAGCTAAAGGATGAGGCTGACTGTCCAATCTAACTTTCAAGGCTCATGTCCACACATGAGCCACTTATTTATTAACTTTTTTACAAAGTCACTTAGGGTCTCTGCATCTGGGACATTCACAAGTAAAGAAGAAATACGGTTACCGTCTTTTCAAAAAAAAATACTGCAGACAGTGTAATCTGTATACACAGAGAGATTTAGAAGCTTCAAATTAAGTATAGTGCAACAAATATTTGGCTTTTACATAAATTCCTTAGATATCTTAAACACAAGAGAAGCAAAAACATTTTTATTGACAATATTTACTACCTAATAAGTGACTAACATATTATTGTGTGGAAGGGATCTAATTTAGGCCCTTCCTCCCTTCCTCCCTTCCTCTCTTCCTCCCTTCCTCCCTTCCTCCCTTCCTCCCTTCCTTCCTTCCTTCTTTCCTTCCTTCCCACTATAAGCTCCTGAAGTGCTCAACTTCTATGAGATCATTAACTACCTCTTCTCCATTGTTAGTAGCCAGTCATCTGTGTACTCAGCATTTAGTATTCTAATCGCCCCATACCATGTGGTCTGGTGATGGCACAGCACCTCCACTAAAAATGAATTGTGTTCCAGAACTTTAATTTCCCTTCTTTCGATAAACTATCATTTCCTCATTATTTTATTTTGTTTTTTTATATAAAAGCTGATATCCTTCTACTTGACAATTGTCTCTTTATCTTGTGATGAGGTATATTTTATAGTATCCAAATCCAGACAATGTCAATCCTGAAACTGCATTCATTTTGCCACCAGGATATGCACGAGGACTTCAAACAAGGTCAATTAATAAAAATCCTGAGTTTACAACTCAATAACACATCATCCGCACACTGGTGTGCCCGTTGCCCCAAGCAAAGTCTCTTTGTTCCCATTTCCCCCTCCCTTTTCCCACCTCTGCCTATCCCCTTTCACCCTTCCCTCTGACTATTGCCACAGAGTTGCATGTTATCTGTTGTTTTTTTTTTTGCATATTTCCTTTACCTTCTTTGATTCAGCCTCCCAACGCTCCTCTCCTCTGACATT
Organism: Mormoops blainvillei; assembly: GCA_004026545.1. NCBI lineage: Eukaryota > Metazoa > Chordata > Mammalia > Chiroptera > Mormoopidae > Mormoops > Mormoops blainvillei. Next base: position 47,162 of record PVJD01001821.1, read on the forward strand.
TGTCAGTCTGCTTCGTGTGTCTATACCTCTGTTTCTATTTTGTTCATTAGATTCCACATATAAATGAGATTATATAGCATTTGTCTTTCTCTGACTGGCTTGTTTCACTTAACATTGTTTAGACTGAACACCTATATATGCACATGTGGCCTGATATCTACTCAGCTCCACTCAAGTCAAATCAAAAATAAGACCTGAAATGTCTGTAGTATTTATAATCGGTGAAAATATCTGAGGAAAAATAAAGAACTATCATAGAAACATTGCTCAAATTACATATGGTAATTTAGGTAAGTCCAGTCATTTGATAAATCTACCTAAGTAAGGTAGGGTTACGATGATTTGAACTAGGTTTCATACTTTTATATTTTTGTCTTTTATTCTGAATACCTTCAATTAATGACCCTGTTATTTCAGTGTTAAATGTAAATATTGTATTTGATCAACTAACTGCCCTTTAGAGGATATGGATTTTCTCTACTTATCATGGACTTGATAAAAATATATTAATCCCAAGGAAATGAATTAATTTTAATAAAAAGATATACTTATTGAAATGAACTCACTTTCTATACATAAGCAAATGCAAGTTCCCATTTAGGACAGCATTAGCAGGTTCTCAGTAGAAATGTTTCCCAACTGACTCCTTGTCATTAAATGATGTTTTAAGTATTCATCACTAAGAATATATCCAAGAAAAAAGTTTATCAGATGGTGTGCTGGTAAAGTAGCCAAGATTCTAGATTCCTTTTTCTGGTGATTGTAGTAGTCATTGAAATTTCTGACACTTTGACATGATAGAATTTCTCTTTTAATCACTAGCAAATAAGGTTAAGGATGAAAATAAAGTAGCTGAAGTTATTCTTGATGTTAGCTACTTCCTCACTGTAGGGAAAATCTGAACTTTGTTACTGATATTTGTTATATTGGCTGGTTTCCCAGGTGGGGATTGAAGATGGGTTTAAGGTTACTAAAGAAAAGAAAGGTTCAGGGGCATCGATACGTCCCTGCTTTTAATCATTCCTTACTCTATTTTTTCAACAGTACTTTGGATAGAGAACTGGTCCAAGATGCCTTTACATCTAAGTAATTACAGAAATAGAGTCTGCTCATCAACCTGACTCAAGTATTATTTATGTAAGCATTTACACCCTCTTGCTGAATATCACATGCTCTAAGGTAAAATGAGCTTTACTTTCCTGGGTGAGTTATAGTTAGTTAGAGGCATAAAAAAACTGTCAACTCAAAATTTGTAGAAGATTTCAGCTCAGAATAGGCCATATATCTGCAGACTTCTAGTTGGGATTCTCATTTGGCTGTCAATGAAAGATTGCTTTATAGAAATAAGTCACCTGACTGCCAATTATGCTTCTTATTCCCTGTACCTTTTTCCCCCATTCTCCCCTACCCCATGCTGATATCCCTCCATGTGATATCCGTTTCTGTGATTTAGTTCCTGTTCTAGTTGTTTGCTTACTTTGTTTTTGTTTTTTAGGTTCAGCTGTTCATAGTTGTGATTTTGCTGTCATTTTACTGTTCATAGTTTTGATCCTCTTTTTCTTATGTAAGTCCCTCTCACATTTCAAGTAACAAGGGCTTGGTGATGATTAACTCCTTTAACTTAACCTTATCTTGGGAAGCAGTTTTTCTGTCCTTCCATTCTAAATGATAGTTTTGCTGGATAGAGTAATCTTGGATATAGGTCCTTGCTTTTCATGACTTCAAACACTTCTTTCCAGCCCCTTCTTGCCTGTAAAGTTTCTTTTGAGAAGTCAACTGATAGTCTGATGGGAACTCCTTTGTAGGTAACTCTTTCCTTTTCTCTTGCTACTGTTAAGATTCTCTCCTTATCTTTAATCTTGGATCATTTAATTATGACGTGTTTCTCCTGGGCCCAACTTCTTTGGGACTCTGAGCATCCTGGACTTGCATCTCTAGTTCTTTTACCAGATTGGGTAACTTTTCCTTCATTGTTTTTCCAAATAAGTTTTCAATGTCTTGCTCGTCCTCTTCTACTTCTGTCACCCCTATGATTAGGATTTTGGAACATTTAAAGTTGTCCCAGAGGTTCCTCATCCTCTCATTTTTTGGAATTCTTGTTTCATCATTCTGTTCCGGTTGGATGCTCATTTCTTCCTTTTGTTGGAAATCATTGAACTGAATCCCAGCTTCCTTCCCTTCACTGGTGGTTCCATGTATACTTTGCTTTATTTCACTTTGTATAGCCTTCACTTCTTCCTTTATTCTGTGACTGTACTCAGTCATGTCTGTGAGCATCCTGATTCCCAGTGTTTTGAACTCTGCATTTGATAAGTTGACTATCTCCTTATCACTTAGTTCTTTTTCTTGGACTTTTGATCTGTCCTTTTCTTTGGGCATATTTCACTGCCTCAGTGCACCTGTTGTGTTGTAAGGGGATGAGCCTTAGTTATTCACAACCCAGCATCCCATGTCACTGTGGTACTGTATGTTGGGGAGGGGTCAGAGAGGGAATAATGCCACTTGTTTGCTTCACTTCCTGCTTTCAGTCACTGCCCTCACTTCCCACAAGCAGATTGTGCTCTTTCAGGTGCTGATTCCCTGGGTGGGTGGGCCTGTGTACATTCTAGTATCCTGTGGACCCCTCCAACAGACTCTCCTATGAGACTGGAAGTTTCTCCCCCTGGTGCAATGTGCACATATTTTTACAGACAGAGGCTTTAATAGGAAGCATAATTGGTGGGCACAAAAAAGACAGGGGGAGGCTAAGAATAGTATAGGAAATGGAGAAGGCAAAGAACTTACATGTACAACACATAGACATGAACTAAAGGGAAAATGGATGCTGGAGGATAAGGGGGTACAGGGGTGGAGGGGGATAAAAGGGAGAAAAAAATGGGACAACTGTAATGAATAATCAATAAAATATACTCTAAAAATAGAAAAAGCCACCTGCCTACTAATAAACAACATTATTGCTCTTTCTTTCCTTTATTAAGTAAATGACATCAATAGTCATTCATCCTGGAAAAAGGTATATTTTAAAATAAAAATTACAAGTCATGCAAATTGAAATAAGTTAGAATTCTTTTATTTTCTTCATTCTTCACATTATCCCCTCATCAGCAACCCCTTTTGCTCTATTTGCCAAAGAACTTCCAAAGCTGTTCACACTGTGACATCTCTACCATCTCTACCATCTCTACCATTAGCATCAGACTTCAAGGCAAAAACTTTCCTTTGACTATCATTTAACCTCCTACATAACCTAAACACTTCTACTTTTGTATTCCCCTAACCATTTACCAAATGTGCGATCTTTTTCTCTTAATAGTTTCTCATGCTATTTAGAAAAAATCTAAATTTCTAACCAAAGGGCACAGGTAATATGTTATCTTCCACTGCCTTTTCCCCCCTTATTTTTCTTCCTAAAATTGTCAATTATTTTGTTGCCCTGGTGCATTTTCTTGCTGTTGTTGCTGCCTTAAATTTTATCTGCTCTGTAAAGGCTGATATCTTAAGGTCTCAGACCTTTGTGATATCACCAGAGAACACTGCTCACTCAGATACCCCTTCACATGACATTTGTTTGTTTCTAGGTGCTTCTCAAGAGTAGATTAGATACTGCTCATTCTTTTCCTTATTTGTCTACAACATAAGCCCTGTAAGGGCAAATTACCAGTATCATCTCAGTACCTACATCAGCATCCTGGTAAATGAAGGTATTCCATAAATATGGAATTGAATAAATTAATTAATGTGCACATTTATTTGCAAGAATGTGCATAGTTATTTTATTTTTTTTCCTTATAGGTTGTTTCTTACTTCAGTTATTACTATCGAACTTGCCCCTGACACACCAAAACACCAGTTATAACTGTTATAAAAATGATGCTACAAATCAACAATTAAAAAGACAAACTAATTTAAAAACAAGCCAATTTTTAAATAGATATTTTCTCTAAAGAAGTTATACAAGTGATCGATAAGCACATGAAAAGGTGTTCATTAGGAGAATGAAAATTAAAACCATAATGAGGCATAATTTTATACATACTAAAATGGCTATAATAAAAAAGACACATAGTAACAAATGTTAGCAAGGATATCAGGGAATTGGAACATTTATAAATTGTTTTTAGCAAACTTAAATGTTGTAGCCACTTTCAAAAACAATTTTTTCTCATGATATTAAACATAGAGTTACTATTTGACTCAGAAATTATTTTTTTAGTTATAGATCAAAGACGAATAAAAACATATCTCCATACAAAAATGTGTACATGAACATTTGGAGGAGTATTATTCATAGCAGCCAAAAATTAAACAAATAAAATTGCTGTGAAATGATGAATCAATAAAAAAATTGGTGTATACATGTAATAGAATATTATTTAGCAATGAAAAATGAGGTACTGGCACATGTTATAAGTGAATTTTGAAACCATTATGCTAAGTGAAAGAAGCCAGTCACACACACGCACGTGCAGACACACACACAAACATGCCATATAAGCCCACTTATGTGACATATCCAGAATATATAATCTATAAAACGAAGCAGATTAGTGGTTTCAAGGGACAGATGGAGGAAATGGGTAGTTACTGTTAATAGGCATGGAGTTTCTTTTTGTGGTGATAAAAGTTTTCAAATAGTGCTGACAAGGGGTTAATATCCAAAATGTATAAATAACTCATACAACAAAATACCAAACAATACAATTAAAAAATGGACAGTGGATCTGAATAGACATTTCTCTCAAGAAGACACACAAATGACCAACAGATATAGGAAAAGGTGATAACTTCCCTAGCAATTAAGGAAATGTAAATCAAAATTACAATGAGATACCACTTCTGACAAATTTGAATGACTGTTATCAATAAGCCAGGAAATAACAAGTTTTGGAGAAAATGTGGAGAAAAAGGAACCCTCGTTCATTGCTGGTGGGAATATAACCTGTACAGTCACTATGGAAAACATAGTGGTTTCTCCAAAAATTAAGAACAGAGTTACCACATGACCCTGTAATCCATCTTATGGGTATCTACCTGAAAAACTCGAAGATGTTTATTTGCAAAGATATGTGAACACTTATGTTTGCAGTATTATTCACAGTGACCATGACATGTCATTCAGCAGATTATTAGATAAAGAAGATATGGTACATTTATACAAGTGAATACAAGATGAAATACTGACATTTGCAACAACATAGATAGATCTTGAAAATATGCTAAGCTAAATAAGTCAGACATAAAAAGTTAAGAATCATATGATTTCACTCATATGTGGGATATAAAACTAAAAGCATCAAGTGAGCAAACAAGAAAGGCAAACAAAAACTCATAGACACAGATAATAATATGGTTGTTACCAGAGGAAAGTGGGGTTTTGAGGCAGCAAAAGGTAAAAGGAATCAAATATATGGCGATGGAAGAAGATTTGACTTTGGGTGGTGGACATGCAATGCAATATACAGATAATGTTTCATAGATGTGTATACTTGAAACCTACATAATCTCATTAACTAATGTCACCACAATAAATTTAATTTAAAAAAGACAGAAAAAATCTTCTAAAATTAGTAGTGATGTTTGCACAACTCTGTATATATATTTTAAAAAGCACTGAATTTTAATTTAAAAGTGTGAATTTTATAGTATTGAATTATATACCAATAACACCATAATTAATTAGCTTTAAAAAGCAAAAAATAAACTAAAAGTGTGAAGTGTATGAGATCCATTTTTTTTTTGGCATGGCTAAGAGAATCTCATAATTTAAACAAAACAAAAATTTAAACCAAACAAAAATTTAAACCAGCAGACAAAATAAATTAAAATCCTCACTAAATGACATGGAGAGAAAAAGGTTCCATAAAGGAAAATATAAAAAATTTGAGAACATTACATTTGTGTAGTAAGATTTTAGCATTATCATACATAAGCAGAAGCAAAGGTTTATACTATTCCCCTTGTTATTTTATAAATTAACTATATGGTAGCTCCAAAAGCCTGGTACAATGTCCTTTGGATTTCTTGTTTTCTTTTTTGTTTGTTTGTTTGTTTTTTAACATGTATAAACTTTTTCTCCCCATGAACACTTCTTGACTCATTAACCCTTCTTGACCAAACAAAAGCAAAATGAAATCTTATAAAACAATACAAAATTAAGACCAAAATAATAAAAAAAACCAGTTATAATTCTACCAAGAATCTCCCTACAAATTACTTTTTCCTACCTTAGGCAAATACATTACATTTTTACATTTTAAAATGGTTGTGTTTGAACAAAGGAAGAGCTCACCATGAAAGGTAATTTCTTGTTCTATGTAATCATAATGATAAGCATTAAAATTATATAATACTTGCTGCATGCTTATTTTGAGCTTTACAATATTCTAAATCATCTTCTTGTGTTATTTTACTTAATCATCAAAAGAAATCAATGAATTAAGAAATATTATAATTTCTACTTTAAAAACTGAGTAGCAGGCACAAAGAAGATAAATAATTATCCAAGGCCACATCATTATCAAATGACAAACAAGGATATGAATTCATGGCATCTAATAGCCTTATGTTATAACACTTTTCATATGCACATAATCAATAATTTTTCGTATGATAAATATAATCTCTATTCAATGAGAGTTACACACAGAGACATGTTCATTAGACATGGGGCACGGCCTTCACTGTTCTGTCTAGGACTGAATGCTTCACCTTTCTTGTGTGAGAAATGCGTCTTTTGTTTTACTGATTCCAGTGTCTGTGCAAGATTGGGAAAGTTAATATCAGGCATTAGGTTTGGAGAAATTATTTAAAATTAGCATGACTTTTTATCAATCTCCACATACAGTCACCCAGACTCTTGCTACAAGGTCACCACAAGTAGATCAGCATAAATATAAAAGGGCAAGGTGTAGTCCATGTTTAAAGATAAGGACAAAAGTGTTTCCTCTTTTATAAGTCTTTGTGTAACTACAATAAGTGATGGTGAGAAATGCAAACCCAGATGTGTCTCTTATGTATTTCCGAGGAAGTGTTTGCAATTGGGAAAAGTGTATTATTGTGCTTAATTGATATTTTTAGGTATGTTTTTCAGTTTCCATTTCTTGAAGGACACTAATTTTTATACTTATCAAGATGCAATTTATTTGTTTAAAATATTGTTGTATTAACAGTGATAACTATAGCTTCTTCGTGCTGACTGCCTTTCTTTTAAGGTATATAGCAGAGAATAAGTTTCTCTTTTGCCCTTTGCATAAAAATATACTTTTCCAAATCAAAAATATGAAAATATTTAAAAAGTAAATTATTTTTTTAAGTAAACAACTTATACAATTTTATATGGGATATGCAGTAACCTTTGTAAAGATGATTTGATTGTTTCTTAGCATGGAATGATACTTAGGGTTCAGGATGTATATAAATTAATTTATAATTCATACTCTAGAATTGGGAGGACCTTAGAAATCATACTGTCTGTACAATCTGATAATCTAATGCACAAACTTAAATCCTAATCAACTACTTTTGAATATATAATAAGTCGTATTTATCATATTAAATCACAAAATGAATAGTTCCACTCATCAAGTAAAAACTTAAATATTAATAGTATAAAATTAAAGTGCACAAAATTAACTGCTATAGGAAGAAGTGTTTTCTAGGATGTTGGGAACATGTATGGAAGATTTACCTATAGAAAGGGAAAGCACAAATAAATCTAGAACTTTTTAAGATGAATATTTTAAGTAGGAGATAGTTTTCTTTCTAATGGCTAAATTTTCTTATTTATTGTACTACTTATAAAGTTAAATTTGTTTTCCAATGGATAAAAGTAGAGGAAATTTGACCTTGTGGTTTTTAACAGTAAATTAGACAACCTTATAGACATTACCAAAACATAATTATAAATCAGTTTGGTTTATGATAGAAATCAAAATTAGAAATAAAACAAAATAAATGATATAATTTAGAGATATTGAGTCATTTAATGGAATCTTATTTGGTAGATTAATCACTTTACAATGAAAAAAATTTGTCCTTTATCACAGAAATCCATTTCAAAGATAGTAAGACTTATTGCAATTCACTTTCTTACTCTCTTTCTGATTCTTGCAGAATATACCCAATTATTATACAACATTTAATTTCTTCTAAATAATAAAGGGAAATGATATTTTTTGAAACATTAACACACTACTCTAAGAGTACCTTCACTTCTTTAGAATTTTTTGTGTATTACTTTTTCACTAACACTTTGCGACAGGTTCCTATCTGCTAAACCAACTCCTGGACTAGAAGAGAAACATAAGGAATCTGTTGAGAGACACCTTGTCTCAGTGTGAGTGCACTGCCCACCATTAGTTTGATAAGGAAAGTGTCTTGTCCTTTTTTACTCTGATAAATTTGAGTGTCAGTGACATATATCATAGTCTTCCATTAGAGAGACCAAAGAAAGGAAAGACTACAGCTTAGAAATTAAGATTTTATCTCACTGATGGTTGAAAGTGCTTGCATGTCTTTAAAGTATAAAAATTACTTGTCTTGCCATTAAAATTAAACATTTTAGGTATGTTGTAGTGGAATTAATAGTCAGAGTATTACATAAAAACAATAAAAATTTCACTTGAACAAGTTTATAGATTTCCCAATTATGAATTTAACTTGAACAAAGGTGTTAATTTAAGTTAAATTCCTTCTGAATGAACTCTAAATATATACAACTCTCTAACATGAGGGTTTGCAATAAATGCTTTCATTTCGGAGAAGTGAAGTATAATTAATAAAGGAATTTATAAAGTTAATTTTAAAACCTGAGAAATTAACAGAAAAATCAACAATCACAACAAGAATTTAGAACTACCTTAATGAAAACATGAACTATTTTATAATGACTAATACTGTTTAACAAAAATATCGTTCTGTTATATAATTTTTAATAATAGAATGTTATATCACACAAGTTACAACTAGGCAATACAATACCTATGCCATCACCTCTTTCAAGTGCTCATTAGAATAAATAATAATTACATGTACATTTAATTTATTCATATCTTTCATTCACCTTCTGGTTTCCTTTGCTTATCATGTCCTCATTATTAGTAAACTGGGTGATCTATGTGCACTGCAACTATTTCTCATATTCACTAATCCTTTACCCATCATTATTAGTCCAAGTTGCACTAGAGTGAAATTCTTTTGGAACTCAGTCAATGACTATCTAATTGTTGGTCTTTTTTGCTTATCCCACCTTCTTTATCTTTCTGCTTACTCATAAATCCTGGAATTTCCCAGGGTCTTTGATTTGAATCTCTTAATGCTTTACTCCTAATTATCTTTGAAAAGAAACCTCTTTACTCTTAGTTCCTATTGCATTAGAAAAAAAATAACAAAAACAAAAGAATTAAACAGCTATTCAAAAGTACTCAATTAATATTAAAATAATTCAGTAGGGTTTTATTGGATAGCTTTATTTTCTTACATATCATTGTTAGAAGATACATACTTAAAAATGTATAAAATATTTTGCTGTATATAATGTGTACCCACGTTTTTGGTCCACACTTTCAAGAAAAAAAATATTTCATTTTAATTTTTTAATTCAATTTTTAATTTATTTATATTTAGAAACCAAACCAACTATTGTATCCCAGAGTATTATTTTGCATATGGATATCATTATTGTTTTCTAGAGTTACACTTTTAATGCATAAGCATAAATAAGAAAATTAAAAACATTTACATAGATACGGAATTAGTACAACCCATGTATAATGAGCATCCTTATTTGTCACTCAAAAATTTGGGCAAAAAGTGTTCCTTATACATGGCAAAATATGGTAATGACATTCCTGGACAACCCATGTGAATAATATTTCTGTGTAAAATTTTCCAATTGCTAATACAATAATAATGGAGATGAGATTCTCCATAGTAGGGATCCTTCTTCTTTCATTTTTGAATCTCTTAATTTATTAGCATATCTATAAATGAATAAATAAGTGAATAAAGAAGTATATTTTGTACATGTATCAGGCTTTAACTGATATTTATGACTCACAAATTGAATGCTTTTTAGCTTTATTTTATCACCATAATTTCAAAATCATATTTCCAATGACAGCTCACTATGAAGACAATTTGAAGAGAATTCAGATTCAGCAAATCAAATTCAAAGTTCATCTACTTAGGAAATAGTTTGTTTTGATGGCAAACTATTTACTTTGACTCATCAGAGAGCAATCTGTAAATGTATCTGTCACTTTTCATTCAATCTCCTAAAACTATAATTATTCTTCAGCGATGCCCCTGCAATCCCGTATTTATTCTTCATGACTATTATTATGTCATTAGTTTCAACTTTATTTTAATTTTGCCTATATAGGTATAAAGACAAAAACAATTTACTTTTATTTATATTTTGCCCCATTTTTAAATCCCTTCTCTACGATGATCCCATTTTAGCTTTTTTTAATATACATATTTTAGAGTGTATTTTCCTTTATTTTATGTTGCAGAGATGCATGTTCAACAAATAGTTTTTCTTTTTCTCTTGGGCATAGATAAATACTATATTTACCCATACTCTTGCTGCATGAATAGTTCTATGTATTTCCACTCAATGGAATATGAAAGGATATGGCATACACAAACCCTTGAACTAGACTTAAAAGGTTACACATAACATCCCATTACTTCTCTCTCAATCTTATCCACAATACTGGAAGGACAGGAATGTAAGATCTTAGAGAGGTCATCCTGCGGTATCCAGCATGCAGTGTCATTCAGAGGGATGTCTGGAACAGGGGTGTGAGGCAACTGACGCTAATTTGGATAGTACCATCAGGGAGCAATAAACTCTGTTGAGTTGAGAAGTGTGGGTTATGGCAACATTAGAGTATCCTGGCTAATATAGAAACAGGTTCCCAAATAAGAGTGCTATTTTGACCCAAACAGATACTTTTTGTAAGCTTAGCATTAAGGCAGTGATCCCTTGGAAACAAATGCCGGAGACTAGAAACTTTGTTACACAGTAGCAAATGATTGTAAAAAACTGTCATTTACAATAATTTGGAGGTATAAAAATATGCTTGTGTGCTTGACAGCTCTAACAGTTAAAAATAGAACTTTAAAATAGTGCACATCAGCCACTAATGACTGTTTTGGCAAGATGTTTCAAAGTATGGATTGACTCAAGGATATACTGACTGGTTAGAAAAGATTTAGAAGTTTAATGTTTTACAGGACTACAAAAGGTATGGGTCTCTACAGTGGGAAATAGAATGCAAGAGAGTTTTTGCTTAACAAAGACCCAGTAAAAGTTAACAATTGAGTAAATAACGTGGTGTAAAATTTGAATTCGACTTGGTTTTCCAGTGAACTGTATCACGCAAAACTACAGAAACACTGAAACATTTGTTCTTCCATAACCTATCTTATCATTTATTCTCTTCATACATTTTTATTGTCAAACCTCTTTAATCTACAAGGACTTTCTCCTCTTTTTTCAACCAGATAAATTTTCAGTTATCCTTCAAAAACACACTAAATTGTAATCTCAAAATATAATGGTTCTTAATTAGCACATGATTATCAAATACTTGTTGTAAGATCCGCATAATTCTTACTCTCCATTGTGCCCAGTTTTCCATTCTGACCAAAAAAGAAATGTGTTAGGCACTTCATACCAATTTTGTAGAGAAATGTATTCCTTGAAGCTTGCATATCAGGCCAGTTGTTCCTTGTGACTCAGCATCTACTCCAAATTAGGCTTATCCCAGCATCTCACCAACAAAAGTGGAAATCATCCTGACAGGAATTGAACATGGGTCAAATTTTATTTTTATTACTTTCCTTCATTCTTTCCTCTCATTCTACTCTTTCATACCATTCTTACTTTTGATCCCAATTTCTTCATTAAATGTGAATGAGTATATAAAGTATTTCATGTACTGAACTAGAACATATAGCATTGGGTTTGAATATAACAAGATATTCCTAGATAAAAGAGGTTATGGATATCTGAGACAGCAATTTCTGAAATTGCCTTGGTGGGATTTGGACAAGGCTTATTAAATAATTTTTACAATTTTAACTGTATTGCTGCTTTAAGATTCTTTGTCTTTAACCCTTGGAATTTTTAAATTTATCTTTTTTTTTATTTTTAAGGATATTATTTATTTATTTTTAGAGAGAGGGGAAGGGAAGAAGAGAGGGAGAGAAACATCAATGTGTGGTTGCCTCTCATATGCCCTGTACTGGGGACCTGGCCTGGAACCCGGGCATGTGCCCTGACTGGGAATCGAACCAGCGACCCTTGGTTTCACAGGCTGGTAATCTACTGAGTCACACCAGTGAAGGCAAACCTTTGGCATTTTAATTATGGTGTGTCTTGTTGTTGGTCACTTTGATTTCATCTTATTTGAGACCCTCTGTGCTTCCTGGACTTTTATGTCTAGTCCCTTCACCAAGTTAGGGAAGTTTTCTGTCATTATTTTTTCAAAAAGTCTTTTTCTTTTTAAGTATATTTTATTGATTATGCTATTACAGTTGTCCCATTTTTTCCTCCCCTTTACCCCCTTCCACCCTGTACCACCTTCCCACCAGCATTCCACCCCCCTTAGTTCATGTCCATGGGTCATACATGTCAGTTCTTTGGCTTCTCCCTTTCTTACACTATTCTTAACCTCCCACTGTCTATTTTGTACCTATCAATTTTGCTTCTTAGTCCCTGTACCTTTTCCCCCATTCTCCCCCCCACCACTGGTAACCGTCCATATGATCTCCATTTCTGTGATTCTATTCCTGTTCTAACTGTTTGATTAGTTTGTTTTTGTTTTTCAGGTTCAGTTGTTCATAGTTGCGTTTGTTGTCATTTTACTGTTCATTGTTTTGATCATCTTTTTCTCAGATAAGTCCTTTATCATTTCATATTATAAGGGCTTGGTGATGATGAACTCCTCTCACTTTATCTTATCTGAGAAGCACTTTATCTGCCCTTCCATTGTATATGATAGCTTTGCTGGAAAGAGTATTCTTGGACATAGGTCCTTGCCTTTCATGACTTTGAATACTTCTTTCCAGCCCCTTCTTGCCTGTAAGGTTTCTTTAGAGAAATCAGCTGAAAGTGCTATGGGAACTTCTTTGTAGGTAACTGTCTCCTTTTCTCTTGCTACTTTTAAGATTATCTCCTTATCTTCAGTCTTGGGTCATTTAATTATGATGCACCTTGTTGTGTGCTTCCTTCGGTCCAACTTCTTTGAGACTCTCTGAGCTTCCTAGACTTCCTGGAATTCTATTTCCTTTATCTGATTGGGAAAGCTTTCTTTCATTATTTTTTCAGATAAGTTTTCAAATTCTTGTTCTTCCTCTTCTCCTTCGTAAGTCCCTATGATTCAGATGTTGGAACATTTAAAGTCCCAGAAGTTCCTAAGTCCCTGCTCATTTTTGTTTGTTTGTTTGTTTGTTTGTTTGTTTCTTGTTTCTTCATTCTGTTCTGGTTGAATGCTGATTTCTTCCTCCTATTCCAAATTGTTGATTTGAGTCCTGGTTTCCTTCCCCTCACTGTTGGTTCCCTGTATATTTTTCTTTATTTCATTTTGTATGATCTTTATTTTTTCCTTTATTTTGAAGCTGTATTCAGTCATCTCTGTGAACATTCTGATTACCAGTGTTTTGAACTCTGCAGCTGATAGGTTGGCTATCTCCTCGTTGCTGAGTTCTTTTTCTGGAGTTTTGATCTATTCTTTCATTTGAGCCACATTTCTTTGTCTTGGAGAACTTGTTATGTTGTAAGGGGTGGAGCCTCAGGTTTACAGCAGGGCAGGGCAACCCAGGTCACTGGTCGTGGAGCCATATGTGGGCGATCAGTCAGAGAGGGAACAATGCCTCTTGCTGGGCTCTAGCCCCACTTCCAGTTACTTCCCCTGCTACCCACAAGAATATGGGCCCCTTCTGGTGCTGATTCTCGGGTAGGTGGGTTTGTGTACATTCTAGGTCCTTGAGGGTCTCTCCAATGAACTCTCCTATGAGGCTGAGAGTTTCTCCTGCTGATGCAACCCCATAGGTTTTTACAACCAGATGTTTTGAGGCTTTAGTTTCCCTCACTGGAACCCTGGGGTGTTCAGTCTTTCTTGCTCCCCAGTTGTTCCTCCCTGCTTATCCACATGCGAATGTGGGACCCCCCAGGTCCACCAGCTGCTGCCTCCCTGCCTGGTCTGTCGCCTTGCTGATAGTCCTCTCTTCCCCAGCTGTCTGTCACCCTCTCTCCTACCAGTCTGGATGAATGTTTCCTTTTTAACTCCTTGGTTGTCAGACTTTCATACAGTTGGATTTTCTGGCAGTTCTGATTGTTTTTTGTTTTAAAATTGGTTGTTACCCTTCTTTTGGTTGAACAAGGAAGAAAGGCATACCTACCTACACCTCCATCTTGACCCCTTGTTCTCTCCCATCTCTTTAGGTACCCCCATGATGTGAATGTTGCTATACTTGAAGTAGCAAGAGAAAAGTAGTTAGTTAAGTATACAAAGGACTCCTATAAGACTATCAGCTGATTTCTCAAAAGAAACTTTTCAGTCCAGAAGTAATTTGCAAGAAATTCTGAGTGTTGAAAAACAAGTACCTGCAACCAAGATTACTCTACCCAGCAAGGCTATCATTAGACTGGAAGGGTAAAGGTCTTCCCAGACAAGAAAAAGCTAATGGTGTTAATCAACACCAAACCACCAAACCAGTATTTATATGAAACACTAAAAAGTCTTCTTTAAGAAGAAAATCTAAAATTTAAATAATAAAATAGCAATAATTACATATCTATCAACAATTTAATTTAAAAACCAAAATAAATTTATATGCAGAACAGAAACAGAATCATAGATACAATGTTTTGATGGCTGCCAGTTGGGAAGGGGGTTGGAGGATGGGCAAAAATGGTGAAGAGATTAAATACAAATTGGTTGTTACAGAATAGTCATGGATATGCAAAGCACAGCAGAGAGAATATAGTCAATAATAAGGCAGTAATTACATATGGTATCAGATGGGTGAGATTTATAGGGATGATCACTTTAAGTTATGTAATGTCTGATCACTGGGGTGTGCGCCTAGAACTAATATAATAATGTATGTAACACTTGTTGAAAAGAAAAATATAACTTAAAATTTATTTTTTTAATCTAAACAGTTCCTTTGTGACAAATCTACCTGGAAAATCAGGATCTCTCTTCTACTGTGGCATTACTAGTTAATGCATTTTCAAATTATTTTTAATGACTTACTCATGTATAATTTCTAAAAACTCATTGTGTTAGTAAAGGGACCAATTCATTTTCTTCCTTTTTAAAAAAGAAATATTGAATGTTTTACATTTCTAAAGGTTATTTTTGTGTTGGTAAACATATACAGTTCCATGTCACAACTATTTTTAAATTGTTATAAAACCTTTTAAATGTTTTTTAAATTAGACAAGATTGGCGCATTTGCGGTGGTATGGCTGAAGGGGGAGGGTCATCAAGGAACATACATAAATGGACAAAGCCAAAGGGGAGTATGATTGAGGGTAGGAAGTGGGGGAGAGTGGTGGAGGGAAAATGGAGACAACTGTACCTGAACAATAAAAAAATAAAGAAAAAATAAATACTTTTTAAATTAGACTGAGTGGAACAAATTTTACTTTCTAAATACCACTCTCCAATATATAGACTTATGCTTCTTAGAGAAATTGATGATACCAGAGCTAGAGCAAAAAAAAATCACAGATATATTTAGAGTATCTCTCAAAAAAATATTGTAATGTGTCAAAAATTTGAAGAATCTAGTTTCAATGGGCTTACATAGACTAAACTAGTAAAATTTGAGAATAAACATAAATAATGATGATAATGGACTCTAATCCATCACATAAAGTAAAGTTTATTGGGCCTTCCCTATAAAAATAAAAACAAAGTAGAAGGGGAATACCTCCCTTACAGTAGAATATCAATTCATATCTGTAAATTAAATGATAATCATTATGTAACAACAGATTGTGAAAGAAGAAATATTAAAACTAATTAATGAAAATTTGATGACAGACAGAATATTTACGTTGCCTCAAAGTATGACCATCTCCCATTATTTAATCAGGGGTGTCTGACCTGTGGCCTAGGGGTTGCATGTAGCCCAGGATGGCTATGAATGTGGCCAAACACAAAATCGTAAATTTACTTAAAACATTATGAAGTTTTTTGTGATTTCAAGTCTCAATGTATTTAATGTGTGGCCCAAGACAACTCTTCTTCCGGTGTGGTCCAGAGTTGCCAAATGTTGGACACTCCTCATTACATAATATACAACTAATTATAGTATTTACAGGCAGCAATCTGGAGGATACTATTTAAACATGTGATCAAAATTTACATCACCAATATGGGACAAATGATATCATATGTACCTTGATGTGTTTCTCTAAAGAAAGATCACTGCTATAGCATTACTGTCCAAAAGGCATATCCCAATCAAAATGGTAAGGACCAACCAGACACATCCAAACTGAGGAATATTAAACAAATATCCTATGGTCTTACAAATAACAAAGCTCCGAGACAAAAAAATGACCCATGAATCAATCCAGATTAAAGCAAACAAAAGAAACATGAAATGTACATGCAGTGTATAATCTTGGAATTGAAGAATTCTAAGAGAAAAATTTGGGACAAAGTTGGCAGACTCAAGTAGAGTTGTAGGTTGGAAAATAATATTGTATTAATGTAAAATTTTCTGATTTTGAGAGTTTTATTATAATTATATAAATATTGTTTTATATTAGGAAATATTCTTTGAAGTATTTAATGTAACGGTGTCATGATATTTGAGAGCTATTCTCAAGTGGCTCTGAATGTAATGATAAAAATAGACATATTAAGTATATATGACAGAAGGAGAGGCAGAGAAAGATTGAAAATGACTCACAGTAAAATATTTACAATAGGCAAATCTCGATTAACAGTATTTGGAAGTTCTTTGTATTTATTTATTTATTTAATAATTTTATTATATTTTTCCGTTATGGTTTATCCACCTAATATCTCCCGCCCCCCACAATCACCACACTCTTTTCCATGTCCATGAGTCCTTTTCCCATTTTGCCTGATCCCTCCAACTCCTAACCCGCCCCCTCCAAGCTATCTGCCTGCTTATATTATGCTTGCAATTTTTCTCTAAGTTTAAACTTGTTTTGAAAGTTTTTAAAAAGTTAAAAATTTTAATTATTATTTCTCCTTTTAGTTTCTAGGTATTATAAATTTGAGACTCAATTAATGAAGTTTGAAAACGACAGAAGAAAAACAGATAATTTTTTTTATTGTTGTTCAAGTACAGTTGTCTCCATTGTCTCCCCCGAGCACTCTCCCCCACCCCACCCATCTCTACCTTCCACACTCAATCCTTCCCCATTTTGGTTTTTCCATGAGAATTTATGACTTCAATAACAACTAAACTTTAACATCTACAAAAGAGGAACAACACTTTAGGTAAACAATTGGTAGTACAACTTTAGATTAACATTATTCTATTGTGACTTAATACTTAATAAGTTTTTCACTAATTTAGGTGTATATCAAGAATCTTTAAGTTAGTGAAGAGAAGCTAAAACAATTACAATAATAAGCTTTTGTGCAGTAAAGGAGTGAAATTCAGTGAGATAGGAGGACATGTCTCTCAGGATTTCCAAACTTTTTTTCAATGTACAGCTTGTATTTAGAAAATCTCTCACACTAATTTTGCTAGAATGTCATTAATGAGAGTTGTTCCTGTTTCCCCGCAAATTACCTTTAATGTTCAGTTTCAGTTTACACACCCCAATCCTGGTTCTCTGGAACTATCATCAGAAGGGAGCAGTCTCCACAATTATGATAATGGGACAAGTTAATTGCAAATCTTGAGACCATAGGGGCAAAAAAAGAAGCATAAAAACTGTTACAACTAAATAAACTTTTCCAAATAATTTCTAATTATCCCAGATTCGTAGTGTAAAAATATATTTGATTAATGCCTTTAACAGACTCTCAAAGTAACTACATTGAAACACATACCTGTGTTTTTAATGTGCACTAGTAATTATTTGGAATTGAAAATTGTTATCATATTCTTTCTAATGACATCAATTCCTCCAGCATAGTTACATACATTTTTCAATTAATCACCTTATCAATACATTTGTGTGGATACTCTCTTCAGATTTGTAAACAATAATATACCTACTAAGTAAAATATAAGTGCATTGATTGCAAGTGCTTTCATATAATAAATAAAATATAAAACTAATGGGAAATAGTTGCACTGAACATTGTTGAAATTGTGAATTAAGATCAGATACAAAATTAATATTTTATATTTCACTGAAATGTTATATATAAAATTTATTCTATATATGATTAAAATGATATATTTGTATCTGACATAAATAGGTTTTATTTTTTATAAAGTTTAACAATGTTGACAAAATGTGATAGTTTATTTATCATGTATTTAAAAAGTTAAATTACAAAAATCCATTTTTCTCCCTTTGTTTATGCTTGAAAACCAAAGGATAATCTATCAAAAGAAATAACTCATAAGAAGCCATTGTTGTTGTTTGAAATCTGCTTAATAAACAACATTTGTATCCTTTATAGACTTGATTTTATCCTTTCTAAGTTTTAAACAGCTCTTAAAGTATATTTTTCCTAAAATATTCTCTATATTATGGCTTATGTTAGAAAAAAGAAATAAGAATATAAAGCAATCAATGACTATAATATGCTAAAACTCCTAAGCAGAGTAGAAAGGATAAAAATGATTATCAATTTTAGTAAAGAGTGATATTAAAAATCAATCTCTATTTTAATATATTTGTGTTTGCCTTTACTATTCAGAATACAGTGTTCACTGAGTTATAATTGCCAAAGCAAAGTAATAAACTGGGGGAGAAAGTTGACAATCATCATGCTAATTAAATCAATTAAGTTGGATACCTTGATATTTTCTTCTCATTCATATTAAATAGTATCTGAATTATTCAATCGATTGTCAGCATTAGTCAATTCACTGAGGGAAACTTGATTTTGAGAATCTATCCCAAACTATCTCATATGTGATGTTGACATACCCTATTTCACTCCCTGGAAACAACCTGCTTTATTTTCTGATATAATGTTATGTATAGAACCTGATCAGTATGTATTTGAACATTGAAAAGTTAAGCTCACAATATTTTTGTCTTTTGAGTGATGGGTAGTGCCTAACACCAGCTTTCTCTTTAGTGCGACCCGCCATCTAGCTTGTCAAATGGCTCAATCAAAACATCAGTGTGATGTGCTGTACACTTCACTTAGAGAAATGCCACCAATCACAAGCTGTGCAATTCCCTCTGAGGAGTTTCTTAAAGCTGTTTGCATAACATATTTTCTTCTGCTCTTATATGTCTTAAATAATAACAGAGTCCCATCAGGCTCATTTTAATAGCCCTTAGATACTTTTCTTTTTTATATATTTTTTATTGTTGTTCAAGTACAGTTGTCCGCATTTTCCTGCCAACCCTCCTCACTGCCCCACCCATACCTGCCTTCCACCCACATCCCTACCCCCTTTGACTTTGTCTAGATGTCCTTTGAGACATGTTTGGCAACTCTTCCCCTATTTTCCCCTGTTATCCCTCTCCCCTTTCCCTTCTGGTTACTGTCAGTTTTTCTTTATTTGAATGTCTCTGGTTATACTTTGCTTGCTTGATTGTTTTGTCGATTAGGTTCCACTTATACATAAGATCACACGGTATTTGAATTTCACCACCTGGATTATTTCACTTAGCATAATGTTCTCAAGATCCATCCATTTTGTCATGAAAGGTAGGAGTTACTTCTTTCTTTCTACTGCATAGTATTCTATTGTGAATATATACCATAGTTTTCCAATCCTCTCATTTACTGATGGGCACTTGGGTAGCTTCCAAAACTTGACTATTGTAAATTATGCTGCTATGAACATTGGGGTGCATAGGTTAACTTGAATTGGTGTTTCAAGACTTTTAGGGTATAATCCCAGCAGTGGAATTGCCAGGTCAAAAGGCAATTCTATTTTTAGTTTTTTGAGGAAATTCCATACTGCTTTCCACAGTGGCTGTACTAGTCTGCATTCCCACCAACAGTGTATTAGGATTCCCTTTTATCCACATCTTTGTCAGCAATTGTTTGTTGATTTGTTTATGATGGTCATTTTGGCTGGTGTGAAGTAATATCTCATTGTGGTTTTAAATTTGCATCTCTCTAATGGCTGGTGATGCTGAGCACCCTTTCATATGTCTCTGGGACCTCTGTATGTCCTCCTTGGAGATGTGTCTGTTTTCAGGTCCTTTGTCCATTTTTTTAATAGGGTTGTATGCCTTCCTGGAGTGGAGTCATGTGAGTTCTTTACATATTTTGGAGATCAAACCCTTATCCAAGGTATCATTGGTAAATATGTTTTCTCATATGGTTGATTTACTTTTCATTTTGCTGATGTTTCCTTTAGCCATGCAGAAGATTTTTATTTTGATGATTCACCACCTGTTTATTCTTTCCTTCATGTCCCTTGCTATAAGGGTCATATTGGTGAAAATATTGCTGCATGGAGTATCTGAGATTTTCCTGCCTATGTTCTCCACCAGGATTTTTATAGTGTCACAAGTTATATTTGTCTTTTATACAAATGAGTTTATTTTTGTGTATGGTGTAAACTAGTGGTTGAGTTTCTTTTTTTTACATGTAGCTGTCCAGATCTCACAACACCATTTGTTGAAGAAGCTTTTTTCACTCCATTTTATGCTCCTGCCCCCTTTGTCAAATACTAATTGACCATAGAGACTTGGGCTTATTCCTGGGCTCTCTATTCTGTTCCATTAATCTATGTGCCTGTTCTTATGCCAGTACCAAACTGTTTTGATTACCGTTGTCTTATAATAGGGTTTCATGTCAGGTATTATGATCCCTCTTACTTTACTCCTCTGTCTCAAAATAGCTGCAGATATTCAGGATCACTTATGGTTCTATATAAATTTTTGAAATGTTTGTTCTATATCTGTGAAATATGCCATTGGTATTTTAATAAGTATTGTGTTGAATTTATAAATTGCTTTGGGTAGTATGGACATTTTAATGGCATCAATTCTTCCAGTCCATGAACATGGTATGTGCTTCCATTTATTTGTATCTTCCTTAATTTCTTTCTTCAGTGTTGTGTAGTTTTCTGAGTACAGATCTTTTATCTCCTTGGTTAGATATATTTCTTGGTACATTATTTTTCTTGTTTCTGTAGCAAATGGTTTTTTTCCCCTGGTTTCTCTTTCTGATATTTCATTATTGGTGTTCAAAAATTCCTTCAGTTTCTGAATATTGACTTTGTATCTTGCTGCTTTGCCAAATTCACTTATGAGACCAAGTAGTTTTTTGGTGGAGTCTATAGGGTTTACTTTGGACACCATCATGTCACATGAAACAGTGAGTTTTCCTTCCTCCTTTGTATTTTGAAACCTTTTATTTCTTTTTCTTGTCTAAACACTTTGGTTATGAGTTCCAATACTATTTTGAATAGAAGTGGTGAAAACCGACATACTTGTCTTCTTCCTGATCTTAGTGGGAAAGCTTTTATTTTTTACCCATTGAGTATGATGTTGGCTTCAGGTTTCTTGTATATAGTCTTTATTATATTGAGCTATGCTCCCTCTACTACCACTTTGTTGAGTATTGTTTTTTTTTATCATAAACAGGTACTATACCTTATCAAATGCTTTTTCTACATCTGTTGATATGATCATGTGATTTTTATCTTTCCTTTTGTTTATGTGATGTATAATGTTTATTGATTTTCATATATTGTACTATTATTTTATCTCTGGGAGGAATCCCACTTGATTATGGTGTATGATCTTTTAAATATATAGCTGGATGTAGTTTGCCAATATTTTGTGGAGAGTTTTAGTGTCTATGTTCATCTGCGATATTAGCCTGTAGTTTTTTTGTTTGTTTGTTTGTAGCGTCTTTATCTAATTTTGGGATTAGGATTATGCTGGTTTCATAAAAAGAATTTGGGAGTCTTCCCTCTTCTTGGATTTTTTTGAATATTCTGAGAAGGACAGGGGTTAGGTCTTCCTTTAGCGTTTTGTAAAATTCTCCTGTGAAACCATCTGGTCCAGGACTTTTGTGTACGGGGAGTTTTTTGATTACTTCTTTCATTTACCCAGCTGTTGGAGTGTTCAGGCTTTCTGCTTCTTCTTCGTTCAGTTTTGGAAGATTATATTTTTCTAGAAATTTGTCCCTTTCACCCAGGTTTTAAAATTTCTTGGCATATAGTTGTTCATGGTAATTTCTTATAATCCTTTGTATTTCTGTGGTAACAGTTGTAATTTCTCCTCTTCCATTTCAGGTTTTATTTATTTGGGTCCTTTCTCTT
This sequence comes from Mormoops blainvillei, assembly GCA_004026545.1. Classification (NCBI taxonomy): domain Eukaryota; kingdom Metazoa; phylum Chordata; class Mammalia; order Chiroptera; family Mormoopidae; genus Mormoops; species Mormoops blainvillei. Next base: position 69,596 of record PVJD01001821.1, read on the forward strand.
TTTTTCTTCATGAGTCTGGTTAAAGGTTTGTCCATTTTGTTTATCTTTCAAAGAATCAACTCCTGGATTTATTGATTCTTTGAACTGTTCATTTAGTCTCTCTGTCATTTAATTCTGTTTTGATCTTGGTTATTTCCTTCCTTCTACTCACTCTGAGGTTTGTTTGTTGTTGTTACTCCAGTTCTTATATTTTATTATATTCATGTGGTGAACTGAAACAGAACTGACATCTTGAATTAAATTACTAAATTAAATGGATAAAGAGATACAGTTCAAGACAAATTTCTCTAACATCTTTACAATGAAAACTGATTCAGATCTGTTAACCATGGTTATGAAATTTCCTTGTGCTTATGGAAATTGTTAAAAAAATAATAAAAGAAAGTTTGTTCTTTTTAGCCCACTTATCGAGAGATCTGGATTCTGTAGTTGTGGGATTCACCTATTTTTTTTTTTCTGTATTTGAGGTACATGAAAATTTATACTTTTCACCCTTTTAAAGTTGTGTGATACCATGACTATTTCTAATCAACCAGGTGTGACAACTGTAACACACTAGGCCACAGCACTTGTATTAAAAAATTCTCTGTTCTCTCCTCAGATTAACTTGGGCAGAGGTGTCCCCTACAATGATGACCACATTAGACTTTTAAGGTGAATAAAATATTCTTTCTTTTTTAAGCTTTGGGCTTTAAGATTTGGGCTTTGTGTGTACTACAGAATAACTTTGTAGGTTCGAAGTAAGTTCAACTTACTTGAAAGCGTTTTAAAAAGTCTCCTCGGTTATACATTATGCAAGTGGCTGATAGATCACATTTTAGGAAATATTTCTGATTTAGACCACTCCTTTGCTACTTATAAATTTTTTCCACCATGACATGTGATCATAGCAGAAATTTGATAACTTGAAATTTGTTAGCCACTACTCTTAATTGGGTTCCACTGGAAAAATATTAAAGAAATCTCACTTGAAATATCAATTCAGATTTCTTTATTCACTTAAATCAACAAAATTCAAAATGTTCAGTTTTAGCTTTATTTTTTCACATTACTGCAACAGTTTCTTAACTTTTTAAGACCATATTTTATTTTTTATAAACACATTTTTTTTTTAAGTTTACAACAAATTTGAGAGGGAGGTACAAATATTTCCCATATACAACCTACTCTCCCATGTGCATAGCCTGTCCATTGTCAGAATCACTTACCAGAATGGTAAATCTTGGGCCATCAATGGACCTACATTGACACAATGTAATCAACCTTAGCCCTTAGTTTATATTAGGGTTCACTTTTGGTTTTATATATTCCATGGGTTTGAGTAAATATACAAGTATAAGGACATATATCCACCATTACAATATCAAATAGAATAATTTCACTGCCTTAAAAATCCTGTGTTTCGCCTAGGTATCTCTCTCCCATACTCTATCCCTATCAGCAAATGATCCTTTTATTATTTTCATAGTTTTGCCTCTTTCAAGCTGTCATATAAATGGAATCACATCATAGGTAGCCTTTTTGGATTGCCTTTCTTTTTTTTAGTCATATACATTGGAGGTTCCTCTATGTCTTTTTATATTTTGATAGCTCATTACATTTTTTTCAGTGCTGAATAATATTCTGTTGTCTTGATGCACCACAATTTATTTACCCATTCACCTACAGAAAAGCATCTTGGTTGCTTTAACATTTGTCATAGATAACAAGGAGCTGCCATAAACATCCAGGTACAGAGCTTTGTGTGGACATAACTTTTCATTCCTGTGGGGAAATAACAGGGAATGTGGTTGTTGGATCAGATAGTAAGAATATATTTAGTTTTATAAGAAACTGCCAAACTATGGCTTAAATATTTGCATTTCCACTAGTAATGAATAAGAGTTCCTATTGTTCTACTACCTGACCAGCATTGAACATTGCTAAGGGTTCCAGATTTGTGCCATTCTAATAGGTGGGTAGTGGAAGTTTATTGTCATTTTAATTTGCATTTCTCTGATAATACATGATGTGGAGTATGTTTTTCATATGTTTATTTGTCTCCTATTTGTCTTTGGTGAGGTGTCTGTTAAGGTCTTTGGCCCATTTTTTAATGGGGTTGTTTTCTTATAGTGGACTTTTAAGAGTTCTTTGTATATTTTGCACACCCATGCTTTATCAACCCTGTCTTTTGAAAATATTTTCTCCTAGTCTGTGGCTTGTCTTTTCATTCTCTTGTTATTGCTTTCTGCAGAGTAGAAGCTTTGAATTTTAATGAAGTCCAGCTTATCAGTCGTTTCTTTCATGGGTTCTGTCTTTGATGTTTTGTCCAAAAAAGCACTGCCAGCCTCTTAACTTTTGAATGTTCCTGTCAATATAAATAGAACAGAAGTTAAAATATATCCCCTCCTAGTCATTAATTCATACATTGACTTTGTTCATTCAGCCACCATTCAGCGTACTTTCTAAAGCACTGTGTGATAAGCCCTGTTATAATCTATGTGGAAAGAATAGGAAACAGAGATATTTACATGCCAACGTTTGCTTGGTTTGGACTTCAGATTCAGAGATGAATTAAAGCCCTTTCTCAAATTTGTTCTAAAACACCTCACCAGTTAAGCCATCATGGTCTAAGACAATAAGATTCTTCTGTCCTTTATTTGATATATGGAACCAAAGATTTACTGCATGGCCTGTAAAAAGGTATCTATTCTCCTCTTAGTGATTCTCATTCTTTTTTCTCATTAAATGGCACATTAGTGGACTGTAGGAGAAGATATAACCTCCTAAGAGTCATCTGTATTTCTAATAGCTATTTTGCCTTTCTATTGTTGAAAAATAAATAAAAAGGACTAGATTTTTTTATTGTTACTCTGGAAAGATAATACTTTTTAAGGGCCTTTAAGAAAGTTACCAAAAGTAACCTGGAATTTAATAATTGTCTTTATTGATCTGTAGAGTTTTTAAACTCTAATAAGCCAGACATGATTGTCCTTTGAATACATGTATCTAGAAAAAACTCTACATGTCATAACATTTTCAGGCTCATATCATTTGCTCTTCATAAAAGTTCACCAGGAAAAATTATATTAAAGTTAGATAAAACATATAAAAAACAAAATTCTCCAGGAAGAAAGGATACATTTGATAAAGAGTTAGTCTATTATGAGATCTTGTTCTCTTAGTTTCTATCTATTGGGCACATTAAATAACTGTGAAGCCATGTATCTGAGTCATATTTTTAGTATCCATTGAATGGGGGTTCATCAGACTCCTTTGCAGTATATACCTATTATGTCAGTACACACAATTTCTCAGGTTCTTTTTTTCTGTATCTCACTACCGTGAAGGTAAAAATAACCCTATGATGTACTTTTCTGCTCTCCCAGAGTAACTGAGTACTTCCGTAATTACCATGGAGGTAGCTATGAGCTGGTGCCACCCTGCAATTACCTTAGGGTCTTACTAAATGGTTGTTTCAATGCCCCAAAGAACATCCAGTTTCATAACACAAAAATGAAAGCTTATTTTATACTAAAAATCATGTAAAGAGGTCAGGAGATCCATTCCTTCATTCAACAAATACATACTGAACTCCCTTGCAGTGCTAAGATATAAGAGTAAACAAAACAGGCTATTTGCTCTCATTGAGAAGATGGTTATTTTTTTTGGGGGGGGGAGTAGAAAATAACAATAAATAAATAACAAAAGGTGATAAAACTGTGAAAAATTAAGACAAAGTAAGAAAAATCACAAGGGGCAATAAAATTTGATAGCACTATCAAGGAAGAACCTCTTGCTATTTGATCAGAGAGCTGAAGGAATTGACAAGCAAGTCATCTGTGATTTAGAATACAGATCCCACAATAGACTTATGTTGTGAGTGTATCTAGAGTATTTACAGAATTTACAGAATGAGTACAAGGTGGCTAGAGCAAAATGAACTATAATAGAGTACTGGTAAGAAATGGGATCACAATTCTAATCAGGTGTAAAGTCATTTGTTACTCTAGGGCATATTAGTATCTTAAATTTTATTCAGAATATGAGGGAAAGATGTTCAAAATTTTAGTTTGAGGCTACAAAACAGAACAAAAATAAAATTTCCTATAGATAACTGCAATCTTTTCATGAGAGAATTATTTTTTAATTCTTTTTTAAAGTTATGTTTTATTATTTATGCTATTAGAGTTGTCCCAGTTTTTCCCCTTTATTCTTTTTCTTGATCTTATTCCATAAAACCATTACAGAGTCCCTTGAATATCTAAAAAATCCCATGCTCTTTTTAGCTCAAACTTCCCACCTGAACTGTGTTTATAAAAATCATTTTATTCTCCCAAATTAACTTTTAGTTGTTTCCCTAAACCTTCTTCCTCCTCCCAAGCATGTCATAACAACATTTACTTCTCAAAACAAAATTGGACAATAAATAAATCAGTTAAAACAGGTATTTTACTATGGGAGGGGAATATTTTGTGGTACAGAATATAAGATTCCTTCTATAGCCTTATCCTACCCTCCATCTTATTTTTTAGGAAACTTTTCTTAACTTTCTGGTACTTTGATTGTTCTGTGGGACTTACATATTTTTATCTTTCGCCATTAACAATTTTGGGAAAGTAAATGAAATCAAATAATTACAGAAATGGTAGCAGTTCTTAGCTCAACACTTTAGTTTTTTGACTGACAAAAATATTAAATGATTAAAGTTTTAATTAAGCTTCATTGATTCCATTGATCTTAATCTACATCAGACAGCATTGACCTATGAATACATTTTACCACTTCTATGCCTTCTCTTCTAGGTCAAGATTATCTAATGGAAGTAGATGGATGTATATTTCTGTTTATCTTTTAAAATATCATCACCTGTCAAAATATTGGTTAAATGATAAAATGCTAGAATAACTTTCTCTGAAATTTTGAGAGACAGGGTTTCATGAATAAATAGCAGCTCACGTATTTACCTTGTGTGGAAAAGAAGTAACAAAAGCATTTCATGTCAATCAATATGAAAATGTAATTTAATCCAATGAGACAAAAATCAATTTTCCTTCCTCAAAGTTTCAAAGTAGTTAAATATCACCTGTTCTGCTTAATTAGTTTTTGATATTTGTTCAAACTCACCTTTAAACTTCATAACAATACAGTTTTTGTTTGAGCTTTGGATTTCTTTTCTCTGTCTAAGCTGTGTTCTGTATTAGCTGGCTGGAGATAGGAAGGAAAAAATACTTTTGCTGCAAAGAAACCACATTGTTTTAAAAATGGTGCATAGTATTTTCAGGCGACAATCATTTGAACAGCCTTCTGTCACCCTGCTGTAAATGAAGCTTTGTCTGCAAACAATAAAATTACAATTAAAACCACAATGAATTCTATTATATCATTGCTGGTGTTTATAAATGCATAAAGGAAAAGAGAGCTTTTGCAATTTGTAATTGACATATTTGAGTAATTGAGGAATTCAAAACTTGATTTGAAGTGACCTGAACAAACAGTACATATACGTGTATAATGAATTAATGCTTAGCAAGGACACAAGTTGAACGTACATATACAAAAGTGCAGACACATCATTTGATTTGGTACGTCCAAGGAAAGATCAACTCGAGTTTAGAGAGGGTGAATCATAAGGCTCATAATTTTGTGAAAGTTAGTGTCTATATCTCAGGAGATAAATACATCTGTGGACATGGAGAGGTGCAGCCCAGACTTCCCTTCAAGGGTAAGATTATTGCCTGGCTGCTGACAGCCTTCAGCTATTAGAACTTTCAGGATGGTCTCAGCTGCAGAGAGCACCCTTGCTCAAGGTCATGCTCTTTCTGGGTAATGGAAGTGGGAGAACACAGGAAGGTGGGTGTGGTATCAGGGCTTCATCATTCCTGTTTAACACAGTACCGCTTAGATGAACCATTTCAATTCCAGAGCTCCTGAGCGGCTGACTGAAGTTGTGGGGCTTTGCCCTATGTTGCCTTGCACCTTTTTTTTTTCTTTTTTTCCACAGGTGTTGGTAGCAAGGGCTTGTTTCTAACAGACATCCCAGCACTGAAGTCTGATTCACATTTATCTTCCCTCAGAATATGGTCTATGGCGGCACTGTTGTCTAGTTTACAGAAACAAGCATTTTTGTTAAGAAAAATGAGCTTTTGTGTTAGTCTGATTTTGTTCAAGAAATAGTTTGACCTCTTGATCTTAGTGGATCTTTGACCCATTTGTTAATCTCGGTTTCTTCTCCCATAAAGTGGGAATAAGAGGAAACCAAAAATAACAATGTTTTGTGGAAATGATTAAATTGAATAGTATACATAGTTTTTATATATCTGGCTCATAATGAACCCTCAATACATATTAATTATCTTTTTAATAAAAAAGGGAAAGAATGAAATATAAGCCTCATTAATTTTATTCCTATATGCTTTGAAAAAGTGAAGTTTGAGACATATAAAAACCATGCTGATCAATTATTGGATAGTACCGCTAGCCCTATTCTAAAAAAAAGGGAAATAATTTGATTGATAAGATTTCTGTACAACAGAAATAGAATTATGACTAAGGGCATTTTTTTAATAATGAAAACTATGTTTGCGGGGGAGAGGAATTCATCTTATTCTACACGCTGATTTAAGTCACTCTTTGTTACTACTGTCCCTTCTAAATTTGCATCAAAGTGGCTAGCCAAAAATGCAAATGTTGAGAAAGAAATCTGTAGATGCAACAGAAACCAGCCAGGGTGCTCTACCAGTCATTCTCCATTTGCCCCACATGCCCGCTCTCTGGCTTTCTTTGCCTTGCACTGCACCTAAGAGGCTACGTCACAAGGACAACATGAGGAGGATTTCCTGACCAGCAGGTTCCCTGGAAGTTCAGGCAGTGAGCAGTACCTATATAAGATTGGAAGCACAGAGAGGAAAGTGAGATTTCTTTAAAAATTTTTGGCTTCCTCCTGCTTCTGCCCAGCATCTCTAGCTACACCTGTGTCCCTCCTAGATGGCAGCCCAGCCTCCGGTGTGACAGTTCTCAGGGATCTCCAGTGAACCTGGTTCTTCCCGGTGTTCCTTTCAGCCCTGGGGTAGTTTTGGACTTCTTTATTTTGCTAATTAGTGATTCCCTCACAATCACTTGCTTATTTCCTTAAACTGCCCTTTGCCTATGAAAATGGCAGTTATATCAGAATCCATTTGTTTGAATTGTCTGGCATGAATTCTGGTTTCTCCTGGGACCCAAATCAATATCATACCATCCTTTGTTTTTATATGTATATTTATTGACTTTTTAATGGCTTTACTGTAAGCAGTTTAAGCAGTAATTAGGCTAATATAAATTTTTCTTTCCATCCTTTGAACCTACAATGGCACTTGTATATAACACTCAGTAAATAACTATATATTAACAATTATACCCTCCTCTATTACATTTTTGTGTAATATCCTTTTATATAAGAAGAATACAGGGGTGGGCAAAAATAGGTTACATTACCACCATCATTACCTTAAAGATAAATCATAAATAAGTGTACAAAATAATAGCTCTAATATTGAGGATAAATAATACATATTAATAATATAATAACTAATAAATAATAATACAAGATTAAACTGCTTTTGAGTACTCACAACTATAAATCTACTTTTACCAACCTCTATATTATTTGTTATTTTATAGGCATTTAGCTGCCTGCTACATGTCTGTGATTTTTGGTTCTCTCAAACCAATGCTCATCTCTAAAAAAGCAAATTCAAGCTTCACTTAGGTTAAAAAACTTTATACAGCAACAAAACTACTTCCAAAAATAATACTTAAATATGCCACCAACTCAAAAATAAATATAACAGGACTTATACTAACTTTCATAGAGTTCTTATGTCATAGTAGTTTTAATTTTCGTGATATAAACAGAGTCAACAAGTTATTATAATCCATTTTTTCTTAAAGAAGTCAAATCTGCTCTGCATATTCAAATATAGATAAACTATAAAACTGGCTTTCTAAACTTGCAAGGTGATGATAGAGTGATTGATTACCTGTTTATCATTATCTTGGAAAACTTTTGTAACATTATAACTTAGTAAAGATACAAGAGAAAAATCACTATGGTTACTCATGCTGGAAAAACAAAGACAATAGATGTTAAAAAACAATAGAAGGTTTTTTCCAACTGAAATTTGTTTAATATACACAATCCAGCTTAGTTACATACTTTACTCTATTGTCCCTGTTAATTTATGTCCTTTAATATTATCTTTTCTAAATGACAGTCTGAACCTCTTTTGGATTAGAACACTTCCTAGCACATTGAATTAATCATAGCAATGGTAATTATTATATCATTATAATTATTGTCATTTCTATTATTGTTCAGCTCAACTAGTACTTCTCCAATTTTTTTCTTTTGAAATTGGGACTAGTTTTTAAAGAAAATATTTTACTGTTTATGCTATTACAGTTGTCCCAATCTTCCTCCTTTGCACCTCCTGTACCCAGCCCGTTCTGTGCCCCGCCCCGCCCGCCGCAGTCAATCCCCACACCATTGTCCATGAAGATTACAGACAACAGTTTGAATTTGTCCCTAGTTAAGGTCAGAAGAGGACATCTTTACCTTGGTGGAGCCACAGATCCGAGCAGTGAGCTGAGGTTGAGTGCTGACAGAAAATCTTGGGATACCAGAGGCCAGAGGAGGGATGAAAGGCAAAAATAGAAGCAATTGAGGCCAGCAATTATCCAGCCAGAAGCCGAGTTTGCTTTCTGAGATCGTATCAGGCTCTGTTTGGGTGATTCCCAGTTATATATTGAATCAGAACCAGACTGAGAAGCCAAATCAGAAATTGTGTTGGCTGTGGTGGCTTTGTAATATGTCAATTTGGCTACATGGACCTATTTCCCAGATTTCCGCTGTCTGAATGTTTCAATTTAAGATGGGCCACAGACAGATTTTTGTGCAAGATCTGGAAGGCTGAGAGGAAGCAGCAGTCGAGATGTGGCTCACACATGCTGTCACTTATCTGCCTGTTCATCTCACAATCCTCAGGGGAGGATAATAGTGGAATTTGATGTTATTGGGCCTTTATTTTATCCACACACTGATGAGAACATTGAATAGTTTAAATATTGATATGTTTAATTAAGCATTATTCTGACCTGGCAGTCCAAAATACAAGGATAACAATATAAGTTTTGACATCTTTTTTACAAACACAAACTTTTTCTCCAAGTATGGATAATTTATGAACATTAACCTGGATGAAACTTTTTAAATGGTGTAGAGACACAAAAAACAAGCTCCTATTTCAACCATAACTTTCTATAATGTATATCAAATACTTTATATCAAGTCAATATTCAGAATACAATAGATATTCCTTCAAAAACTAGAAGCACACCTTTAACTTTTAAACTGAGAAACCTATGGCATTTACTTCATCATCTGAAAATGAAAATTATTACAAAACATACATTAAATGTTCTAGTTTGGAAAAAATAATGGGTGATGAATCATGACATATATAATTCAGACAGAATTATGAATTTAAGAAGTAGAACAATTTTAGAATTTATTTTATAGATCATTTAAGATATGAATAATAAAGTTTCTGCTACATTATTCTTAGCATATCATATTATTATTATTTAAATTTATTATTTGTACAAGAAAGAAGACATTTTTCTTATCTTGCCCACCAATCAATGAACACCATGATTACCTATCTTTTCATGTCTACCTAAACATTGTATAAATCATCTTTACCTAGTAAATATAAGAGATCTATTTGATGACAATTTCAGAGTTAAAAAAAGATAATCTTTACATACCACATAAAATAACTGCAAGAAAATTGGTTACTGCATATGTTTTTTTGGAACCAAAATAGCAATTATTAACACTAATAAAATAGATGATTTGAAGGTTAACACCCAGGGATAAAGAAACAGAATGAGAAGTTGAGTTGGCTTTGTAGTATATCGGTTTGGCTTTGCTGATCTATATTTCCCAGATGTCCTCTCTTTGAATGTTTCAGTTTAAGACGAACCACAGAACAGGTTCTTGTGCAAGATCTGGAGGGCTCAGTGGAAGGAGCAGCCATCAAGTAGCTCACACACACTGTCACTTGTCTGCCAGCTCACCTCCTTAGCATGAGGCGACAGCCAAGGCTGCAGCTGTTCCATGGTCCTCTGGTTCCTTCTCAACTTTGTCAACTTTTGGGTCAGGCGTTGAGCTCCATGGGAGAGGGTAAGAGGTTCTGCAGGACAACCATACCGTCAATATCAGAGGGAGGAGAAGCTGAGATGGGCTTCAGTACACCTTTATGGGGTCCCGCTTGTCTTTGTTTTCTACCACTTTTTATACATCTTCTCCTCATCATTACCTGCCCTGCAGACTCCAGGCTCCAGCATCAGACATAGGCCCATACCTTTGAGATGCCTGAAGAGCTACCACAGTTGTATAAGGCCAAATTCCTCTAACAAATTTCTCCAGATAAGCTTTCAAAACGTTTATGTACTTTAAAGATTCACTGATAAAACACTTAATACCTGTGAATCATTTCAAATCAAATTATTTGAAAATAGGTAATACCAATTATAGTAGATTATATTTATCTGATAATGGATTAGAATTTATAGATGAATAAATGATAAATCCCACTATAATTCTGGTGTCACATGTAAAAGTACATGGAAATAAGTTTGCCTTCAGGTTACTTTGCTTCTAAATCTATTTGCAATATGTTTATCTAAGCATCCAGTTTTCTAATGAAATATGTAACTTATTTTTGCATTATGTGAAAATAAGCTCTAGAACTCTATTTTCTTGATTATAAAAGGTCTTTAATGTCCTTTGAATTACAGATACACATGTCCTTCATTGAGAGCTTTTACTACATAATTAGTGGACTGCACAAAAATAACATAAATTTGTTTTAAAGGAATATATATTGGATAATTATGCTAAAAATACTGCCATATATAGAAATGACTTTGATCTCTTATTTTGATTTCCTCATTGATTAAATATATAATTTTAAGCTGTTGTCAATGATACATATGAGAAACCTAAAGGGAATTGGATATCTCTTTTTGACCTATGTTAAAGAATGTAGTGTATCTACAATCAATGGGTGGTGCCACATGAGTAAATTTGAAAATCCATCAACCTAGTAGGAAAATTTTAAAGAACAGCATAGTAATAGAAACAAGTTTTATGAACTAAAAGGAATCATATTTTTACTCTAGTTGAAACTTCAGGTTTCAAATGATAATTAAAGAATGTGAGAAAAAATGTTCTTGTTAGGTTGTATTAGTGGTAACTGCTGACAGAAGCAAAATAATTTTGCCTATATTCAGCATTTGTATTAGAATCATGGACTAGCAATGCAATTATACTATAAAATCAAAAGAATAATTGGGACTAAGTTCAATAATACTAGTATTAATGCATTCTCTATTTTTGAATGTCTATCTTTGGTATTGACCAACCTAATTTCTTCAAGTGTGTTCAACTTCTAACTCAGCTCATTTACCTGGCCCTCAGACAAGTTGCTATAGTACTCATCCATTTTCAAAAAGTATAAAAAATATTCTAATATTGGTCCTTTTCATTCATTAGTTATTTCAACTTTCTTGTTTTCTTGCTAGGACTGAGCCCACAGGGTCAACCTTCCTGTGATGACTAACAAAATCAAAGTTCTGGAAAAACATGTTAGTAACCATGTTTTTTGTTAATAAACACTTGTCCTTAGATAATTGTCTGTGAATAAAAGACTTTACATCTTGTGAAAGGATTTTCAGACATTTAGCATGTCCTTCAAGCCTCTGATATCCTGAGTCATAGAGGAACTCTAAGCCCAAAACCACCACTGCCTACTGGAATTTGGTGGAAGGAATGTGGATATGACTGGTAGTTTAAAAAAAAAAAATCTGTTAAATAAATAAATGATAGGAATGTGATTACTGGAAAGAGATTATTTTCATATAATATATAAACTTAAACATGTTTTTAAAAAATACAATACAAAATGATAAGACCCTATTAAATGTTCCAGTTCATAGAGAAACAATATATTTTAAATAACTTATTCATCTCTTATTTTGGTCAGTTTCATTACCTAAAAATAATGAGTTCTAACACAATGACAATTCTCACTCTAAGATCATATTGTTCTCTTTTATTTTATATATTTTTTTATCATTAGATGACAATTTTGTCATAGTAAGGCAACTCAGAATGTTCCCTCCTGGAACTTAGAATAAACTGTGCTATTAAGCTTAACTACTTTTATTATTTTCACAACTTTATTTTGTTCTGTACTCTAATTCATCTCTGTCCCTCTTATGCCTGGTAGTGATAAAATTGCTCTGAGAATATGTACATAATCTTCCTTCCAAAACTTGGCTATTGTAAATTGTACTGCTATGAACATTGAGGTACATAGGTTCTTTTGCATTGATGGTTCAGGATTCTTAGGGTATAACCCCAGCAGTGGTATCACTGGGTCAAAAAGCAGTTTCATTTTTAGTTTCCTGAGAAATCTCCATAATATTTTCCACAGTGGCTGCATCAGTCTGCCTTTCCAACAGTGGAAATAGGCTCCCTTTTCTCCACATCCTTGACAGCACTTATTGTTTGTGATTTGTTTATGATGGCCATTCTGACCAGTGTGAAGTGGTATGTCATTGTGGTTTTAATTTGCATCTCTCTGATGGCTAGTAATGCTGAACATTCTTTCATATGTCTATGTGCCCTCTGCATGACCTCCTTGGAGAACTGTCTGTTTGCAAGTCCTTTGCCCATTTTGTAATTGGATTGTTTGTCTTCCTGGAGTGGAGTCATGTGAGTTCTTTATATATTTTGGAGATTAAACTCTTGCCTGAGTTATCATTGGCAAATATATTTTCCCATATGGGTGGTTCTCTTTTCATTTTGCTGACATTTTCTTTAGCTGTGCAGAAGCTTTTTATTTTGATGAGGTCCCGTTTGTTTATTCTTTCTTTTATGTCCCTTGCTTTAGAGGACATGTCAGGGAAAATAGTGCTGCATGGAATATGTGAGATTTTCCTGCCTATGTTCTTCTCTAGGACTTTTATGGTGTCGTGACTTTTATTTATGTCTTTTATCCATCTTGAGGTTATATTTTAGTGTGTGGTGTAAATTGGTGACTGAGTTTCATTTTTTTGCACATAGCTGTCCAGATCTCCCAATACCTTGTGTTGAAGGGACTATTTTTACTCCATTTTATACTTCTGATCCCTTTGCCAAATATTAGTTAACCACAGAGACATGGGTTTATTTCTGGGCTCTCTATTCTGTTCCATTGACCTATGTGTCTGTTCTTATGACAGTATCAGATTGTTTTGATTATAGTGAACTTGTAACATAGTTTGATGTCAGGTATTGTGATCCCTCCTATTTTGTTCTTCTTTCTCAAAATTGCTGCAGCTATTCAGGGTTGTTTATGATTTCATTTAAATTTTTGAAATGTTTGTTCCATATCTGTGAGATAAGTAATTGGTAGTTTAATAGGGATTATGTTGAATCTATAAATTGCTTTGGGTAACATGGACATTTTGATGATATTAATTCTTCCAATCCATGAACATGGTGTATGTTTCTATTTATTTGTGTCTTCCTTAATTTCTTTCTTCAGTGTTGTGTAGCTTTCTGAGTACAGGTCTTTGACCCTTTTGGTTAGTTTTATTCCTGGGTACTTTATTTTTCTTGTTACTATCACAAATGAGAGTTTTGTCTTGATTTCTGCTGCTGATATTTTGTTGTTGGAGTACAAAAATGCCTAAGTGCCCATCAGTAAATTAGTAGATCAAAAAACTATGGTACATTTACACAATGGAATGCTATGCAGCAGAAAGAAAGAAGGAGCTGCTACCCTTCAGGACAGAATGGGTGGATCTGCAGAGCATTATGTTAAGTGAAATAAGCCAGGTAGTGAAAGATAAATACCATATGATCTCACCTGTAAGTGGAACCTAATCAACAACAATAAAAAAACAAGCAGGGAAAATATAACCAGAGACATTGAAATAAAGAAAAAACTGACTGTAACCAGATGGTAAGGGGAAGGGGGACAACATGGGGAAGAAGGGGAAGGGTCGTCAAGGAACAGGTACAAAGCACACAATAACAAAGTTATTGGGGGGTAGGATCGAGGGTGGTTAGCAGGGAGAGGTGGGGGAAAAATAGAGGCAACTGTACAACAATAAAAAAGGAAAATGTACATAATCTTAATACTTATTTAAAAAATTATTATTGAATAAAAAAGCAAAGGTTAATGATATTTGAAATGTCTGAATGATTTTGGCAGATTTGTTTTAGTATGTACACATAAGAGTGAGAGTTACATTTTCATATAGATGTCAAATCGCTTTGGTGAATTATAACGATCACTTCCTTAGTCCTTATATGTTGTTTAAAATTAACTATAATAAAATCTCACTGTCACGGTAGAAATCTTACCCAGAGATTCACCAGAAACCATGTCTACAATTTAGTGCATTGCTACGTATTTTTTTAAAGGTTTTTAAGTCTTCCTAAAAAAAATCTTTGCAAACACAGATATGAAACTCCAGGTGATTCCTATTTATGTCTTAAGAGACAGGATATAATTGCCTTTCATGTTTCCCTTCTATCACCTCTTATTTTAGCATTTAATCTTTCACTCATTAAAATAACTGCTTGAAGATGGCATTTATTATTGGAAAGATATAGATATGCTAAGTGGAGTGTGACAAATGAATTCTATAATTTGAAAACCTACTAGCTATCAGATAGTAGGCAAAGACTCTTATCAGTTTTCTTGACTACTAAAGAAATATTTTACAGCACATGTTGCTGCAGATACTCTGTTTCCAGGTTAAAGCTTGGTGTGCTAAATTCCATAGTGGGTCTTTCATTCTAGAACCAAGTCTTAAGTGAATAAAATAAAAAAAATTTGTCTCCCTGAGAAAAGCACATTTTCTATTGCTAAATTATATGCATCAGTAACAGATATGGGTATTTTAGAGATACTAACCATGTAGGATTTTTTTAAATTGGGGAACCTAAACATAAACGTGTGTTAAAGTGTATTTTTATAATTTGGTATTCTGTAACAAATAATGCGCTCTACCTCTTAAAAGCAGTTATTTTATTGCCATACAGCTCTTTGCATAGAGTTATGTGGGCCTTCACAACAAGTCAATGGATTTGATAATTTGAAGGACTATGTTATGTAATAAAAAGGTCTTGGAGTTGGGAATTTAAAAGACTTTGTTATTTACTAATTTTGTGTTCATTCCTCTCAAAGTCTCAAGTTCCTACAAGTAAGTTGTATGTTTGAGGTGATGGGTGAATTAAATAAAATATTTCATATAGTTTGAATTGTGGCTGACACACATAGGCCTTCAGTAAATGTACATTACACCCTGCAAGTACTTATATATCCAGAACTCACAACCATGCTTGTAAATGTGTCACCAAAGAAATAAGTACTTATTTTTAATTCAAATCCCTTCCATTTATAACCTTTCCAAGAAATGTGCTTGCTCACATTTTCAAATTGCAAGATGGGTGATATAAATGCAATAAATGCTAAAATTACTTTTAAAGAAGCATCAGTAAATGTTTGATTCTTTTATGGAAAGTGACACTAGTATTTGTGCAAAATTAATTATGTGTCTCCTTCTTCAGAACTATGAAGACAATCTATCTGGTTTTCTCTTCTTCAATTAAAGTATGAGACTTAATTTCAAGGTATCATCCTTTATTGCAATTCAGGTGAATTGCAGTTCTAATTACATGGCATTCTTTTAAAGGCATAAATAGCCAATTTCTTAAAAACCATATTTGCAGGTTAGGGTAAAAATGATAGTTACTATAATAATGTCAAGATGAATGTGGATTCATGTAGTTATATTTAAAATGACACTGTACCAACAGCAGTAGTGCACATTAAATTTATACAGTTTTCCCATAATTGTTTATTGCTAAAACAGTCATTGCATTAAAGGCTCTTGCCATATTGAACACAGACAAGGTTTGTTGACTGTAATTTTAAACAAAATATTTTTTATTTATTCCCCCATCATATTTATTCATTAAATAAGATTTCTTTTTTTGACTCTGCATGAAAATTCATAGTCGTGAAATTTCTGACTACCATTAAGTTAAAAATAGACTATAGCCAATAATTATCAATATAGTTTGAATTCAGATATTCTGCCTAGTTAAATAATAATACTTAAATCTTTATGTGCAGATCAATTCCTCCATCTTCTGTGAGTGGGAATGTAAAGCGGACAATGCAGAGCTTCTCTGACTGAAGCAGATGGCTGGGCTATCTCAAGTTCTGCTCAGTTGACCCTGGATTTACTCTCAGAGGTGACATAGACACTCCATAGAGAAAGTCATGTGAGAAAGAATTTGGAAACTACTAATACAGAGGAAGGTATAAAGGGAAATAATACAAGAAAGTGCAGATTATCTCACCTACTTTATGAGTAATAAAATACAGGGCAAAAAATATTTGTTGCTATAACTAGTCATGGAAAATAAACTGGGAAGAAGTATTCAGCAAAGAAGATTTTATGCCAGCATCTTACACTGTCCTCTGAGGTTCTGGATGAATCCATCTTTAGTATACTTTTAAAATGATTTATTATCACAACAAATTTTGATGGTATGTTTCTTGTGTATCCATTTCTCATACCAACTAGTTTTTATTTCAAGACCATTGATTTTATTTTATTTTACCTTTCCTTCCCTATTCTTATTGCAGTAGTGCCCACTTATAATCATTGTGTCATGTATACATATCTATAATCATTGTATCAAATATATATCTATCTAGTAGGACAAACCTGTTTTAATTGCTATTCTATATAAACAGTCATTTCATTTTTATTAGATAATTTTTACTTTCAGAAGTATTTATCTAATTAAAAATACCTGGAGTTTTCATTGGTCTTACACAGCTATATATATGTGTGTGTGTGTGTGTGTGTGTGTGTGTGTGTGTATATACAGCTATACATATATATACATATATGCTAAATACATATATACATATATATGTAAAAGTGGTTGATCTAATTATAGTGATGTCAGTACTTGAAAAGTATATATTTCATTTACTGTATTAATCTGATCCTATGATACTTTTCATAAGTAATATCTTGACATAAGACTGATGTCCCAGTTTCTTTGGGTTTTGGGATCCATAATAGTAGTTTAAAGAATAACGGTGCAAAAACATCTTAAGTAAAATGAAATGAGTTTTTAAATTTTTCTCTTAACTTTCACATTTTGCAATTTTGTTCCGTTTTCTACATACTATTTATTTTTCTCTTATATATTTATATTATCATTACTACAAATACATCTGAAAATGTGTGTTCGAGTGTGTGTATGCATGTGTTTGCTTGCATGCGTGGACACCTGTGGAGTCTCTGTAATTGTTCTGAATCCTTCCACAATATAAATGAGACATTTTAAAAATGTTTCATATTTATTTTCTAAATTAATTTCAAAGGGTCACAGCCTTCTTAATGCTTTATATGATTTTAATCATAGTATTTTCAAATATCTCTTGATTATTTTTCTCTGCAGAAATTCCAGGGTAGAAAGAAGAAGATACACTTATGTTCAGATTGTCTTCTTGACCAGAGCTTGACAGAGAGAAAATATATAAACATCACCAATTTTTTCTTTTTTTTCAGCTTAGATTTAAGGGTTATAATTGCCACTCCGTAATTGAATGAAATATATCGAATGTCTAGTTAAAAGACCTCATAAACAGAACCTCAGAACAGGGGTACGGACTGACATGCGGCTATTCTGGGACGGTAAGTGTCAAGTGCTTCCTTTTGACGGTGTCTGCTTACGTAAGGGTCTTGTCCAGGTCTTTTTTGAGCTTGCTATGGCAGCTGTTTGTTCCTACTTTTGTCCCCCAGTGCCAGTGTTCTTCTCACAATGCTATCGCACAGAGATTAAGGCAAAAATGTTATCACTCCTTTCCATTACATCAGGAGGCAAAGAAAAGAAAAAATGATAGAGCCCCAAGAAAACAAATTTAAATTTTCTTGCTAAGTAAGTTATGCAAAGTAAGGCTCTTGAAGCATTCCCCATTTGTGTTCCTATAAATCTGAAAGCAGCATAGTAGGAAACTATAAATAATGCACATTTATGTGGTAATTAAAAAAAAACTAAGATATGTTTCTTTTCAGATGGAATGCTACTTATTTAGAATGGATTTTCTCATCACGTTGCTGATTCTGTTTTTAGTGACATTATTGTTGATACAGGTAGCTTTGTTCTATCCTTTATAAATCACAAATTGAAAGTGATATATCAAAATTACTTTAAGATACAGTATTTCTAAATGAAGAAAAAGAGAAAAAATTAACAACTCAAAACTATAACAGATACCACAGGGACTAACTAGGAACTCCAGCTGCTGATTTATTCTGGAATAAAGAAAGTGTATTTTATAGAATGCCTTTTTGATGTATAGAAACACAAAAAATTCCACTTGGCTCTACCTTTCCAAGCTCCTTCAACATTTCTAATCAGGCAAGAAGTATTTTGGGATCTTGTCTTTCTGGTTTTGTTGGGTGAATTTTGATTTTCATGTAACATTAGACTCTCTATGGCAGATCTGGTATCCAGTATTCCTGTGGAGATCATGGGAAGTAATAGGTCTGAAGTCTGCTATTAGGGTCCTCATCCATACTGTAAAAATATGTAAACAGGAAAATTAAAAGCACCAGGTCAATTGAATAGTATTTAGTAAGCGTTTACTGTGCATATAAGAACATTACTTGAACTAGGCATTCTCTAGCCAGAATATGAGGCTCCCAGGTAAATTATTATAGGATAGTTTATACGGTGAAAATAGAGGTTGTTTATTCTTTACAATGATGATTATAGCATCAGTGTTGTTCTAGGGATAGGGGATTGTTTAAAAGTAGTTACCTCATGCCACTTTGAAGAACCACTTTATGCTGTGTTTATGAGTTTCTGAGTGTCCATAAAAATAAGTTATGTTTCACTTATGTTTATGGAAGAGGGTTATGTGGCTGAAATGGTTTTTCTGCTCAGAGAAACCTCAAGTCTTATCTCCATTTTATTTTTAGTTTTAACAAGACACTGATGCTTGCCTCACTTTTCTGATTTACGTTTTGGTTTTCCTTGAAACAGAGCCTTGCCCTGAACCCAGGCCTTCTTTTCCTGGAGGTCTTCTTGGTTCATTCTATCTTTCTCCTCATGGTCTATCGTCCCAGACTACTTTAATTTTAGGCTGAAGCTTTATCTCAGTTATTTTTTTATCACCATGATTTATTATACTGCCACCTATCTTTCTTCCAACATGGCAGCCATAATGTCCGTTATTGTCTACCATATAAAACCTATTGGATATAAATCAAGCACATACACACAAAATCAATCAAAAATACAAAACCAAAAGCTGACAAAATAAAATTAAGATTTTTTACAGTTTAAAGGCCAGCCCAGTCCTGGCTGGTGTGGCTCAGTGGATTGAATGCTGGCTTGCAAACTGAAGGGTTGCAGGTTCGATTCCCAGTCAGGACACGTGCCTGGGTTGTGGGTCAGGACCCCTGTTGGGGGCAAGCTAGAGGCAACCACACATTGGTGTTTCTCTCCCTCCCTTCCCCTCTCTTTAAAAATAAATAAATAAATGAATTTTAAAGAATAATAAAGGCCAACCCAAGAGTTGGTTGAGTTCCTAAAACCTCAGTGCTGTTTCTGAATAATTTTTCCTCTTGTTTACTTGTCTAAATGAGAAGTCTCTAACCACTGCTTCACTACTTAGTCAAGTAGTGGTTAGACCTCTTATTTTTTATGTTTATATTTTAGAATATTAATTCAATAGCCCCTATTCATAATCTTAATACTCTCTCAAAGATTGTCCAATATGTGACATAATCATTTTTATTTTTTATGTTTTTACATAGCTTATCTGGAATATAATACAATTATTTTGGTAAATCTGCTACATATATCAACTTCAGCATGTCACATAACTTTTAAAAGCAGATAATAGAAATAGTTTATGGACAAAATCTACTTTTCAAATTTACAAACATATCCTATATATATTTAATTTGGTCTCACAACTATTAACAAAAAAATAGTGGATGTAAGATGTAATGATTTTGGAACTTTATTTTACATTACTAGTCAAGAAAAAAGTAGGCAAGCTTTCATCCATTCATTTATGCATGCTTTGAAATACATTTATTTAGGATCTATTTTTTGGTAATATGAATGAAGACTAAAAGAAATTCATAGCCCCAGTGTTTCATTTTTAATTCTAGAGCTCTGATCACAGAACATCTGCTACTGTATTTGTA
Organism: Mormoops blainvillei; assembly: GCA_004026545.1. Lineage (NCBI taxonomy): Eukaryota > Metazoa > Chordata > Mammalia > Chiroptera > Mormoopidae > Mormoops > Mormoops blainvillei. The sequence goes on from PVJD01001821.1 coordinate 89,930, forward strand.
GCCATAATTGGTTCTGATCTTTTGGCCAAAGGTTCTTGTGTGATTAATTTTGGTTACAAATAAATATTCATCCTTTAGCATCTACATTCTTATAATTATGGCCCAAAATTGTTTTACAGTTTCTAAACATATTTATACTTTCTATGCATACCACATAAATATCATGCAACCTAGAAAATATTAAAAATAGAAAAGTATGTCTGATTCATTCTCAAGTCTCAAAAATCATCACTATCAGTTTTTGGTATTGTCTGTTAAGCATATTTAATTAATAGAAATATTTGTTATAAATATATTTTTACTGTTAATAATTCAAAATGAGAAAAAAATAAGTTTTCTATTTAAAGATTCAAGTTAATTTGGTAGGTGATTTTTAACTGTGTCTATCCAAGTAACCCTAAAATACTGATAATTATAACATGGAATATATAGTTATGAACCACATAATGGTCTTTAGCTCAATGACAGACTGTACATACAATGGTGGTCCCATAAGATTGTAATAGAGCTGAAAATCCACATATCCTAGGAACATCATAGCCATTGTAATGCAGTACAACACATTACTCATGAGTTTGTGGTGATGTTAGTGTAAACAAACCTACTGTGTTACCAGTCATATAAAGTACTGTATACTATATTTTATTGTGCCTTTTCTATGTCTACATATGTTTAGAAACACAAATACTTACCATTCTCTTACAGTTATCTACAGCATTCAGAACAGAAACATTCTGTACAGGTTTGTAGCCTGGGAACAGTAGACTACACCATATTGCCTAAGTGTGTAGTAGGCTATACCATCCATGTTCGTGTAAATATATTCTATGATGCTCACATAAGAGAAACATCACATGTCAATACATCTCTCAGAACATATTCCAGTCATTAGGTGATGCATAACTATGTGTATATATGTGTATACTTTCATGAAAAATGGTTATTAGATATGACTAGGTAGTAACTAGTTTTCTATGGAACCTCCTCAACAAGTATTTTTATGAAGAGTTCTTTTTTAATTAAATTAGGAGCTAGTTATTTTATACTGTAACAGCTGTTTTCTAAGAACACCTCATCAATAAAGATTTCATGAAAATATTTTAGATCAACATACTTTAGATCAGTCTATTAAATGAAAGATAGTAGTCAGAATATTTCCGTATCGTAACATTTAAAAATGAATATAACATAAGCCAATTTTATTGATCTGTTCTTACATCTTTGTATTAAAATAGGGGAATATATGACCTTACCTTTATTTTCTCTAAATTGTAAAAGTTAACAATATTTCTTGTGTACACTCGAAACATACGAAATGCTTTTCTCTTTTGCTATAAAATCTGTTTTATAGTACTAGGGAGGCTATTCTCATTTACATGTTAATTGAAAAGAAAATAGTGGAAAAATTTTAGTAAGTTGATAAAAAAGAAACCTATTTATCCTACCTAATCTTAGGTGTCATTTGTTTTTTCCTGTTACACAGGAAAATGACAAGACCATCTAATTAATTACTCACATAGATTGAAATTTTGCAGCTATCTGCTGACAAAAATAAGAAATCTATTAATCAATGAAAATGAAATGCATTATAGGCTCCCCTTACACACAATTTTAAGTTTTGAGTGATATGGGCTGTTATCTTTATATAAATTTGAAGATGCACATTTTATTCATTAAATTGTTTTCATCCATCTATGTTGCTATAAAATCAAACTACTCTAGATAAAATGTTGTTCAGTTTCTAACAGCAATTTTATTATCCCTAAAGAATGGCTTGAATGCTGAAAACCAATATTTGATATGCCTATAAATCTCTTGTTTTTCATATAATTGAGAAAATGCTATTTATAAAGTATAGAGAGCAGTATTACTTCACCTTTAGTAATATTGAAAAAATTCAGTAAAAATAACAGTAATATTCTCTATCTAATAAATGTTGTGAGATTGTGAGTGAAAGTTTAGGTAACAGCTAAAAAAAAAAATCTATCAGTCTCCTTTGGGTGGGGAAATACATTTGTAAGAATACACTTATTTCAGGATGATTGTCTTCTAAATTTCTGCACACTCTTCATCTTTATTTTGAGATAGACTGACAAATGTTTCCCATTCACATCTGTAGAGGGCTCTGTGATTGATTGAAATAATAATTTCAATACTGTATCAAAATAATTGACATATCTATGACTTATATATGTTTACTATTATTGAGAAAAACAGTATCAAAAGCCAAGTGGTGAGGATGATGGATATTAGTGGTTATGGGATAAAACTTAAATAATGATATCAAACTTCCAACTCTGGAATTTCATAAAATAAATTAACATTGGGTAAGGCTATAAATAGATGTTGGTGATCTTCATCAAACCAATTAGAAACTTCCCCACAAACTAGGCCTCTGAACAGAATTTTGAAATTTAACAGCAAGAAAAAAAAAAAAAGTACAGTCAGTTGCTAATAATTCCTATACCCTAGAAAAATTGTTCTTTTTGTGACAAATCTTGAAGGCAAAGTCTCAGTCTAAAGATATCCCCCAAGAAATTTGCCATCTCTCATGTTCCCTACTCCTTTAATTCATCATGTATCCTTGCAGAGCTCAGTGGGGTTCCTCTTACTGTGATGCCCTGACCACATCAGACCCCCCAGCTTCCTTAGCTATTTCCATGCTATCTTTAGGCTTAAAATATGTTTTTTCTCCTGGCCCAGGCCTCAGAAGCCATGAGGCTAAGATCTGTCTTTATGAGTTCACAAACTTTTACCTGGAATTTTGTTTTATCCTTGAAGACCTAACATGTAATTGGGAAAACATCCTCTGTTTCACATTGTAGAAGAGATTCCAAAGATTTTACTTACTCCTTGTTTTGGGGTCTGTGGAGCAGTATAGAACTAACTATTCCCAGTATCACAACGTAATTCTCACCTACCCATCCATCCATCTGTCTATTCATCCACCCATTTATCCATCCATCTATCCATTATTTTAGTAATATTTATTGAACATCTACTTTGTGTTAGGTAATGTTCCTTTCATAGAGACTATATCACTGCACAAAACGGTAAAAGTTCCTGCCATCCTGGGTCTCACGTTCAGTAGTGGTAGAGGATAACAAATAAACCAGGTGTGATATATAGTTATGTGAATCCCGGTACTGTGAATGGGGAAGCTTCGGTGTGTCTGACTAGTTTATAGAGGGTGATTTGTCAGAGCCTCTATGCCAAAGTCACACTGGGGCAGATTAACAGAAAGAAGTGTGGGAGTGAGCATCTGTAGTAGCAGAGGGAGGGTTTCAGAGTGAGGTTGTCTGAGTTTTTCAAACATATGCACTTATCTATAATTAGGTACAAAGCAAGTAATACTTTGAAATTAACCAGAGTATGTATTAAGATAAGTAAAATAATGGTTATAGTGGTATTCATGACTTGTAATTGACTGCTTTTTAGGCTTAATTGAATGGACTTTAATATACTCTCTTCCTATATTACAAATTAATGCAAGATTACATTTCTTAAAGATGTAAGCTTTAAGATTACTTTAAAGATACAATGTCCACTTCCCTAAATTTGGATTCATAAAAGCTAAGAAAAAGAGAGATTGAAAGAGAGAAAGATTGCCTTCCCTCTGATACCATTCTTAATATTGTGTTATTTAAGGTTTTATTGAATCAAAACCATTCCCTCCCCCCACTAACTTTGCATATAGGGCTAATTTATATAATTCCATTGATAGAATTTAAGATCAATCTGAAGACTTTTCTTTTTTCCTCTGTACAGTAAAATTCTCTAATCACTTCACTTTTAGTTCAAAATAAATTCATTGTAATGATAAAACAGCTACCTATACGGAATGATTAATTATATGGGTCAGCTTTGTTAGACCATGATACTCGCGTTTGCTCAAACACCAGCCTAGATGCTCCTGTGAAGATATTTTTAAGGTAAGATTAACATTTAAATCTGTAGACTTTGCATAAAGCAGATCTCCTTTGGTGTGTGGATGAGCCTCATTCAATCAGTTGAAGTCTTGAACACAAAAATGACAGTTCTCTGTGGAAGAGAAACTGCACCTCTTCTTGGGGTCTCCAGCTTTTTGCCTTAACTTGCAAGTTTTGTATTTGCCAACCTCCATAATTACATGAGGCAATTTTCTAAAATCTCTCTTTCTCTCAATAGGTAGGTAGATAGGTAAATAGATTAGAGTAGATAAATAGATGATAGATATACATACACATGTATACACATACATACATGCAGAGCATATGCTCTGTTTCTCCAAAGAAACCTAATAAATAGTGAACAAATGCTGAATTCCTTTTCAAGTGAAACTTGTAGAGTCCTTCTGCCCTTGCCTGCTCCATTCTGGACACTAGAAGTGAGTGTAATTTGTTTTCTCTCTCTGTTTTTACACACTATTATGCATCTCTTCCTCACAAGTTTTCCAACTTGCTAAACATGGTAAATGATACTTTCAATGTTGGAGCAGTGGCCTGGTCAGGTCCTAGTTTCCTAATACTGTCATGATCTCTCAGCGATGTTCTCTTAGTTTAGTAGGTAAACACACTCCACTTCTTGGGGAAAGCTTTGTGAGGCTTCAGACATCGTCCTCCACGGTGGGTCCCTCTCCTGGATTTTTTCTTACCTGGTGGCCACTTAGAATTCCTCCCCTTACTCTCTGATATCCCTCCTCAAAGGAGTTAATTAAGAAAGTTTTAAAAATAGCTGCACTCCACATCCCCCCCTCTTTTAATCCTGAGAGACAGCCTTAAGCATTCCTTGTCCCAACAAACTCTAGAAACTGTCATCATCAATGTACCTTTTATGAAACTCTCATAAAGTCCTAATGACCCTTCCTGGTTCAGTAAGCAGACTTCATAGACAAATATCAAATTCTGTTTTGTCTTTTCATAAAATCCCTTTTATGAAAAGACTTGATGTGAGACTAAGAATAATTCTCTTCTTTTTCCCACTGTGAGAGAAAAGATTGTATCACAGAGTTTTAATATACCAAAGAAATTCTAATATTTTAATTTATATGATTTTATATCCACAACATTAATGAGCCACTCACTGTAAGCTAAAATATGCATTTCTCTCTTTGAGGGTTAAGATAAACTTTTTCCTTCCCGAGAAGATTCATGAAAAGTTTTGTAAAGACTTTGTAAGTGTGCTTTTTTAGTACCTACATTCACTAAAACATATTATCCTTATTTCTGTGTTGAGATTTTGATGGAAACAATTCTAAGTTGAAAATAAATTAGCAACATATGTATTATGAATATGATCATTGTTTTAAGGATGCGGTTAGTTCCTTTCACAGCCTGTGTTTTTATGAGAATGTAGCCAGGTGCCTTATATTCTAAATTTCACCAGGAGATAACCCATTTGTTAAGAAGTAAGAAGGTCAAGGGATAAAATTTTTATTAGTAAAATTGTACAAGCTTATATTAAAACATATATAAAATTTGTGTACTGATTTATTTTGCTTAAGTTTAAAACAAAATGTATTTTGTTGTTTATGCTACCATTATTACTGTTACTATATAAACTGGTAGTCTAGTTTAATTTTTTCAAAGTAATCTATCCATATCTTTCCCTTCGTTTTTTCCTTCACAAACTCTAAAGATCCTCTCCTTACCTTTAGTTCTGAAGTTTCACTAAAATGTATCTGGTTGTGGATTTATTTTTATTTATCATTCTTGGGAGTCACTGGGTTAACAGACTAAGAGTTGGTGTCATTTAGAGCAGAAATAAATAAGATGGAAACTAGAAAGAAAATAGAAAAGCTGAACAAAACTAAGAAAGTTGCCCATACTCAGGGCATCTACAAATTATTTGAAGGAAGTATTGAATCAAAAGAAAATATAAACAAAAATCTTGAGCTTGTTTTAACAAAAAAAAGGAAAAAATGCACAATCGAAAATCTATGAGAATACATTCAACCACTTAAAAAATCATGGAAATAAAAATTGAGATCACAGTAAAAATTTATTGTTTTGACGAAGATATAATATATGATAATACTAAGTGCAAAAAAGGCTATGCAGAATGGCAATATTAGATACCCGTGCTGGATGTTTAAATTTATGCAAAAACTTTGGAAAACAGTTTTCATTTGCACTATAATTAAACATGCCTTTATTTAGTACAAAACCATTATACATCCGAGTATTCAACATAGGGGAAATCTTTCACAGGCATACCAAGGGTCATGTACATGCATTTTTATTGCTGAAATGTTTATAAAAGAAAAAAAGAAAATAAACCCCAAACTTTGACAAACATAATAAAATATTGCACCACAGTTAAATTTCACTACGTACAATGACAATGTCAGTTCTAATAACTGATGAGCATTTTCTTCTATCAGAATTACTGCTAACAACATGCATGAATATATCTTACTCTCAAAAATGGAATGTTTGGGAGGAAATGTATATCACAGAAGAATAAATACTGTTCATGTAAATATCACAAAGTGGTCCCCAAAACACAGTATATTGGTTGGGGATAAATGCTAAAAATAATAATAATAAGGAAAGGTTAACCAAAGGAGAATGCAAGATGCCTTTTTGGAGGACCACAAAGAGAGCTTAAAACATGGGGGTGGAAAAAGTAAGTGTACAGTTGTGGGTAGGCAGAACAGTTCATTCTTGTACTATGGTAAACCTGCTTTGTAAAACCCTGCATTTTTAAAAATGCCATGTCATGATACTAGAGTTTTTGTTTTATTAATACACTTTAAACTTTAAAGCTATACTATGTGTAGTGTTTTTATATTCGTAATTTATTTCTGAAATAAAAATAATTGAAAGCCACATGTTCAATAACATATTTCCTTTTATACCTATACTGTACCTATACAAACATGCACAAACACAAAGATTAGAGACTGTTAGGGTTCAGGGGTGTCCAAATTTTTTATGTCTCTGGGCCACACTGGAAGAAAAGGAGCTGTCTTGGGCTGCATATTAAATACACAAAGAGTAATGAAAACAAAACAAAACAAAACAAATCTCATGTTTTAATTTAAGATTTTGTGCTGGGTCACATTTGTAGCCAGCCTGGGCCACATGTGGCCCACGGGCCATGGGTTGGACAGCCCTGGACATCCTTAATATACATCCTCCATCATGTAAGGGAGTCTCCTCTTTGCTTGTAAACACTTTCACTTCTCTGTGTTTCTTCTACTGACTTAAATTTTGGGTTGAAACATTTTTTATTGGGCAGTCATTAATTTTTTTCTCAGAGTACTGGTTTGTGGGTGGGAGGTGGGTTGGCGGAGGTGGGAGAAAGCATCGGGTGATAAATGGTAATGGAAAAATACAATAAAAATGAGATATTTAAATAAAAAGATTGGGGTCAAAACTAGGTTGTCCTCTTTATAAGCTTGTCAGATTGTTTAACCATCCTGTTTTCCCGCATCTAGTTCTATTTATTAAAGATAAAACCTATTGCACATGATTGTTTTGAGGGGCAATAAACATGGCTGTTGGAAATGCATATGAAATGGCATTTCAAAAAATGTGGTGATGTTTTTTGCTGTTTGTTTCCCCATAACTGGGGCAACTCAGCGTCAGGTGTCCCTCAGCAGCCTATAAGCTTTTCTGAAGTACATTTTGAAATTCTATTAACAAAATATAAAGCAAGAACATAGCTATTCTTCTTTCTATATTAAAAGCAAGCATTATCTCATAGCATATGACTTAGTCATTTGCTAAACTAATGACACAATCAAAATAACGCAATGTGCTGGGAGCATTTCCACACAATAGAGCTTTCAAAGTGCAACATGAGCTGGCACAGACAGTTTAAGGTTATGATTAATGACAGTGACTGAGAGCTTATTAAAAATGTCAGTTTATCTGTTTCATTTTGTCAGTGGATCTTCAATCAAAATATGAAGTTATAAAATATAAAATCAGAAAAAAATATGAATTTTAATGTTTTAAAAATATTACCTGTGAAATGTCATGTACAATAAAGTATGATAATTAATCTGTATTTTTCTAAGTGGGTCTAATTTTTTCTTACTTAAATTTGAATCAGAAAAATAAGATCCTATGAATTTGACAGGTCTTTCTTGAAATATCTTCAACACAGACTTTATGAATTTATGAAAAGCAATACAAATGGACATTAATTGTCCTAATGATCTAAAGAGTATATTTTTAAAAAAATTAACCAGACTTTATGAAGTAGGAAATAATAAAAAATAGTAATAAAAAATAGTGTAGAATGAATAGATGATTTTGAACAGCATGCATGTATGGTAAATGTTGTTTTACTCATGTAGAACTTGAACACTTTACCACCATTGCATTCCAAAACACCAGCAGAGATGAGCTCATACAGGAGAGCAATTTTGAATCTCAGTCTTTTGAAGCAGCCATTATTACTAGCTTTTACTCTAAAAAGTACATCATCACTCTGAAAAAAGTAAGCCATCTTTTTTTAGTGCTGGGGGAATAGTTTCATGTTGTGACACATAAACATTAAAACAAATTAAACTGTTGTTTAATGTATTGGCTAGTCAGTATTTTTCTCTGTTCTCTAAACCACGATGGTCATTATCCATGGTCTTCTTTCACTTATTTTTATGGAACAAGGCAAATGTTTAGATTGACAACCAAGAAATATTAGTTGTCCTATATTATCATCTTTCAAAATACAGTCTGCCTGAAGAATCCAAAAACAAATTCTAGAAATTCTTTTAAAAACAGAGGTGTGAAAAGAATAGCTACTGGTCTAAAAATTTCTCTTGATGTAGACAGATATGTCTGTATCTTTTTTGACAATTCTGACAGCACCAAAACAACTAAATCTTAAAACATTTTTTGGCACAATGATTTATAGATCATTTAAACTATCAGTTTTGCTTCATATTTAATTCAGTTATAATTTCTATAGATATTCCTCATATACCATCTATATACCTGGCAATTATTCTTGGCGTTGAACATGCAATAGTAAACAAAATAGACAAATTCCTGTGTGGAGCTTACATTCAGTGGAAGGAAGATAAGTAAATCCAAACTTAGTGTTTCGAGCGATGGTATGTGTTCAGAGGAAAGAAAGGAGAGTAAGGGCCTGTAGTGAAGGCCAGTGCAGGTGGAGTGGTTAGGAAATGTCTTCTTTAAAATGATGATATCTGAGCTAAATCCTAAAAAAAATAATTAAGTGGTCTTGCAATTATCTGAAAACTGTACTCCAAGAAGGATGAAAATAAATTATAAATCTGAGAGGGAGAGATGCTTGGGGTTTTCTAGAAACTGACAGGCCAGTGTGATGGAATAGAATGAGCATGGAGAACAGTGGGGAAAGACAGGAGACTGGAACTCCAGCTACAGAAGAATCAATGAAGGATAATGTTATTTTTGCGCTTACTTCTTCAGGGAATTATAAAAGCAATTTGATTTATGAAGGGGGTGGCTTTGGAGAAACAAGATTAGAACAAGGGTTAGTGCTTTGGAGACTACTGTCACATTCAAAATGAGAGATGATAATGTTTTCAGTGAAGGTCATGAAAATGCTGTCTCCAGATATTTTTAAACAGTAAATCCAACAGCATTTGCATATGGAATGGCAAAGGGGTGTGGGAAAGGAGATAGGTAAGGCTGATTTGTATATTTTGGGCAGAAAAAAAAGAAAATTGCCATTTTCCTTAATGTAAATAATTACAGAGAGAATGTTTATTGGACAAAAGTCTTTTTACAATTTTGTTTTGTTTTTAGACATGTTATATTTGACACATCTTTTAAGTAAGCAATTCAAGCAAGCTCAGTGTTAAAGTAGAACCAGGAGAGATGGAACCCTAGAGACCAACCAATGAAAATGCTTTGGAGAGTGTGACATACTAGGTGGAAAACTGTAGACTAAATGCCCATCAGTAAATAAGTGGATCAAAAAACTGGTACATTAACACAATGGAATACTACACAGCAGAAAGAAAGAAGAAATTCCTACCCTTCACGACAGCATGGGTGGAACTGCACAGCATTACTCTAAGTGATGCCAGGTGGTGAAAGACAGATACCATATGATCTCACCTGTAAGTGGAACCTAATCAACAAAATAAACAAGCAAGCAAAATAAAACCAGAGACATGGAAATAAGGAACAAACTGACAGTGACCAGAAGGGAAGGGAAGGGGGGTAATGGGGGAAAGACGGGAACGGTACAAGTCAAGGAACATGTACAAAGGACCCATGGACAAGGAAAGGGGGCATAGGAGTGGACTATGGGAGAGAGGGGTGGGTGAGGCAGGGGAGAACAATGGGGAAAATGGGACAACTGTAGTTGAACAACAAGAAAAAAATTAGAAAAGGAAGAATAAAATCTTTTGCACATGCTAAAAAAAACTGTAGACTGGTTCAAAACTGAAGACTGAGACTTGAAGATTTGATTTGCAAAAATGGACATTGATGATGATCTCATTAAAAACAAGTGGGTATGAGACATGTTAAAATGGGGCCAAAAGGGAATAAGTATAAAGGGAAATGGGACAAAGGTGTCAGGTAAAATTTTCAAGAATTTCTGAATTAAAAAAATAAAAATAATGAGTAGTAGAAATAGATATGGGGTAAACATATATTTTTAACTTAAGTGATATTATGACATTCATAATTTGATATTAATAACTGAGTAAAAATTAAATTATAATACAGTAAAGATGGAGTTAATTGCTCGAACAATGTTTTCAGCCAGGCAACAGGAAATGAGATTCAGTGTACAACTGGTTTTTAGCCTTATGTGGAAGAATGGTCAACCATATAACATGAGTACAAAGAAGTAGGAATATATAGGCACAAGGCAGGTCAATCCATACTATCTAAAGTGTAAAATTTTTGTTTTTTCTTTATATAATCACCTAATAGTATTCCATTGTGTAAATGTCCCATAGTTTTTTATCCTCTCATCTACTGATGGATACTTGGGCTACTTCCTTGTCTTGGCAATTGAAAATAATGCTGCAATTAATGTAGGGTGCTTATGTTTTTTCGAATTAGTGTTTTGGGTACCTTTAGATATATTCCCAGAACTGGGATGACTGGGTCAAAAGGCAGATCATTTTTTGAGGCATCTTCATACCGCCTTCCACAGTGGCTGCACCAACCTGCGTTCTCACCAACAGGGGGCAAATGTGTTCCCTTTTCTCCATGACCTTGCCAGCACTTGTTTGTTGATTTATTAATGGTAGCTATTCTGACAGGTGTGCAATGGTATTTCATTGTGATTTTAATTTGCATTTATCCATATTATCTTTTTTAATGTAGACACTTATCACTCTAGCTGCTGTGTTAGAAAGGAGACTATAGATGTGCCAATGTTGATGGAGGAAGACAAGTTTGAAAGAGCAATTACAAGTGAGAATGATGCTTCGAAGGTAGCTGTGGAGATGGTGAGAGGATTGTGGTCTGGGTTTCTGGTAAATTAAACGTGAGGTGTGAGACAAGGGAAATGGTAAGAACGACACCAAGTTTGGAGTCCTGGAAAATTGGGGTAATAAAATTGCACAATACCTATCTGTATAAATATGTGCACACATACATCTTTATAGTCTATGTTTTAAAAAAATATTTAATAATTTCCTGGCTTGTGTAGCTCAGTGAATTGAGTGCTGGTCTGCGAATCAAAGGGTCACTGGTTCGATTCCCAGTTAGGGCACATGCCTGTGTTGCAGGCCAGGTCCCCTGTTGGGGGTGTACAAAAATCAACCACACATCAATATTTCTCTCCTTCTCTTTCTCCCTCCTTTCCCCTCTCTCTAAAAATAAAATAAATAAAATCTTAAAAAATATTTAATATGGAATGTAGCCCTGACTGGCATGGCCCTGAGGGTTGGGCATCATCCTACAAAGAGATAGGTTGCCAGTTTGACTCCCAGTGAGGGCACATGCCTAGGCTGTGGGCCAGTTCTCTGGTTAGGGGCATGAGAAAGACAACTGATCAATATTTCTCTTGTATACCAATATTTCTCTCCCTTTTTTTTTCTCCTTCCCTTCCTTTCTCTCTAAACATAAATAAATAAAATCTTTTAAAAATATCCAGTGTAATATTGGGCTAGAGTATGAAAAAGACAACTAAACAAAAAGTGCAAGTGAATCTCCACTGCATAATGTGTTGTAAAATCTAAAAATAAATAATATACACTTTATTTAATTATAAAAATAAAGATTAGCCTTGTCTGGATATACAGGTTTCACCCTCCATAACTTTAGCCATTTGTCTCTTGAGGTTTTCGTTGAAAATAACATCTCAGAATATTTTCTATAGTACCCCTTGAATCAGTAACAATACAGTCTGCATTTTTTTTTACTTGTCTGTTCACAAGATTTTGAGGTCTTAGTGTACTTGAGTTTTTCACAATACTGTCATACTGGGTTGTTTATTATTTTTCATTGTTTATTCTGAGATAATTCAAGTTTTTCATAACAGCATTACGTACATATGATATTTAGTACTGACTTTACATATAAGTTTAATGATTTTCCAGTAATACAAAATGCATAGAAATATTAAAGTAAGTCTTATATCCTTTTCCTTAGGTAATAAAATTACTCCCTACATATTCCAATTCCATACAACTCACCATCTTTCTGATCCTTGCATGGAGTCTAGAATTTATACATTTTGTAGCAAATAGATATTAAAACTTTGCTAAAGTCCTTTTTTAGGCAACATCTATAAAAATTTGTTATGCATTCATGTACTAAGTGTTTGTGAATTTAACTATAAAACTAAGCTAATTTTAAATAATTTAAAATATGAAAAAGTACATAATAATATGTGTTTGAAGATTAGTGCATCCAAAATCCAAAGATTGGAGAAAAATCTGTCTATTCCTTTCTTGTTTTGGACTTTAAGATACCAGTGATCATATTAAGAAGCAGAGATACAAGGAGAAAGCAAGAAACAATCCGAGTGCTGGTAAAGTGATCCTGTGCATTGCAGCGATTCACAATGGCGTGTTATATATAGCAATCAAATCAGTCATTGTCTTCAATCTTGCTAAATGAAACTGAACTGCTGGAATGGTATGCCACTTGACCTTTTGGGTTTCATGAGCAGTATTTAACTGGTGCAAGGGAAACACACTTGCAAAGTGTCTTCTGTTGACATGACAGATTCTCCTGGTTGTTTATACAATGTTCAAAAGGCAAAAGTCCCTTGCTTCAGAACGCAAGAGAGAAATTTTTTCCCAAGGAGCTACACGGTCCATACCGAAGAATGATAGGAGAAATTTTCACTCTTTTTCACAACTTGTACTTTCAGCAGGTCCTCTAAAACCCACGCCAGCAGTTAAACAATCAAAAACAACTCACTTTGAGATTGAAATACTTGATGCTCAAACAAGAAAGCAGATATGTATTGTGGATAAGGTGAGTTTATTTATTTAAATTTATCTGCCCCAATGATTATGAATCTCTTGATTAAATGCTGACTTTTTAATGTTAGTTTTTTGATAAGCAGGATAGATACATCATAACTTGTTTCAGTAGAAGATATTAACTGCTTCTTTTGCAATTTAAATGGTAACAAATAGTTATTAGATTCTGGTTTTCCTGCTAACATTAATCATTGGTGGAAGGCAAAATTTTGAGTACTTACCTTCTCACTGTGCATTAAAAATATGATTCTATGTTGTTATTTTCATGAACTTAATATTCATTAAAAATTATCCTAGAGTTAATAGTATTTGTAGAAAATAACGAGCCAAAACCAATGAAGTTACTAAAAATTATATTTAACATACATGATGAAATCTCATAATTTAAAATTATTTAGAATTGGTTTATATCTTGAAAAATGAAAATTTCACTTTTTATGAAAGGTTTACTTATTTTAAAACCACAGGGTTCAAGTGCCTAAAGATAATTTATTGCTTAATATTACCCACATATGTTCATATCACAGATGTTCCACTAAGTAAAGATAAAAATATCTACTTCCCAGCTCACATAATCGTGTGTACATTGTAGATAAACTTATGTTGAAATTTCAAATACTTTTAGTCCTTCAAAACTTTGAAAAGATGCTAGCAGTTTAATTTATGAGAAAGATTGATATTTTAAATAGAATAGATCTTCATTTATTTTTCTTTACTGACATGTTAAGATTTTTGCTATTGTTCTAAAAATAGCGCTGAATCACTGATGCAGTTTAATTCTGCTTTAGCCTTGTTTCTACATAAGAAGGGAAGAGAAAGATTTGTTTTTTGTTGTAATTGCCAAGAAGATATTATGTACTTTATTATTTAGTAATTATAATATTATGACCAGTCTATTATTTAGGTATTATTAACTTTTATTTACAGATGGAAATGAAAAAAAAAGCACTTTTACAGATTCGTACAGGACATAAGCAGAACATAAATTTAAAACCATTTATATGCATATCTAAATCATATTTTCCATAATACCACTGGGACCACATTTAAATAATAAATATAGGTATTATGGATAAATAATTTTAAGTTATGAATTTCATACATGGTATAATTTATTTTAACATCTCAGTAAAGTTTATATATTTTTATCATATAAAAACAAGCCAAAAATGAAATTATTAAGAAGTTGCTGATGTATTTAATATCTCACTATTGAAAATTGAAAAAATTTTATACAATACATTTAAATTAAGGGAAACCAGGCAATCAATGGAATGGATATTCAATTGGTCAAAAATATACAAAGATCAAGATCCTAAAATGAGACTGGTTATTGGGTCTTTTCTGATATGTATCTAATCGTTGACAAAAAATTCACCTTAAAATAATAAGAAATGGGTAGACTGGGCTTCTAATTATTTCCTTCAAACATTTATATTTCATTTATTGAGATTTCATTTGAAGCTATGGAATGGTAGTTTACATTCTAGTAATAATTAAATTGTAAAAAATTTAATCAGCATGCAGAAATCCAGCATTTCTTAGAGATAAAGATTTTGCTCAGAAATCTCATATTTGAGTTGTAAGAGTCCTTGTATTTGCATTTTTAGTAGTAAATGTTTAGAGAAATTCTGTAGGCTAGATAGAAGATTAATTTTGGGTTCTTCAACAGTTTTTATGGGACATCAACACCATATGATCTGCAACTTTCTATATCCAAATCTTTGATTTGTCAGTGATTTTGTTTCATCTTGTTTTAATTTTGTGATTTGGTAAGTTGCCTCATAAAGATGGCAAGACATTTAAAAGAAAAAAAAACAATTAATTTATTCTTTTCTTGTTTCATGATCCCTAACAGTTCAAATATGTAAACATGAGAAAGATTGATTTTGTTTGCCATTCACAATGTTTTTTTAGACAAATTAATAGCTATATTAACAGTAAAGCATGGTAAGTAGCTTTCATTGCATTTGGCTCTATCCAGTATACAAAAGAAGTGCTGCTTATGACTTCTTCCTTATCTCTCAGTAGTTACAGTCCAATAAATTTATAAAAGTTAAAGGTTGTGTACTTTGAAATTAATTATATCTAAACTGAATCTCTGTTACATCAATCCTATTAACAAGGGTCAGGAAATTCATTGAATTTCTGATCTCAAGAACACTAACAGAATATAGGTTAATAAATATATTTTGTAAGCAGATAGTGAAGAGTAGGATAATGATACATACCAGACTTAGCATAGTGTCTTGAACAGAATAGGAAATATATTTTTTGTAGTTTTAATGATCAAAGAGTTAAATTCAATGTGTATGAAAAAAATCTAAGAAAAACTATGATTAAACTTTTGATACTGGCACAGAATTTCAATTTGACTTCTTAATAATTACCCATTGTCATGATTTGTTATAAAAGCTTAGGATAGATATAAATATTTAGACATCTTTAATGGTACAATACATATATATGATTCTTAGTAATGTATGTTGAACTCTAGTAGAAATTGCATTTGCATCGAGATATTATACCATTAATTTTAGAATGGACAAAGTAAGTACTCCAGGTATCCATGAGATAAAATCATTGAGAGAATTCCTGGGATTGAAGAAAAATATTGAATCATGTTCTTACACACACATACACACGTCGAACAAAAGAGTTTCTATTGCCTTAAATATCTTCTCCATAGTCTGTCCCATTGTTCTCCTTACTTCTATCATTTTTTTTACCTGCCCACATTTTCTTCTCATTTCATCCTAAACACACTCCTTTCAGACATTTGCCTCCATTGCTTCCCAGAGTATGAAGTTGGAGAGGTCATCAGAAGCGGTAGTAAATACCTTGCTAAGTCCAAAGGTATTTACACAGTATATTAGGAACATTTGCCACTGTAAGTGCATTCTTCCTGAAAGACTTTTGTTATTTAAGTTCTAGGATAATACTACATACATTTTTTTTTAAACCTACCTTATTGGTTTCTCCCTTTTCTCTTGCTGCTGCTTCATTATCTGACTTATTAAGTGTGGAATGTCACCAACTCAGTCTTCAGAACTTCTCCCCATACTAGGTCATTTAGCTTATTGAGTTCTATAGTTTTCAATATCATCTGCCTATTGTTGGCTCATAAACATGTAACTGCAATTTGTACTCCCCCCAAATTGTAAATCCATTTATTTATACATCTATATATGTATGTATGTATCTATCAATCATCTATCTATTATCTATCTATCTATCTATCTATCTATCTATCTATCTGCCTATCTCCATCTATCTATATAAATGTTTACTAGGCATCTCAAGTTTAGTATATCTAAAACTGAGGACTTGATCTTCTACAAAAAACTTTCCACAAGATTTTTCAGGTCAAAAGGGGAGTCACATCCTTGACATAGCTCCAACCAAACAGTGGCACCACAACTCTAGGTCTAATCTCCCAACACAAATACAATCCATCTTCAGAGCGATGGCTTCACATGTATCTAGGCAATTAAAAAAATTAACCACCTCTCCTGCCAGAACCCTAACATTTTCTGCTGCTTCTGCCCTTAGTATCTTTAATATATTCCTTACATAGCAACAGAACCAGCCAGTTGTTCAGATAATGTTATTCACTACTCAAAACTAGCCAATGTCCTCCTTTTGATCTTGACTTAGCCGTCGTTTTTTTTCAGGGACTTTACTACTTTTGAAAATTGAAAAATTTGGCAACATTTTCTATTACCCCTCCATGTTCTATTTCTTTACTAGCATTTATTTCCTTTTTAATTTTTATATTATTTGTCCTATTCTTTTTATGCCAGCTTCACAGAATCAGGGATTTGTTTTTTATCATTCCTGTATCTCCAACATGTAGAACAAGTACTTGCCACAAAGAAACCATTTGTACTAAATATGCACTAACTATATCACTGCCTGTTCAATAGATATGTGGATTTCAAAACACACTCATGGTTAGCACTAATAGTTTTAAGGTAGAAGAGTACGATATTTGAAAATACTTTATACTATTTTCTATATCAAATTACTATTGGAATAAATGTAAATATATTCATAGAAAAAATTAAATATTCCATTCTAGCCCTGGTTGGTATGGTTCTGTGGATTAAGTGCTGGCCCATGAACCAAAGGGATGGCAGTTCTATCCCCAGTCAGGGCACGTGCCTGGGCTCTGGGCCAGGTCCCCAATTGGGGGAGCGTGTGAGACAACCACACATGGAGGTTTCTCTCACTCTCTTTCTCCCTTCCCTTCTCTCTAAAAGTAAATAAATACAATCTGTATAAATAAATAGATAAATAAATATTCCATTTTACTGGATGCTCAAATTGTACCTGGCTTGCTCCCAACAATGATGTATGGTACTTAATTTTGTATTTGTGTATAGTTTACTGTCAGAAAGTCACATTAAGATTACAAAATTTAACAAGCTTTTCATAAAAGAAAAAGTAGAGATGGAGATATTTAACTATTTTAGTTATTTCCTATGAATGATTAAAATAATATGACTAACCAGAGATGATAACATAGAGAATATATTTAAATTGTATTGCTAAATACCATTTTAAAGTGTTTATTGGTACATCAAAAGCATATCAGAAATTTAAATTTAAAAAATTAGCAATAAATTATTTCTAGTTGCAAACTATCCCTGTCTCACTTTTGTAAAATGTTAGAAGCTTATCTTATCTTATTACAGCATTGTGATAAGTCGATGATTCAAGAGCATGGCAAAAACTCTACAACTAAGGTTGATAAACATTTCCAATAACATCCCATTATTCTTTTTCTTTAATCTTTTCTCCAAGGAACTTGACCGCAAGAGCCCTCTTTCTTCTATTATTTAATTTGTTCTCTGTCAAATATCTCAAAAGCTTTTAAAAGACTTCTTACAAATAAAATAAAGCACTCAATAATTCTCCAGTTCTCCTAATGGCAAAATTATATACACACACACACCAGTTTTTACCAGAAAACAGTAGAGAAATTATAGTGCAGTAAGACTGCATAAAATTTTGAGAATTCCTAATTTCTGACATTGTCACTTTCAGTATTTTATCTTGGATGGGCTACTTAGCACACTAATGCCTCCACTTGTTCATCTGCACAGTGAGAATGGCACCTGTTTTAAAATGGCCTCAGGCCAGGACCTGGGGCTCCTGCCTTTACCAGGGTCCATGGGTGGAGTGCTTTTGAGTTCCTGGACTAAAGCTGAACTGATCAATTCAAAGCAGAAGAGCAGGATTTTAGTAAATCCCAATGGTGTCTCATCTAAGGTGCACACAAGGAAAATGCACTGGGAGAGGGGTGGGCTGTTGATCACGAGGGCTACGGGGGAAATCACATTGAGAATGTAAATTTACTTGTCACTCTGAGAACCACTATCTAAGGCATGTGATTGCATGAGGGGCTAATGTCAGTTTTAGGTCATTGCAGGCCACTAGTCAAACAAAACAGATGCCAAGGCAGTGATATCATGGAGCAGTTTAGCTCAGGTCTTGCAAAAACATGAAGATGTGCACGCTGTACCCATTATCAAAAAGTTCACAATGAAGGAATTTGTAGTTTTTTTGTGATCTAACAGTTTAAATAGAAAAGGTAAAGACTGTGTTTATGTAATATATTTCTGGGAAATTAAAGCCAAATTATATATTCAGCATGCACCTTGCCCAGATTAACATTTTACTGGTACTTTTGGGGTAGCCTGACAAATAACTACCAACATAATTACCTAACTTATTGCTGGGATCTTAGTGTGTCTTTAACACACTCTTTTTCTTCTTTACTCCTTTCATGTACCTTAGTGTTCAAAGTTATTACTGACAACTTCCCTGTAACTATTGTTCATATAATTAGGCTTTAACAAATGAGCGATAACTTAAAACAACATTAAGATATAAAAATTCCATTATTCTATATTTTATATTATTTAGATGCTAGGGAGAGAGGTTTGAAGGGGAAATATTGCAGCAAGTGGATACAGAAATTTATATCACATTAAGACTTTTACTGTCCTCATATCATATGTTTCTGGACACAAATGTATGCTCCCTGAGGTCTTAAGTCTATATTACTAAAAGCATAGATATAATCAAACTTATATTTTTGCTAGAATTTGTGTAATGACAGCATCTAAGTTCAACACAGTTTCAAATTATAGATAAATATGAGTGATAGTTGATTAATGTGTATTTCCATTGCATCTCACTGTCTGCTATGAAGGTTATGCTATTTGCATGACTACCTTGCAAGAGCTCAAAGGTTTAGAGGACTATCATCGTTTCAAGTTATTACCCCTAAAACACTTTCGATGGATTATGATTAAGTACTACCTACAAAAACATATTCAAGGACATAATCCTAGAACACTGATTGGTCCTTCATTCTTCCCTCATTCTCTCCTTTTCTCCTATCCTGTTTGTCTTTTCCTTCATATACAAGTACATTGAATAATGCTAATCTTCCAGTTGGTAGGCACTGTAATAGACCCTGGGAACGTGAGATGGAAACCAAACCAAACCAATCCAAACCAAATACAGGGGAGGTAAAAGTAGGGTTACTGTTATGAAAACACAAAACACAGGGTTTATTCTTTTATTATTATTTATTCATTACTGTATTATTTTCTATACAGACATGTGTTAAACCTACTTTTGTTATACCCTATATATTTCTTTGTCCTCAGATGTCCACAGCATTGTGATTGGTAATGACATGTAAATAGTCCCACACAAGATAATATAACAGAAGATAAAATAGGTATGAGCAAACTGTTGCTGAGCCCAGATGAATAATTTTCTTTTCTACTGAAGAAATTAAGAATGGCTGTAGATATCTCTCCAGTTATAAACAGCCCCAGTACACTAAAGGACCATCATGGGGATATTTCTTTTGTTTTTTTAGGCTATTTCTGAGATTAAAGAGCAATCTCCTAAAGTAGAAATTATCTCCTCTAACCGCCTGACATCCTCAGCCTTCTTTCAGGCCTTGACTGAAGGCACATTGCTAAGAGAGGCACCTCTGGAGAATTTACAGACGGTGAGGATGAATTCCCTTCCCACTTAAGACTTGCTAAGGTGCAAAATTGTCAAGCTCAATATCATGAGTATATTATATTTTATTAGTGGATTTTTAAACTGACGGTCATCAAAAAATTTCAATCCCTGTTGATCTACTGGGATTCGCCTGAGTAATCTGAGCCCACCAGTCTGTAGCTACATAAAACCCTTGAATGTCACACTCATTTATTCTCCTATGAGATGCTAATTGTATTTTAGGCAGATTTTGAACTGTCTACTACATCCAGACACCAGATATTTAACTTGAGAATTGGTCTTAAAGAATGCTGTACCTCTGCTTTCTTATAAACTCATGATTCTAATATCATTTTATGAAAAGAGGGAATCAGTTGTTGTCTGTCCTTGTTTCTTCCTACAGTTAAATGTACACATTCCACACTTTCACTGCCTCCAAAAAAAACATTTCACATTGTTTTACATTTGGGTGCTTCTAACTTTTCCACTATTGGTTATTTGATTTTTTTTAAACCAAAGTGAATTGTAATTTATTTTGGCAAAACATTTGATGAGTTACTGGCCGTCTAATTGTATCTTTTATTTGTCAACACTGGCCTCCTGTGACTGAATACACCTTTATTATCTGCTTTTTGTAAACTTCATTTAATAAAAAATTCTGTGATAATCCAACCTTAATTAAATCAGAAATATAACACAGAATCCTGAAGCCTTTATTCAGATGATAATTTCCTCATTTTTATAGATAGGCAATTTCAGAAAACTGTTACTCTAAAATTACTGAGAAATTACTTTTATCTTGCGCATTTTATGTATTTTTTTTAACTCTTGACATGGGAAGAACATAAACAACAAAGTAACCACAACAACCACTGAGCTGTTGATTGTTAAAATAAAATCTGCTTCATTTTAAAGTGGGAAGAAAAAATCATGCCCTGACTGGTGAGGCTCAGTGGATTGAACACCAACCTGCCAAGCAAAGGGCTGGCAGTTCACTCTCCACTCGGGGCACATGGAGGGCGCGCAAGAGGTCACCACACATCGGTGTTTCTCTCCCTCTCTTTCTCCCTCCCTCCTCCTCTAAAAATAAATAAATAAAATCTTTGAAAAAATAAAAAGGGGAGAAAAATCAAATATTTTTATAATTAAAAAATAGATTCATAAATTTACCTATTTGCTTTTAGTTTTCAATCAGTATTTCTGTAATTTTACAGGTCTTCTTAGGCCTTTGTTGGTAACAGAATAATGTAAACATCTATATAAGTCATAGTTTAGGTATGTAGGAATAATTTGGCTGAAGGGCCTAATTTTCATGCCAACTATTCTTAGGGCTATACAGTGCTATCATAAAAAATAATCTGTGCTCAAAATTTACCTTTGCTTCTGAACACAAAGATATCCATTTCTCCTTTGCCTGATTTTATCTCTTCAATTTATTCACGCAATTGAGTCAGTCCTAATAGGAAGAGACAGTGTGTGAAACTCTATAATATATAAAGTATATGTGATAGAATAAGCAGTTTCTTTTTTTATTTTTAAGATTTGTCCATACTATAGTTTCATGGTTATTTATCTATGAGGTTGAAGAGGTCAAGATACAGAATATGATTGCAATATGACAAAAGTGTTCTATTCAAGAGAGAATTCACCTATGGAAGTATTTCTTTAATGATCTTTGGAAAAAGTCTCACTTTAGTTTATCAAGGTGCTGATTCTCCAGAATCTCTTCTTGTTTATACTGTATCTAATCAATCAATAAATCATTTTATTCTATATGCAATATATTTCATCACTGGCCTGTTACCATCCTAGTTTAAGTTACCATCACCTCCATCAAGTGGACTGATATGAGTGGGTCTTCATTAAACACACACGGTCTATGTATCTACTATAGTTCTTTCAGGTGTACTTACAGCATACAGCTTCCATAATATTACCATGTAAAATAGAATTTGGAATTTATTCTTGCAGATGAAATGTTTTTGTTGTTGAATGGTCATTTTAATTGTCATTGAGAATCTGTTTAATTTATAGAAGCCAGACTGATTCTTTTAAAACCTATAATATAATGTCATTCCTCTGATGAAAACACTCTAAGTACACATCTCACTCAGAAAATCCAGTCTGATCTCCTGTATTCTAAAAGGTTATGTATTATCTTTGTGTCATCATCCCTCCAATCATATCTTTAACCGCTGCAAACACACAGGTCTGCTTGCTGTTTGTCATCCGCTCTTGGTGCGGTGATCCCTCACAGTCTCTGACCTTGACAATTCCTCTGTCTAGAAGAATAGTTTTCAAGATATCTGCATAATTGGGTCACTAGCTTAGGCCTTTGCTTATATATCCTTATCTTCCTATAAGAATCATTCTTCTTTGCCTCATTTCTTATCTCTTATATCCTTTATATTTTTGTTTTAGAACTTATCACCCTCAGATATATTACATAGATATTTTTAATTTTTTTTGTCTTCTTTCTCCTAGAATATTGTTTCAATGTGTGTTATTATGCCATAGTGTTTTAGAAAGTGAATTCAGGTACAACACTGACTAAACTTAACCCTGCTCTGCTGCTCATGGGCTATATGACAGGGTGCAGGCCTCCTAATAACAAAGTACATCAGTTTTTACACTGTCAGCTGGTGAAAATAATAGTACCTAATTCTCTGGGCTGTTAGAAGTATTATATGAGTTAACTACTTAAATGAGTACCTGGTACATAGAAAACACTATAGACATGGTGGTTATTATATTAAAACAGAGTATGGGTCTGTGTGTTTATGTTCCCATGCCTATATGCATGACGTGTAGAAGAGTTACCGGTTCATATTTGGTATTCAACTATATTTTTGAATGAAACAATAAACTTTCATACATATTTACCATATCTTATCAGGTTAACTTGGGTCCTTTTAATAATGATTGATTTGTTTATTGATTTGTAGTGGTCAAATTTATGTTAAGATCAAAGATACATTACTTAGAACAGATATTATGAACAGCAAGGCTTATCTGGAGAGTGAATGCTTTGTAGAAGTTTTTTTTTTTTAATTCATATTAGTTAACTAATCAATTGTGTAATTTTAGGAAGATGTTTATATTTCATGACCACAATTTCTTAATCTTTTTAAGACTCTCAATATCACATACTTCATTAGGTTATTTATAATGGTCTAGTGACCATCTTAATAAATGTATATATATCAAGGGTGTAAGATATGAGGTCCCTTAACAGTAATATAGTTAATACAGTTATTTAAAAAATCCTACTACATTTCAAATGTAGACAATATTTAATAAATAACAGTACCCTTGAGTCTAGGTTGAATAACGATTCCAAATAATCGATGATCTATAATAACAAAGTTTTAATTACCACTCATACAACATGCCCAGAGGAGGAGCTGTGACCTCACTCTGAGCTCTGTTCTGGAACCAGGTAGAGGAAATACTGCGTGGTGTTGTCATTGCCAGTTTCCAAGCGGAGTACACAAGAGAGGTGGTATCTATGTTTGGGCTACTGTAATAAAGTATCATAGAGTGATAGCTTATAAATAACAGAAATTTACTTATCAAAGATCTCGGGGTCGGAAGTATAAGATCTGGGTGCCAGCATGGTGGAATTTTGGCAAGTATCCTTTACAAGATTGCAGACTGGCATTTCTAATTGATCTAGAGGGCTGAATAGTTCTCCTGAGTCCTTTTTATAGGAACATTAATTCCATCACAAGGGCTCCGCCTTCAAGACTTAATTACTTCCTAGATATCCCACCTCCTAATACCATCACATTGTGGGTTAGGGTTTCAATATGTAAATTTTGAAAGGATACAACATCAGTTCATAATGGTTGGCAAACAACACACTGGTGTTGTGTGTGTGTGTGTGTGTGTGTGTGTGTGTGTGTGTCTGTGTCTGTGTCTGCGTTTTAGTTCTCTGCTGGATTCTCTCGAGTGCTCGCAACCAGTTGCCAAGTTGCTGGATGACCCTCATCAGGGAGTTAGCTGAGGGAACAGCAGCGACAGGGCCAAGTGCCTGTCATCACAGGGGAAGAAGCTCAGGCTTCTTTAAATGGTGCTAATCAAGGGGATTATCAGAAAGAGTAGAAATACATGGTTTCGATGTGTCTTGGAATTGTCACTTGCACAGTCTCACTTTTAACACTTTTTTTAAAAGAATTTTAAAATTTTATTTTATTATTTTTAGACAGAGGGGAAGGGAGGGAGAAAGAGAGAGAGAGAATCATCAATGTTTAATTTCCTCCCATGCGCCTTCTACTGGGGACCTGGCCAGCAACCTAGGCACATGCCCTGACTGGGCAGTTGAACCGGAGACTCTGGTTTGCATGCTGACAATCTACTGAGCTACACCAGCTGGGGCAACACATGATTTTCATTAAAGTACATCAGAGGCCAGGAAAAACCTAAGGGGAAAAAAATTCTGCCTCTTGATGGGAGAATCTGCAAAATACTGTACCTGTTTTTTGCAATCATCAAAGTAGTATAGTATAATATAGTGTAGAATAGAATAGGTGTATAAAGTAAACTTTTATTTCTAATAAATAGTATATATACATATACACAAAACAGATTGATAGATATTATAACAATTATTTTACTATTCCTCCCAAATCCTACTAATACCCAGCCCATTGTTATCACTCTCATTCGTTGTTCTTTCCACTGTATTTGTGCCGTTACACAAGATACAGTGTATAGCAATACTAATTCCAAGTATGTATGTGTCATCTTTCCCTTTTACAGTTGAAGACAAGTGACTTTGGCAAATGGCCCTGTCATTTTTGCTCCAAGTCACCAGTAGGAACCAATTCTGTTTTAATCAATAACTTTTCAATAGATTTATACATCCTTTCTTATTATAAAAAAGCCTTTTTATTCTGGTCATCACCAGGCAATTATATCAGTTAATATGAACCTGAAATATTTTACAAATTATAATTAAGAAAATTTAAACTAGATTATCACATATTTTCTCCCTGCAGTTTTTTCTACATTTACATTTTAATGATCTATATTATTGATGTAGAATTTCTGTATTTAAGAAAATATCACTTTTTCATCAAAATAAACAAATTAATTTGGAGTATGTACACATACATTTAGTCTCTTTTGTTATGATCACGAAGCTAAATAATTAAGCAATGCTAATAGACTAAAAGACCCCGTCATTTATTAACTATGTTCTTCACACAGTAGTTATTGTTTTATTTTTTAAATTTTTTTCTTCTTTTTTTAAAGATTTTAGTTCTAGAGAGAGGGGAGGGAAGGGAGAAAGAGAGCGAGAGAAACATCTATGTGTGGTTGTGTCCAACTAGGACCTGGCCCAGAACCCCGGCCTGTGGCCCTGATTGGGAATCAAAATGGCAACCCTCTGGTTCTCAGGCCAGTATACAACCCGCTGAGCCACACCAGCCAGGGTTAATTTTCATACAATAATAATACCTGTGACTATTTAGGAAATAATGACTGCCATTTGATTACTAGTGTTTTTAACATATTTTTATGATTATCTTCTTTTTTCCATAGAGCCAACATTATTTTATTTAAAATGATACTTTAGTGTTTATATATAAACCATTTCATATGGCTTAGGCTTCTTCACTTATTTCAGTAATACCATGTAACGTAAACTTTTCTGCATGCAACCATTATTTTCTTGGTTTTACAAACTTGCAATAGGAAAGTATAATAAAAGTCAGCTGAGAAGTAATTATAACTGTTAATTTCACTAGGCTTTATTTTATTCTTAAAAATATGTTTTTAATTCTATGGTCTTTATGATATCATCCTGTCCTGTAGTATTCTAATCCAGGTGGTAAAATATATATTCTAAAAGTATCCCACAAAGAGAATTTACCATGAACAATTTTGTGTTCTGAAAATCTGAATTAGCTTCCTATTTGTAAAACATATCTCTTTTTGGTATTGTGTTAGAATGTCAAACTCTAATATCAATTATAAAATTTTAAAATATTTAAAATATGTCATTATTTCATATATATGTATATTTATTATTAAAATCAATAATGCCTGAGCTATACCTTTAAATAAAATTTACAAATAATTTATTGGGAATAAAAATATTTATATAAAATACATTATTTAGATAAATGCATTTTTTAAAATTATGGTGCAAATTTTCTAAAAATAAATTTACATACATAAATTTACATAATGCTATTTTCTTTTTGAACTGAAAAGGCAATAACCAAATATTATTGCTATATATATAAAAATTCGTTATTATACAAAAATTTAAAATATATGTGTGTTTACATGTATATATAATTTTAAACAAAACAAGTAATGTTAAATAATTCATTGTGGTATAAAAAGAAAATTAAGATGATATAATTTTATAATTTCTTAAAAAGTTAGTAAAATCCAGTTAAACTAAATACATTTAAATCCTATTAATACTGATTTTTTTTTGCACATCCATACCATGTATTCATTTTATTCATAGTGGAAACTCTTGGTATTCTGTAAAATGCTATACATATTCTGAATTTATAAAATATCTATATAGATGGTTTATTTATATTTTAACTATAATCTGAAGATAACTAGTAAAATAATATTTGATTAGTCAGAAAACTCCCTTCTATTTTGAGTAAAATATGGGCAACTACATATTCTATTCACTAATGTAAAACATTGTAATGGAGAGTCTCAGAGGTACTCTTTCTACTTTCCTGAATTAATCCATTTTAAAATATTCACTAGGCTAGTTTAGTTCTCTTTTTTGTGTCCCTGAAACAAAAGAAGAGCTCTTGCCAGTTAGAAGTTATGCACTGGATATTTTGTGTATATGTGTGTGTATTTTCACAGCTCTACAACTAATTATTTCTATTGAATTTATCTTGTAATTTATTCCTTTCTGTATCTTCACTGGTTGACACATTTATTCACAAAGTTTACTAACAATTTTTGTATTGCATATTTCAATGTCTTAGTCAAATGAACTTCAAATCATTCTTGTTTTTCCTTACCAATTAATTTTCATTTATCTACATAGGATAAATAGTATTCTGGAGATATTCTGCTCATTTCAAGGAGTCCCTGAAAAGTAGTTAAGTTTTAAAAGTAACGATCTTACATTTTATTTTTGTATATGTGAAACATGCAGAAGCTGTATATGGGGCAAATTCATGCAGATCTAGATTGTGAAAAGATTTTTTCTAAACCCATTAACTAAATGTTAGATAAAGTAATGATGATGACCTACACCTCAACCGCTAGCACTTAAAATTTAGAAATCAATATTTATTTTAACTAAGAAACATAATTTACTTGTCTCCTTACATTTTAAGATTAATTTTTTTTTTCTGACAAGAAGAATGTTAATGAGAATTTCCGCAGTTCAAATGTAGGGATATATATTTCTCTCATTTGCACCATTAGTTGTGATATTATTGATAAAAGTACTGAGATATCAAGTTAGTAATCATAAATCTCACATGTTCTTATCATATTTTCCTCATTTTGTTCTCTGAATACAACTAAAGTTCTGAAAAAACTGATTAAACACAGCCATGTGCCTAATTGAGCAATAATGTTTAAGAGAGGTGTCCAACATTTTGGCATGCCTGGACCACACTGGAAGAAATGTTGTCTTGGGCCACACTTTAAATACAAAAAAACCCCACAAAAAACAAAACCGCATAATGTTTTAAGTAAATGTGATTTGGTGTTGGGCTGCATTCACAATCATCATAGGTTGCACGTGGCCCATGGGTCGCAGGTTGGACACCCATGGAAAACATTTAAATTTTTGTTTTTCTTTTTCTGTATTTGGCTAAAATTGCTCCAGACACAGCAGTCTTCAAAGATTTATTCAATCCTCAGTTGGGACACCTATGAAAAGCAACTGATAGATGTTTCTCATTCACGTCGATGTTTCTCTCCCTCTTTCTCCAACCCTTCTCCTTTCTCTAAAAATAGATAAGTGAAATCTTTAAAAAAAAAGGTATTTTTATAGCTTGAGGTGCTTTGATAGAACATTTATCCTCATGAGTTTTCTAATTTAGATTAAAAAAACAATTTTCATTCACTTTATTTTAATATGTCAAATAGTCAAACTTCTATGCACTTAAAGAATCCAAATAATATATCTAACATGGATTTTAGTGAACTGATAGTAATTTTGGATGGAAGTTTTAATAACATAACTAAGTAGGAGGCTTAGATAGTTTTTTTCTGATGATATTCAAAATAAACATTTTCCTTTTTGTCCACATAAAACAATTTCATATCCAAGCCTCCCCTGCTATATAAATGGTGGGGGGAAAGTAAGTTTACATTTGTGAGTACATAAAACACAAAGTTTATTCTTATTGTTTATTAATTATTGTATTATTTTTCATATGAACAACTATAAATCTGCCTTTGCCTTACCTTGTGTACACTCTTTATCTTCTCTTTGTCTTGTGTACTTACTCATATTTTAATTGATGATCTCACTTATTAAACACCATAAATTGAATATTGTCAGCAGTGAAAACTCAAAAATTTATTTTAGAGATACAGGTTAGGATGACCTCATATAATGACACTAATATTGTTGTATTTAAATTAAAATATTGGGAAAAGTATATAGATCTATTGTGTCAAGTTTTTAAAGCAATAATGGCTAAAAAGCTAAATAAAATAAGCAGGCTCTTTTATAATAATTTATATTTCAAAAATGTTATATTATGTTTTCTTATTAAAAGTATACAGTAACTGGATGAACACTTTTTTCTTATAACTCTATTTCTTCTTTTTTACAGGTGACACAAACATCCACTATTCTTGATGTTAAACAAAAATTTCACAAAACATGTAAGTTTTACATATATTTTAGAATTTATATTACAGTCTTATTTTTATTGATTCCAAATTATCTGTAAAAATTAGTCCAATATTATGTGAGAAAGAGTGTGTGGACACAATATTTTAACATGGAACTCAGAAATAATATCATGGTAAATACCTCTTGATCATGAATATTCTTGTATCTTATTCTCTAACTAATGCTTTAATACTCATTATTCCTTTGATTTTTCACAAAACTGTTCTCTAGCTCATATATGGACAATATTCATTCTAACAGAACACTTCTTATATATAAAAACATTAATCAATACAAAGTGTTTCTTTATATTTAAGCAAAACATTAAGCAAAAATTTTACTCCATGTACTCATATTCGTCAAATTGCTTCTACATAGGAATACTTTATACAATATATTTAAATTATATTATTTAATTTTATCAATAGTTAAATTTATCCTATTAAGGCATATCCTATAATTATTTACTTGGAAATATTGATATGAAGTTAGTATAAATTAAATTTTTATTTTTACAACATTTTGATAAAGTTTACTCATAAACATACTGAAAAAGTCTGTATATACTAGGGAACATTTAAAAAATGATTTTTAGAGCAATTTTATAGATTCATAGAAAAATAGACACAAAATTCACAGAATTGCCATTCATCCCCCACTCTCACACATACACAGCCCTCTCTACCGTTAACATTCCACATCAGAATGGTGCATTTTTTTCCAATCTAGTATTTGCATTGACATATCATTATTACTCAAAGTCCATAGTTCACATCAGATTTCATTCTTGGTATTCTATAATCTACAGGTTTTGCTATGGAAAATGTTCAGTCCTTTAGTTTGTTGAACCTTGGTTCTTTTCTTAAAATATTCCTGACCTTCACAAATCAGAACACTAACCTGTTTAATAATACCTTAGAGAAAAATAGGTAGAAGTGTTTTTATTATCTTCATTATTTTTTCAGGAAAATGTAAATATTTACTGAATACTTTCTGTACATATGACATTATGCTAGACATAATGACTAAATGGAAGTAGAAGACATCCCTGTTTGACTTCAAAAAATAGCCTCATGAGGAAGGTAAATAAAACAGTCAATGTATCTAAAATTTATAAACATGGGGGGAATAATTTAGAATTTTTAATAGGAATAGAAAGCATACATGTGTTGGAACAGAATTATTTGAAATATGATTTAAGTGTTATATAAGGTGAGTTCTGGTATTTTGCCACAAGGGCATGTAAGATTTGAATACACAGAAGAGAACCAGGAAGGGATTATAGTAAGAAAAAAAAAGAAGAAGAAGAAGAAAATAAGAGATCAAAACAAAAGATCCGCCATGGATCAATTCTCATTTTTAGCTTATTGTGCATATATTTATGTCAATATATTATAAATTATTGAAAAAAATTTAAACCCTAAATTCATGTCTTATCCCATAATCTATGAAAATCAAGTTACCATAATTATTTCAACAAGTATTTCCTATTTACATTCTAAATGTTTTTGATTTATCGCTTTCTTAGAATAAAATATGGTTCTCATTAAAGTAGTAATGAGCCCTGGCTGGTGTGGCTCTGTGAATTGAGTGTCAGCCAGTTAACCAAAGTGTTGCCAGTTCAATTCCCAGTCAGGGCACATGCCAGGGTTTGTGGGCCAGGTCCCCAGTAGGGCGCACAAGAGGCAAGCAGGCGTTGATGTTTCTCTCCCTTTCTCCCTCCCTTCCTCTCTCTCTAACATCATTTTTTTTAAATATTAAAAAAAGTGGTAGTGAATTGCCGTCCTTGGAAAGATTGTCATCAATTTTATCTAATAAAATCGTTTCAGAAAATTTAGAGCATAGTAAGTGAAAGGATATTTAAAAATGATTTTTTTCACTATAAAGTAAAAAGGTTGAAGAAAGTGTTAGCATTAAAATGATATGACAATATAATCCATACATTATTTCTATATTTGTCCTGAAATGAGGAAACAAATCGAAGGCTCGTGTATTTGCGCAAAGATTGTGCAATCACCTTCATCGTGTGATCCTATTGCTACTTTTTAATAGCTTGTTTCTATACATGGGCATACATAACAATTACACAAAATCTTAAAGTTGCAAAGCCAGGATTTTTGTATTTATGTGGTCCTGCACCTATTTCTAGTTAGGCAAGTGAAGTTAAGTAGTTTGTAGAAAATCTTAGAAATGTCCAGTTTCAGAATTGAAAAATTGGAAATGACAAAAACATGGCTAGTTTTAATAGCTGATTATATCAAGTCTTAGGGGTATCTTGAGAACTCTTAATTTACTTTTCTAAGCACAATTCTAATCTTTAACAGTTGCATAAATTGTAACTATTTTTTTATTTTTCCCAAAATACCTTTACTTTGAAAGTATATCCATCACCTGTAGAAAAATAATGTTCAGGAAATTTTGCATTCGTTATACTAAATTAAAAAAAAACTTACTGATCTTCAGATTTTAGAAAATAAAGACACAGAAACATGTTTCGCTTGTATTACATTACAGAGAAGTATCTCAAAGATAATTAAATTGGATATTATGTGTAATGCATTTGCCCAGTGGTAAAAGAAACCAAAAACTTTTAACACTAACAATATATTACTGCATGTACAATGGTTACAAAAATGTTATGAGTTGATTGCCTTCATATTTTATTGCTTTAGCATATTTAAGAGCATGTTACACTGGATACTTTATTCAAATTTATAAATATATTCAACCAGTAATAATAATATGTATAGTAAATGTACAATAGTTATAGCTACATAACCACAATTTCTAGACTTCTAAAGACTTTACTTTCTGATGCCAATTTTTAAAAATTACGATATTTCTGATGCTGTTTATTTACAGGCCCTGGAGTTATAATAAGAATTGCTAATCTTGTATAAAAAAATAACTTATCGGAAGACTGGTTTCCTGAGGGAAAAATGCTCCAAACCTGTCTTCCATGTCTAGCGTTTGTTCTCTGAGATGTTCTCACTGATCTTGATTTCTCGTCTGCCTACTATTTCTCTGACTTCTCTCACCTTTACATTTTTCTTATTTTTATTTTGAAACTTTTTTTTTACCATGATTTTTCTTGCCTTATAAAATGACTATCTTATACTCTTCCAAGGTTCATAATTTTTCATTTCTGCTTTGCTATGAGTCATTTTTTAGGTTATTCTGGGGACCCCAACAATCAGCCTGGTGAGAAAATGGTGGGGGGAGGAATACAATTAGGGTGTTAGTAATTAAGGCAAAAGATCAAACAATGATTTCATAAAAAGAGAAACCTATTACATTATAACTTGTATATATACACTCATAAACAAACCCACACAAAACATATTACATTCTGCTGTTTCTCTTCTTCTCATTTAAGCTTCCAAAAATTGGGGAAATGCCCTCAGCTGTAAATTCACCACTAGTCTTTCTTTACCTACATCCACTTATTTGTAACACTTAGAGTTATTGTTCTTGTTTGTATCTTGAACTCTTTCTTTCAGTGATTTTCACACTCTTTTCCTCATATATCACCTGTCTATTCACTCCCACCTTTTCACAAAGTTTGCACATAGAAATTACTCCTTACAAACCAAGTTGAAAAACAGGGATTTATACAAGTTCAGGTGACATTTGGGCTAAAAGAATGTAAAAAACTTCTAAGATTTCAAGAGACCTTTTTAAAAAAAATCTCCATGTATGTATACAATTACCTATCCAGGCTGAGTAGCATTACCCTATTTCATGTTATTCAGCTAAAATTTTCCATGTATTCTTTAGTTTAAATGCAATTTATTCTCTCTTTGAACACAGTATGACTTATTAGAATAATTGTTAATATTTTTAGAAAGCAATAAAAGTTACAGAGTCACAGACAAATGTATACATACTAATTTAAATCTGTCATGGTACATGAGGTCTGTCCAGAAGATATCTAGCCATTTAATATGAAAAAAACAGACATTTATTGAAGAAGGTAAAACATACAAGACACATCATACATAGGACAATGATGCCCCAGTCCCCATCAAAGTAGACACCTTGGAACCTCACACAATTTTCCTAATTGCCATCAGCTGCCCCATCATATTTTCCTGAATCTCATCAGTGGTCTGAAATCTCTTCCCTTTCAAAGGTGATTTTAGTTTTGGAAAAAACCATAAGTCTCAGGGTGTCAAATCCTGGCTATCGGTGGGCTGAGCCACATGGGTGATTTGATGTTTTGCCAAAATACTCTGCACTAGATGTGATGCATGACATAATGGGTGCATTATCATAATGAAACTGCCAATCACCAGTTGCTCATAGCCATAGTCCTCTGAATAATCTGAACAGTTTCTACAGAGGAATGTTCAAGCTTAACACAAAATTTGATGGAGATTCACTGCTCTACTTGCTCAGTCATTGTGAATGTGATGACCACACAGTAAAATGCTCACTCAATGGTGTCTACCGCCCCCACTAACTAATACAGTGAAGATGTCATTCTTCATGCATGTGCATTACACCACAGTCCACTCTCCTTGGCTGTCAGGCAACATCAAATGCCTCTCAAACAGTTCTTGTTATATTAACAATATCTAGACTTTTTCTGGAGAGACCTTGTATTCTATTTTGTAGATTTAATTAATCAAAACTCAAAATGTTTGCCAAAACAACAAATGAATCCCAGTGAAAAAATTCTGATGGAATGTTATTTTGCTATGCTTTATCATACTCAAAATTATTTAATTTTTGTAGCCTAGACTTCTAAAAAGAAGGATGAATGTGATAGTTTATAATGATGCAAAAGAACCTGTATTAATAAATATAAAGAATTCTCAAAGCAAAGGTGAAATGAATATAATTTTTAGGAACTGAGTTGTTACTCTTGTAAACCAAGAAATCTCCAACAGAAATTGGAAAATACTATTGTTGTACAAAGTTGTATCAGGGTAGTATTTCATCCAAATAGTCTTTTTTATTGTAGTACAGTTACAGTTGTCCTGCCTTTTTCCCCATTTCTGTCGTCTACCCACCCCACTCCCACAGTCAACCACCCCATTGTCCATACCCATGTGTTCTTTATTCATGTTCCTTGGTTTGTCCCTTCCCCTTCTTTCCCCCATTATCCCCCATCCCTCTCATCCCTGTCCATTTGTTCTTTATTTCCAAGTCTCTGGTTCTAATTTACTCATTTGTTTTGTCAATTCGGTTCCACTTATAGGTGAGATATATAGTATTTGTCTTTCGTCGCCTGGTTTATTTCACTTAGCATAATGCTCTCCAGTTCCATCTATACTGCCACGAAGAGTAGGAGTTCCTCTATTCTTTCTGCTGTGTAGTTTTCCATTGTGTAAATGTACCACAATTTTTTGATCTACTTATTTACTGATGGGTGCTTACATTGTTTCTAGTGCTTGGTTATTGTAAATCGTGCTGCTATGAACATTGGGGTGCATAGGTTCTTTTGAATAGGTGATTCAGTATTCTTAGGGTATAGTCCCAGCAGTGGAATTGCTGGGTTGAAAGGTAATTACATCTTTAGTTTTTTTAGGAAATTCCATACTGTTTTCCATGGTGGATGCACCAGTATGCATTCCCATGAACAGTGCACTAAGGTTCCCTTTTCTCCACAGCATCATCAGCACTTGTTTGTTGATTTGTTAATGATGGCCATTCTGACCAGTGTGAAGTGGTATCTCATTGTGGTTTTAGTTTGCATATCTCTGATCGCTAGTGACGTTGAGCATTTTTTCATGTGTCTCTGGGCCCTCGGTATGTTTTACTTGGAGAAGTGTCTGTTCAGGTCCTTTGCCCATTTTTCATTGGATTGTTTGTTTTCCTGGTGTGGGGTCCTGTGAGTTCTTTAAATGTTTTGGAAATTAAATCCTTGTCCAAACTATCATTGACAAATATGTTTTCCTATATGGTCTGCTCCCTTTCCATTTTGTTTATGTTCTCTTTAGCTGTGCAGAAACTTTTTAGTTTAAAGTAGTCCCATTTGTTTTTTCTTCCCTTTATATCCCTTGCCCTGGGGGACATATCAGTGAAAATATTGCTGCGCGAGACATCTGAAATTTTCCTGCCTATTTTCCTTAGGACTTTAATGGTTTCATGACTTATATTTGTCTTTTCATCCAGTTTTTAACCTGTTTTTTTCTAATTTTTAAAACTTGTATTTATTTTGTAGTTACAGGTAGCTTGCTATGAGAAAAAGATGGTCTCAGAGTTATTCCAATAACATCCATAATGTCTAAAAAGAAACTAGTCATCAGATTTGATAATTTACCCAAAGTCACATAGCTAATAAGTTGCTGAGGTGGAATTTAAATTCAGAGAATATGACTCTGTATCCTGTACTCTAAACACTAACCCAAATTTCCTCTATTTTACTGAGTCATATTTTTCATTCTGGCAGAAACTCAAACAATACTTGTTTATTTTACTTGGGAAAGACTATCATTATTCTCCATTTTCAAATAGAGAAAAAACTAGGAAGTTGATTTTTAAAATTATGTAATGAGTAATAGTGCTATCAATGTAAACATAGTTCACTGTTACAATGACTGAAATCTCTGTCTAATGTCACATGGCACCATAAGACCAGACATTAAATTAGAAATAATAGTTATTGTAAATAAAAGGAAAGAATGCAAATAGGTCTTGAGAGTGCTAATGGAATTTCTTCTGTGAGTCTAATCTAAGAATAAGTAGTATATGAAGTTAAAATAAAGGACAACCAGCTAAAAGGTAATTTGCACACTAACCGGTATAAAAGATGTTTCTGAAAGAAAAGCAAAATCATTTTGCCTGTGACTTGTATGTTATCTGTTACTTGAAATATCATAAAATATTTCAGTGTTCATACCTTATTGGAATACTTGTTTCTACAGTTTCCAGAAAAAGCCTTGGGTAGAAAACAAGAGAAAAAACAATGAAATTAGCAGAATGATTGTAGTTTTAGCCACATGAAGGTACACACACACACACACACACACACATCTATATATGTGATTTATTATGACAGATGAAATACATGTAAATTTTTACCAAAAAGCCAGGAGAATATAAACAATGCTAAACTTTAAACTTAAAGAGAGTAGCTCAAAACACAGGTAACAGGTTCCGAGTGTTTTTCATATACAGTATAGAATAATAAGTACTCACTAGGCAATTTAAAAGAAGCCTCCTAGACAAGGCCATAGAATTTCCTGATCTCTCAACAAAAAGAGCTAGCAAAATAAATACAACCAAGGGAAGAAGTGGTAGAATACTTTTCTTAGAAAAAGACTTCTGTTGCTAACTCAAGAAGTAGCTAACATTCTCTAATATTTTCTTTGCCCAAAGGAATTATGAGCATTGTTAATATTTTATGGAGAAATGTCCTAATTTTGCAGGTTATTTATTCTTTGGTAATAGTCAAGGTTATAGTTTGTGAAAAGTGTGAGAATTAAGTGACTATTCACCTTCTATGAGTTTAATTACAGAGTTCTAAATAAGACCCTTTACTAAAGGACAATATCATTTTTTTTGTTTACTTTTACATGTGGATTTTAAGAATGAGGTAAGTTAATAAAACCTGAAAATGCTGCTATTCTGGTCATTAAAGCAATTATAACAATTGTGCCAAATGAACACAAGAAACTGGATTATATTCCAACCAATCCCCAGTAGGCCACAGCAATAGTTGCATCAGTTACTTGCTTCCTTGATAACCTTCAGACCAAATATTTTAGGAAGAGAATTAGATTTCATAAATTAGATTTCACCTGTTTAAGTTTTCACAGGATTTTCAAAATATCACATTCATTTAACATACTATATATAAAACTTAACAATTTTATGCCACATATTGCTAATTTTTCTTTAGTTTTAGGGATCATTATAATTTTGAAGCACAATATTTGACAAATAAATGTTTGTAGACAAAAAATATTTTACAAACTCCAAGTAATGTTTAAGTGATCTTAAAAATAAAATATCTCAATTTCCTATTTCAACACTTTCAGAGTTTAGAAGCCTATGTCAATCATTTCCAAGCTGTACTCTAAATAATGTAAAAAAGTTAAAAGCAAAGATTTAATCTAAAAATGAATATTTTGGATAGATATTCTGCAACATCATTTTGAGGTTCACGAAATGTTTATCAAATGAAATCTAAATATATATTTTAAGTAAATTTATTGAGGTGACATTGGTTAATATGATTACATAGGTTTCAAGTGTACAATTCTATGATGCATCAACTGTATGTTGCATTGCGTGCCCATCTCTCAAAAGTAAATTGTCTTCCATCGCCATATATTTGACCCCTTTTATCCTTTATTACCCCTCCGCTCCTTTCCCCTTTGGTAACCAATCCTCACACTGTTGTATATGAGTCTTTGTTTGTTTATTTTTCTATTTCTCTTATTTGTTTCTTTCAGTTTTATATCCCACAAATGGGTGAGATAATATGGTTTTAGACTTTTTTTGTCTGAAACATTTTGCTTAGCATATTTTAATGATTCATCCATTTTGTCACAAATGGCAGTATTTTATCTTTTCTTATGGTTGAGTAGTATTTCATTGACTGTATGCACCAAATCTTCTTTACCCAATCAGTATGGTGATTTTACCCAATTGTTTTTGGTAGTTTACATGTCTTGTCCACCATGAGTAGTACTGCATTTTTACATAAAATTTCCACCTACCATAAGTTTCATGTTATTCTAAGATATTACCTCTCAATTTCCCTTTTTTTTTGTACTTACCTATCTAACTTTTCTCTATTTCCTGTGAGAGCTGCTGTATCAAGTTTTCAGATATTTCCTTCATTCTAAGCTTTAGCACTACATTGAAAGTTACAACTAAAATAATAACTACACATATATGCTAATCTCAGTATGACTTGTTTCTCTGGTACTTTTACTTGCCCTCTGTTTTATCTCCTTATCATCTTATTCAAACAAGGAGATTTGCCTTAGTTATGATTTGCTTTTAATATTGAAGCTGACTAAACCACATGACCATCTCCTATTCTAAATATCTCATTCTTAATTCAGAACTCCCATTTTTCTGGAACTTACTGAGACTACCCACAATAGTCTAGAATCCCACCATTCTTCTGAAGTGTCACCTAGCTTAAAACTGTATTTTGTACTTTATCTAGACTGCTTACTTAGTGGTTGATCAATATCAAACTCTTTACTATGCAAACCTCTTTCCCTGCTCTGATAACATTTATTTGTCATTTTATTCTGTATTTTCAAATGCCCCTTTTTTTCAGTTTTTTATTATTTTTTTATTCTTTATTGTTGTTCAAGCACAGTTTTGTCTACTTTATGCCCACCACTCATGCCTCCCCCCACCTTCGACCCCACCCCCTTGACTTTATGGATGAGTCCCCTAAATATGTTCTTTGGCCACCCTTCCCCTATTTTCCTCCTCCTTCCCTCTACCTTCTCCTCTGTTCACTGTCAGTTTTGTTCTTCACTTCAATGTCTCGGGTTATATTTAACTTGCTTGTTTGTTCTGTTGATAAGTCTCCACTTACAGGTGAGATCATATGGTATTTGTCTTTTACTACCTGGCTTATTTCACTTAGCATAATGCTCTCCAGATCCATCTATGCTGTTGCTAATGGTAGGAGCTTCTTTCTTTCTGCTGCATAGTATTCCATTGTGTAAATGTACCACAGTTTTTTGATCCACTCACTTAATGATAGGCACCTAGATTGCTTCCAACACACAGCTATTATAAATCGTGCTGCTATGAACATAGGGGTACAGAGGTTGTTTTGAAATGGTGTTTCCGGATTTCAGGATATAATCCCAGCAGTGGATTGCTGGGTCAAAAGGCAGTTCCATTTTTTTACCAAAAAATTTTAATTTTTTTTCCAACATACAAACCATTATAGCAATATCATCATTCTTTCACCTATTCACAAGTTAGTACTCACTTCAGAACAGATTTGTCAGCAAGATAAAATCTTTCGAAGATCATTGTTTTTTGTTTCTTTGTTTCTTTTGTTTGTCTTGGTGAAGGGGGGTTGAAGCAGTTGGGTTATTTTTGATGATCTGTAACTTAAACTGTCAGTTACCTTTGATGTGTACACTACTTTTCTCTGTATTGGGCTCCTTTTCGTTTGATTGTACCTCCCTGCCTATTTGATTCTAAGACACTATACTTTGTCTTTTCTGAACCTTTGTTCTCAGACCCCGTTGAGGACATCTCATGATTCTTTGTCTCTTAAATACTATTACTTTTCAGATTCTATCTTAAACATTCTTTCATTTTAATTCTACATTTAAAAAAATTTTTCATATGCTCTCAATAATTTCCACGGGTTAGAGAATATTAACCAGAGACAGACAAATACCATATGATTTCACTCATCTGTGGAATCTAATGAACAAACTGAACTAAAAGCAAAATAGAGACAGACTCATAAATAGAGAGTTGGCTGACCACTATAGAAGGCAGGTTAAGGGGTGGAGGGATGGAGCCAAAAAGGAAAAGTACTCATGGGCATGGACAACAGTGTGGCCATTGTGATGGGGGCTGAATGATAACAGAAAAAATACAATAAAATTTTTTAAAAAGAAAATGTCATTAATGAATGAACAAAATCAAAACTGTCTTCATTATAGAACTTTCCACTATACATTCCACAACCAATGTGGCATCTCAATATTGCATATCTTTTAGACAGCTCTGAAGAAGTTCATTAGAATCTGACACACAAAGCTGTGATAATGGAGCCATTCTAAAAACATTCAAGTTTTTTCCAAATTCTAAGAATTGGTGATAACTGAAATGAAGTAATTCTTGGGACAATAAATAGGGACATTTACTTCATACTGAATTTCTTGCCAAGTAAAAGTGTCATTTAAAGTACTGTGATAATGAGAAACTATTTTCACCCAAGGTATTTTGTTTATATTTTAAGCTATTGAGTTTGGGAAATGACAAATTAATATAAACTTGCCTAATCCAAGAACAAATTAAATATCTCAATTATAAGAACAATGATTTATGTATGTACATATATACATGCGGTTGTGCTGGTATATGTTTGGATAACTATGTTATAATTATATTTATTAAAGTTCTTAGATTGCATGTTGCAATAAAATTATTTAAAAGGAGTCCCTGACTATTAAGCAAATGATTACTACTAAAATATCCCAATATACCATTGTTATATGTGCAATCACACAACCACGGTTCAAATACTTGAAATTTTAAATCTAGATACCTTTTTAGTCTCCTATTTAATATATTTTCTCATATGCTGACCTGCTCTATATCCTATCACTACTACTCCACTACATCCTGCATCAAGTTCAAGCTCCGTAAGGCATATGAAAGGAGACCCAAAAAACAGGAATTTATTTACACAAATTTGTGTATTTATTCTTTTTGATTGTTGTTCAGTTTTTGTGGTCCCTGTTTCCATCCCACATTGCTCTATTTAGTCATACACATTTAAACTTCAGTCACCTTCAAAGTATTCTCCATTCGATGCAATAAACCTATCAAGACTTTTTTTCCACTGCTCAAAACAGTTTTTGAACTTGTCAATTTTGATGGCTTTTAGTGATTCTGTTTTGTGTTTCACCTCTTCCATATCAGTAAATGTTTGCTTTTGAGGACTTATTTTTCATCTGGAGAAACAAACAAAAAGGCTCTCTAGGAGAGGTCAGGTGAATAGGGAGGGTGGGGTATGGGGGGCATGACATTTTGGGTAAAAAAACTGCTAAACACTCAGTGTGGTGTGGGCAGATGTTCTTGTAAATCACACATCATGAAATGGACAAACGCATTAAAAGAGTCTCCAAAAATACATTGAAGCTGAACGCAGCCTCTCACAACAATGCCAGCTGGTACACTGATACAGAGGAGTTCCTAGAACACTAATTTTACAGGGAAAGCCTGCCCTGCAGAAATAATCCCAGTTTTGTGGGGTCCCTGGTCAAAAGGTCCTCATAAGGTCCTCAGACTACATGTGTGTATGTGTGTTTAGCCTGGTGGATAAAAAAACAACTACAATAACAACAACGACAAAACTACTTAACAGATAATTGATGTAGAATGTTCTGCTGGTGACAGACTGTTGAGTGTTGTAAGGTAAATCGGGGAAGTTTTAGAAGGCATGGAGAGTGGACAGTCAGACCTCATTAGTAATTGTGCAAAGCAAAATTGGGAGAAGTGTCATGGTGAGGATGGATAGTCTGGGAGAGCCAGACAACTCATAGTATCTAATGTGAGTGGGAATGTAGGCATAATGATCACCCCTGGCATGGTCAGTAATTAAGTGAATAAACTGACTAAAAATTTAGACCCATGAGAGTAAAGAAATAGGTTGATTGTACTCTGTGTGCTCTTCTTCTTGTCCCACATTATTCTCGCTTTGTGTCTTTTGTTTTACTGAATTCATTTGAAAAATTCGCTTGTTGCTTTATGCCTCTTGCTTTTATAGTTTTTATTTTGTAATTTTGAATATCTGTTTATACAGCTTTTAAATTTTCCAGTTTTAGAAGTCTTTTTTTTTTTTTTTTACAGAAGGCTTGCTTTGCAGTTGTTGATTATACAGTGTTATAGCACTTTGTCTTTCTTGTTTGAGTACTTCATAACAGTCAACTTCCTAGCAGATGTTTTTTCTTTCCAAGGTCAGCAAAATTATACATGTTGATTAGTGCTGGTTTGAGTGTTAAAACTTTTTGCCATGGTGGGTGGGTATGGGTTTGGAATTGGTCCTCTTATTTCCCAGATACATACACTCTATGATACATATCATATCTGACTGGCATCCTCGGTTCCATTTTTAGCTTGATCACTTAATTATCTAGCTGACACATATAAGACTGCAAAGAAACAATTTACAGATAATGAAATGGTTTATTTAGCTCCAGTGAAATAAAGCAATAAAGGAATCATTTCTAACAAATAAAACAACCGATTTAACAATACTAAATCAGAAGCAAATATTTTAGAACATCAAGGCAGAGTTTGTATAATAATACCTGATGCTTGTTTCTTATGAAAAAGGAAACCGAATTCAAGTGTCCTCTCTTTTGTCAGACTTTTAGGCCTTTAACGTTTGGAAATGGTGTAACAGTAGTACACTAGCTAATAAAGTGACATAACTAAAACAATAATGCAATGTGCATTGGCATTTCGTCATACCATCACGTTTCTTATTTACCTTTCCAATCCCTGGTTAACACTTCCTGACCCTTAATTTTGTTTTTTATCCATGAGAACTTCTTATTGGAGCAAGTTTTTACTTGACAGGAAAGGAGAAAGGTTACTAGAACTGGAAAAATACCTGGAAGTTATTGAGAAACATTTGGTTTCATAGAATTATGAAATACTATTAATAAAACTGTTCATTAAAAATTCTTTTATCAAAATCTAAGATTAATCATTACATAAGCAAGGTATTCAAAATGCTTTAAATCCAAATACCTTCCATTTTTACACTGTTGTTGTCCAGTGCCTTATTTATTTTTGTGAATTATAATTATGAATATAAATTATTATTATCTTTATTATTTTATATAATCAAAGTATATAGACATTCTATTATCTTAAATAGAATTAGTCACATGTACACAAATTTCTTTGCTCAATATTGTTTAGTGTACCTCACCTCTTAGCTCTTTTATCAGTTTATTTTTCTCAAAGTTGACCCTTTAGGTGTTCATCTGCTAATGGAAAGAAAGGGTCTGTTGGGTGCATGATTTGTTAGTCTAACTAATAATGTCCTTATTTTACATTTTCATTAAAAGACACTCCATTTTGCTTATTTTTCCTACAGGGAGTTCAGAAATCTTGCAGAATGGAAGTAAGCCACGTAGAAACTTGTAAAACGTTGTTTTCCTTCCTTTCACTGAGCCCTTGCACAGAACCAGTTCTGCAGGGCACATTTCACAAGCTAGTTGCTCTACGTACCTTCTCGCCACGCCAGCCACAGGCAGTACAGGATGTAAACAATAAATATCGGTTACCATTTTCTTTCTCCATGGTTCAGTATAAATATCCCATCACATAAATTAAGTAGTGTCTTTTGTTTATTTTTTCAATTACAGATAACATGCAATATTGTGTTACTTTCAAGTGTAAAACATAGTGATTAGACATTAATATAACTTATAAATTGATCACCCCATTAAGACTAGTACCCAACTGACACATACATTGTTATTACAATATTACGACATTTGCTATGCTGTA
This sequence comes from Mormoops blainvillei, assembly GCA_004026545.1. Taxonomy (NCBI): domain Eukaryota; kingdom Metazoa; phylum Chordata; class Mammalia; order Chiroptera; family Mormoopidae; genus Mormoops; species Mormoops blainvillei. The sequence goes on from PVJD01001821.1 coordinate 133,393, forward strand.
CTTTATATCCCCATGGCTATATTTATAAGTGACACTTCATTGCTCTTAGAACATCTTCCTAGTAGGATTGGTGATATCAAGAATAGGTAGGAGTTAGAGGGTGAATTTTACTTAGTCTTAAGTGAGAAATTCAAGTTCTAGGTCACCACGGACACTAATTATTTCTGAAAATTTCTCCATTAGTTTTTCCTCTACATGTCTCTTCTTTCAACAATAATATGACACATAGTTTTCAGTTAAGTACTTAATACCATCTGTAATCAAGAACTATCAATAATAATTGTTGTCTTACATATTATATATCATTCTAAATAACCTAATCTTTGCATGCTTTTGCCTGTATCTTTTGATTATTTATTGGCTCTACATTTTTTATTGGCTTTATATTTTCATATAAACAAAGAATATGGCCACCAATAAGAATAAAATATTTCACTTGTCTATTGCTGACTTTTGTCTCTAAAATTGGATATCTCAAAACACAAGTGGTGTATTTATGTTAAAATTTATACTATTGACCAATATCTTATTGAAGAAATCAAATCATAATGAAAATTATAACAATTAACATGCTCTTAGGTTAAAAGAAAACAAGGGCAAGTGTCTGGCATACGTACTTGAATAAATGTGACTTATAATTTTAATGATTTAAATCTATTATAACATATTATTACCATTATCTTTAATCATTCTAAATTTTAAAGAGATTACTTTGAAAAAGTAAACTATTTTAACCTTACAAATTTGTTTTATCTTACAGGATTTAATTCAATCACTGATGTCAATTTTTATGTAAGAGCTCTATAATAAATAGTTTTAGGAAACTTTAAAAATACACTTTTAAGATTATTTATTTATTTTTAGAGAGAAGGGAAGGGAGACAGAAAGAGAGGGAGAGAAACATCAACGTGTGGTTGCCTCTCATGCACCCTCTACTGCGGACCTGGCTGGCAACCCAGGCATGTACCTGACTGGGAATCGAACCAGCAACCCTTTGGCTCACAGACCAGCACTCAGTCCACTGAACCACAACAACCAGGGTTAAAATTACTTTTGTTTAACCCATGGAGTTAATACTTTTTAGACTACTATTCAGAATAAGAAATTCATGCTGTTCATATAAAATCACGATATTGAAATCGTTGAAATAAAAGTTCAAAAAACAATATTTAACCTATCTACAATTTATTCCCATATGTTGCATCAAATGCTATGATAATCCATTTGTACTCTGTTCTTTCCTTTTTCTATTCTAATTCCTCTCCCCTCCCCTCCTCTCCCCTCCCTTTCCCTCCCTTCCTCTCCTCTTCCCTCTCCTCTCCTTTCATTTCCTTCATTTTATTTTATAAAATGCTGAGAATAACGCACCGATTCCATTTTACAACTTACTAATAGCTTACAACAGTTTGAAAAATGCCACCTTTTTGAAATAAATACATTTGAATTACATTGACATTATATATTTAGAATGTTATTACATAGTGATATGAACATTTCCCCTTATCAAAGAAAAAACTCTAAAGCATAGCTAAAATATTATAAAAATTACGCAATTCAAGTTCAGCACCTTAGATAATTTAAGATACTGGCCGATGCATTAGATATACTACATAGGAATAATTCAGCTGTGAGCCAGTTGTTCAAGTTCAATATACTCAGCAGTATAAATAATCTTCTAGACTATTCGTGCATGCTAAAAATCCTTTCGTAATCTGGGTCTTTCATCCTTTATAAATTGTCTTTTTTTTTCTTCTGCCATACTTATAGCCTACTCTATCTCACTTCAACAAGAACATTTCAGAAAATGTATGCTTTATTCTTTTAAAAGATAATTGAAGTAATAAAATATAACTGAACTAATCTAAAGGTTTACATTGACAGATAACTCTCTTCCTAGCATACAGCATTCAAACATCACAACCTATAAATGCCAAGTCTATTTCATAAGCAGTTTTACAGTTTATCCATGTTGAAGGAGGTGGAAAGACATGGGCTTTCCTGAAGTTGTTTAGTTTCTAAGACTTCTGGTTCATCATTTTTGTGGATTCTGCCAGTATTCACTTATGTAGTTCATAGACATAAATGTTTGCTTAGAATGATAGAGTTTGTTTTGCAATTGACTTTTCCACGATTAAAGGTATCATAAAGCACTATTGAAAGTGATGTCTTGTATGAATATTATTAAAATGGTTAGAATCTGACAACTTATGTACACTAATCACAGGTATTCATTGAATATTTGTCAAATATAAATGGATCTTATAAGATTTATATTGTTTCCAATACCCATGGTTGGAAACAATTATAACTGTAAAAGTCTCTTTTGCATTAATTTGCATTGTATCTTCTTTGGAAGCAGATTTTCACTATGAATAATAAGGTAGCTATTTTAAAATATTTTTCAACAAATAATATTAGCATACATCCCAGAACAACAAATGGCTATATAAATAAAAATAATTGTATTAGCAAATACACAAACAAAAGAAAAGTAATGTGCATTTACCGGCATATTTTCTAATTAAAAAATCAAATGTCAGAGTTAAATATTTATGCCTTCCTCATTTGCCATGTTATTACTAACTTTTTAAATATATAATCCTAAATACCTTTTAACTAGTGATTAGAACTTTTGACTTATGAGTTTTTTTTTACTAGAACTTGTATGTATAAGTTGCCTTTTTGTAGTACATTCAGAGATAATTGATTGCAATAGTTTGGTGATGTCACATTATTATCATTCTTACTGACACTTTAAAAAGTAATGTTTTCAAAACAAAGTAGTTGTGGAATATTCCTTTGACAATATGCTTTTAAAAATTATTATTTATCAAGTTGCTTTGCTTAAAATTGGACTTCATAGTCCATATTTAAATTTTCAATAGAGACTTGAAAATAACATAGGGTTCACTTTAAGAGAAAAGAATTATAATTTGTTAAGTATGAACCAACATTTATATTATGGCAGTATATAATGAAGATGTTTTGATTTTCCTAACCAGATAGAATTCTTTGGTAATCCGCTTATTCTTAATGGTAGTATATGTAGAAGATGCTAAAGTAACATTTCTACTTTGATCAATATGCCCGTAATATTGATGTCAATAATATGTGTTATTCTGATAGAGTACCTTACTCTTAATAAGGAAAAAAAACAACAACATTCACATGTCAATAGTAAATACATTATATATGAGATAAAAGTATTTCATTTTTAATGAAAATGTTAACTTGTGTGAAGTGCACCAGTCATACATAGGTCACATACTTTAGTACATGTGCACAGATTGAATGTGTTTATATAACCAGTCCCCAAATCAAAAACCAGAACATTTACCACCCTTAAAGCTTCGACCAGGCTTTCTCTCAGATCTACCACTGCTTCTCAGTGCCTGGCCAAAGGTAACGACATCTCCATTTCTGACACTGGATAACTATTTTCTTTATGTCCTAAGATCTAATCTGTCGGTCAATGAAAACTTCTAGATTTTAAAATGTATTTAGTGGTAGCTGGGTACTTCAGTTGGTTAAAACGTGATACCGATGCATCAAGTTTGCATGTTCACTCCTCGGTCAGGGCACATACGAGAAAAAACAGAATGCATAAATAAGTGGAACAATAAGTTCTCTCTCTCTCTCTCTCTCTCTCGCAAATCAATAAGTAAAAAAACAAAAGTGTTTACATTTGTGCTGACAACTAAATGTTACTTTTTGTCATTGAATAGGTCCTAAGTGGTACCCTTCCCGAGTTGGCCTGCAGCTAGAACGTGGTAAGAACCAACTTTCACTTATATATTTATTTAATTTTGAATCCCTTTTCTGTCATCAATAGCTAATATTTATCACTTATTGAATGGAAAGAACTGTAGTAAATGCTATAAATATATTATTGCATTATTGAAAATTTTTGCCACTCACTGTCAATCATATTGGGAGTAAGATCTAATTAATATCAATTAATGTCCCTAAAGCTTTTACTGATTTACTTCCTCATTTTTCTGGCTTTTAATATATTCTCAAGGCTAGAGGTTAGCTTTTTCTTTTCCTTTTTTCAGTTTTTGCAATCTGAAAACAGAGTAAGTGAGATAAGGAGAAAGAGAAATAAATGAATTATAAAGGAATTACTATATCCATTATTAAGCATCAAGTTTCAAACCCTATTCTCCATTCACAAAACTTATAAATAGATACACTTAAAAATCAGTCCTGCTAAGAATCATTGTTATTGACATTAGATCAACTTGACCATGATATTGGAATTGTTAAATAAAAGTTGTGGGTAGAGTATAAATTTTGGATGAACACTTTGTTGGTCTACAATAGTAACAATACACCATCTATTAAGAAATTTCAATCTCTATCTCTAAATTTTTCCATTCATTGGTGAAGTGCATTTTTTCTGGTGCTTTTTAAATATTCAGGCTATCATTTTTCAGATAACAGACTCACACATAGACAAATGATGATTTACTTGTATCTAAGATGCTGTAGTTACTCTCATTGTTATCTTAGACATGCCATTTTTATCTGAGACCTCTATGTTGAAAACAAAGAAATCCATGGCAATCTTAGAGTCACATTTTCTTGGTGGTCTCAGATTCTTCCAAGTTGAAATGTTCAAGATGAATTCCCATCTGCCTAGAGTTTAAAAGAGACAGATTGTTGCCTTGTTTATATTTGTCTCTGCAGGGCCTAGTATGTGCCAGACACTTAAATCCTTTTAGACACATGGATTATAAAATAACATAAAATAGTGGTATTATTCTATGAACTTGATTTATATAAAGTAGACTCTAAAAATGCCAGAGACATCAATGTCAAATGTAATTTTAAATTAAAAGACACTATAAGTGACTAGGGAATTTCTGTTAGTTCAACCTTTCTGGTAAATGTGAAGTTTTACTTTCCCCTCACATTTATTTATCTTGTTGAATCTACCAGTGTGTGATCTGTATACAATATAGCCAAGTGTCCTTGGATAGAAATGTGATGACATATTAAAGAGAGAGAGAGAGAGAGTCAATTAACTCAGAGAGATAAGCTGTTATGGTGCAAAGAAGAGTTTATTTGGGGTAACTAAAATTTTTAAACCTGACCCTCTACTTACCTATCCATTGGGTCTTCTTTGTAAAGTGGAGCTAAAAAAGAACGTAACTAATTTTTTGTAAGATTGCGTTTATGAAACACTATCATGATGTGCACACAGCACATGCTTTAACAGTCATAGTTACTACTATAAACATAGTTATAATGTGTTTTAAAGACTGAACAGCAAAATAATTCAAAGCCTGAGTATTTACTCATATTTACTGTCAGAATATATTTGCCAGAATTATTGCACTATAAAAAATACCATCATGTGAATTTAGTCTTTTACAGTTTCCTCACTCAAAAGACGTTGCTAAAACATAAATAAAATCTCAAGCATGATTTTGATGGGAAAACAACAAACACTTTTTGAGCACAATGATCTGATGAGCTGGGCCAGGTGGAGTTGGCCTTTCTTGACTACCCTTACTCATGTAGCTATAATCATTTGGTGACTTGTTGGGGACTGACTGCTCTAGGCTAGCCAGAACCACAGCCACTCCTCTCTGTTTTGTGTGGTGTCTCATGCTTTAGAAGAATATTATAAGTTTGTTCTCATGGTGGAATTAGGGATATAGACAAATGAGTAGAGGTACTCGAGAATTCCTGTGGCCCAGGTTTGAAACTGGTACCTGAACCTTTGCTCTGCATTCCTTTTGCTAAAGCAAGTCACTAGGCTAACCCGTGTTCAAGGAGAGAGGAAATAGACACCAATTCATATTAGGAGGAACTGAAAGTCATGTTTTAAGTTGTGTGGTTATGGAAATTGTGAAGAATTGTAACCATGGTTGTAATAAATCTCTCTTACAAACTGACAACTAAAACGTGTTCTCTCTTCCAACCTGATTAATTACCAGGGCTTAATGATGTCCTGAAAGTAGATGGTTGAATTTCTGATTCTTAGAATCACTGATTTTCTACAAAGAAAGGTGAAGTATGGGTAGAGTTGGCCCTTCTCTTACTATTACTCCTCCATCTATGCATACCCATTATGTAGCAACCATGACCAATCCCAAGGCTTAGAGTTATACCCCTTAGTGTCTGTCCCATTCTTGAGAGAAAATGCCCAAGGAAGGTGTATGGCTTGAGTTAATTTATGCAAAAAACTCAAGCCTTAAATGACTGAGGTATGACTTAGGAAGTAATGACATGAGCTTATATTAAACATGTTCTCCTGGCCCTGCACATTCCTCTCCCTTTGGAAAAAGAGATAGTCATGGAGCCAATGACAGGTGTCCCTGATAACTAAGCTTAAGAGTGATATAATTAATGATATGTCTGGTTTGTGTCAGGTCGTTTTATATAAATATCATATTGATGGGACTGCATTTTAATACATAATGCCAGTGCTCTGTTCCTTGAAGTTAACAAGGGTGATAGAAGAGTGGTAACTAATCTCCTTTCCAAAGGTGTCAGTCAGTGCATCTTGGAAAAATGTTTTTAATACACTTTCAAGTGGTACGAAGCCGTCAGAATTTTTTGCCTTACTAACATTTCATGTTCTTATACATGATTGTCACAATAACATTATTGACTATTTGGATATCAAAGTCTTTACCTTGATCTATGTTGCATTAGCCTCCTATTTTCTTTCAACTAATTACCACAAACTTAGCAGCCTAAAATAACTCACTTATTAGCTTGAAGACACAATGTGGCTGGATTCTCTGCTCAGTAATCTGGGCTGTATACTTCTCTTACTACTTACTTCAAAATCCTGGAGTGCTGAAAAGTTCTGTCTCTGTTTCCATTGTGTTCATTTTAAACCGACTACTTAATAATCTCACCAAGCCCTGTGGGTTTAAATTTTAATGATTACATGTATAGACATCTCTATCCAACTACTTATCTGACAGCTCCCACTTAACATATCCTAACCAAAATCTTAATTTCTACCCACAAGCCCTGTTCCTTTCTCAACCTCCATGTCAGTTCACGAGGTTACAGTGCACCTAAGTACTGAGCCCAAAGATCTAAACCAGTTTTTATCTCACTGAATCCTGTTCCATCAAGTCAAACCTACTGTATGTTCAAAATATACCTAGAACTGACAAATTTTTAACATTTCCACCACTGCCACCTTAACCCATACAGATATCATCCCTTGACAAATTATCTTACACCTAAATAATCTTTTTGCTTCCTTTCCTCCCATTTTCCACATAGAATCCACAGTTGGTTTTTTGTTTTTTTTTTGGTTTGTTTGTTTTTTTAAGGTAAACCCTACCTCTCCCCTGGTTCTTTGCAATAAACATTGAAATCATTTAACCCCAAATAATGTATCCTATTAATATAATTATTTAGGGAACAGTTGCAATATATTGATATATCTACTGACACCCAAAATTATACTTTAAAAAATACCTTGTATCATATTTGATTATGACATTATCTAATATTACATTTTCTTAGAACATAGTAGGATTGTAGCTATTGCTAATCTACTTTGTTTAGATAACATTGGGAAAACACTGTGCATTTGAAAATTTACTAGATATATTTTATAATATGGGTGTATTCACATTTAACTTTATTTCAAAATTTTTATTACACATAATTTCTATGTTAATTTCTTCCTAGTTTTTACTGGTTTCTAATTAAAATTTGACATTATGTTTTGAAATCGTATTAAAATAACACTTCCTTATTATTTAAGGTGGGCCTTTCTTGAAGGACTACATAACCATCCAAAGTGTTGCAGCTTCTTCCATTGTCACACTGTACTTTACAGACCTAGGTCAGCAGGTCAGTTGGACTACAGTAAGTATTAATTTGAAATGCAATATCTATGCCCCTTATTTTGATATGTAATACTTGCTGATGTGAAATATTTCTGTCAACTTATAGCAAAACATTGTCTTGAATGGTATTTTAAATTGTCCTTTTTTACTGTGATCAGTAGCTAAAATTCCATTCCAGAACTGGAGCAACAGAAGAAGGTACAGTTGAGAAAAGAAAGATAAGTTTCATTTTATAAATCAGTCTGTTCATTGAGTGATGGCCCTATTTCTTCTGTCAATGATATTTTTTCAGTTTTTATTCTATGAGCCTGGTGACAATGAAGATCCTTTCAATATTTGAAAGAAGAAAGATAAAATGTTCAATAAAAATGTTCTGTCAGGAAAAGGGCATTTCGAAACTAAGAGTAAAGTACTAAGTCTTCTTTGGATTGAGAGGAGGGTGTTCTTTTGGCTGTCCTTGGAGGAGAAGCATTAAGGTGGTGGCGACTGAATCCGATGTCATTAAAAGAAAGAAAAGTACATTAAAAAACATGGAGGGCTAAGAAACAGAAAACGCTTGACATCAGTTCACACATGTTGAACTCTTCATGAGTAATAGAATACATTCAGTAGCAAGAAGAAATACTATCTGGTATTTAGATGCAAAGCTAATGAAAATTTTAATCTAATAAATAACTTGACATTGATATACAAAGAATAATGCTATCATTCTATTTATAGTTAAACATATCATTTAGACTTTTAAAGTATTTTTTTCTGATTGAATTCCATTAGATACCTGTGATTACCCTTTAAGTAACCTCTATTCAAAATGACTTCCTCTTTTGCCAGCATTAGTGACCAACGTTGTCATCTATTCTACCTTGAGTTTCCCTTTATTGGCTAAACTGTCAATTTTTAAAATGCTTACACGTTATTTTTATGCATTATTATTTCTCATAAAGAGAATTTCAAGTTTGTATTCATTATTTAAAATAGTGTCGCATTCCTTGCATTTCTAAAAATTTCTTCTTTAACGTATAATCTTCATAGATGATAGATGGTAGATAGATAGATAGATAGATAGATAGATAGATAGATAAACATAAACTTTTTGGTTAAATAGTTGCTTCAGTTTCCAAAGTTTGTTGAGGTTTGCATACTAATCTGCTGCACTAAAACAAAACAAAACAAAACAACAAAACAAAACAAAACTGTGTTTAAAATATTCTGAATCCTTGTGAAGTGCATTATAATGTTTACAAGGCAACCTTGTGATGCAGGTATTGTATAATTAAAGGGTTTAATACTTAAATGTGGTATCTGCAGACCTTTGCTAAAAGGGATTTTAGACAAGTAGATTTTGATCTTAAAAGGTTAAACTATTCAGTCTTTGTCCACGTTTATAATGAAAAGGGCATTCTGTATACAGAAGTTGTGTCAGAGTAAGTGGCATTAACTGTGAGCTCATTAGAAATTCCAGTTCCATCATTTGGTTAAGCACTGAGGAGAAAAATTTCTAAGGTGGAATTCTATGATAATTGTACTACAGAATTATAGCTTATTTGAGAGAAAAGCCATTTAGATAACAAAGAGAACTCTGGAAATAGGCCGGATATTTTTAAATCAATCCTATAGTTCACATGCCTTTTGCTCCAAATGAATCAGTTCTATTAAATGCTAAAAATATACACATTACATCACAATTCATACCTACTTTATATCAAGTAAATTATAAATTAATAAACTAACATTTTACCACACATAACATCTTTGTACATTGACAAATTATTATCATGCACTCCTAGAATGAAAGCATTATCATAGTGGTTTTTTTAAAGCAGATTTCTTTAATTTAGCAAGGTCAAAATTAATATTAAATAATATTTTTCCTTAAGTAAGAATGTGTTGTTGCAGATACATTGAGAAAATAGAACTTACTGAAATACTTAGGGGAAGAAGTTAATATAAAAATATAATAATCTTCACTATATAAATTTTAATTACAAGACTAGCCTAGACTAAAGATCTTATTCAGTTTTCTTCATTGTTTATACATTCATGTGCATACATATAACTCTTTGCAATTTATCTGTTGCATAGATTAATGTACTTGCTACCAAAATCAGATACAGAATTGTTCCACTTCCACAAAAAAAAAAAAATGTCCACATGTTACCCCTGGGGCAACCACCAATCTTCATTTCTATATGTTTGTCACATGATAAATGCTATATAAACAGAATCAGACAGTTTTTTGAGGTTGATGTTTATTTTTCTGCAAGCGTAGTACTTTTGGGATCCATCCTAGTTGTTTCAAGTATCAATACTCAGCTCTTTTTGATTGACTAGTGTTTTCAGTTGTATGGATGTAGCAGTTTGTTTAACCATTCACACATTGTCAGACATTTGGGTGATTTATGGTATTTTGCGATTACAAATAAAGCTATTAACTCTTGATGTATATGTATTTGTATGAACATATATTTCTTTATCTGGGAGACTTGAGTTTTAAATGCATCTTTTATTTTCTAGATACAAATCCTATATCTTCTATGTAGTTTATAAGCATTTTGCCCCAGTTTTTAACTTGTTTTTTCATCAACTCAACAAAATTTCATTGTTGTTGTTGTGTAACACGTTTTCAACTTTAATGCAGTCCAATTTAATGCAGTCCAATTTATTTAGTGTTTTCTCTTAAGAATCTTGCCTTCTTAGTCATATCTAAGATGTTGACTAGCACTGGATCAGAGAGTTTTTTTTTCCTATGTTACCTTCCAATAGTTTAATAGTTTTATATTTTGCATTTAATCATAGTTTATTTTTATTGTAAAGTATCATTTATTATTTTATTGACAAGTTAACATTTTCTTTCCATTTGCCTCATATGTTTTATAATCTTTTTTTTTGTCCTATTTTGGAATAATTATAATACTTTCATTTCTATCAGCCTCCTTATTATTTTGGTAGCTATATCTTCTTTTTTAGTAACTTTAGTGGTTATCTAAAACATTGCAATGTTCATCTTAAAATACTAAATACTAATATAATTTGCTTAATTTAAGTTTGCTAATATGAAGATACTTCGTTGATAGTGCAATGAGTTTTAACATATCTGAGCTCCTCCTGGCTCATCTTCTATTGCTGTGGTATATTTTAATTTTCTATAGTATTTAAAGCAATGTTATATGGCCCATACTTATTTAGATTCATCCTTTTATGTCAATTTGGTCCTTCTTTGTAATGGTGAGCTTACATCTAGTAAAATCATTCTTCTTCCTGAGTAATACCTTTAGTGTTTGTTTTGTAGTTCTGCCATTAACTAATTCTCTCAATTCTTGTTCATGGTAAAATGTATTTATTCAATTTTTATTCTTGGAGAATATTTTTGCAGAGTAAATGATCTCATATTGGCAGTAATATCTGCCTTTACAAAGTTTATCATTTTAATTTTTGACTCCTCTTGTTTCTTTTGAAAAGTCTACTATACACCTTTGAAATTAATATGTCTAGCTTACTTTATAATCTTCTTTTGCGTGGTTATCAACAATTTGATTGTGCGCACGCTAATGTTTATGTTTCTATTTACCCTACTCCAAGCATGGAGGCTTGTAGTGTAATCCTGAGTCTACCTGAGTCTACGGTTTTGTGTCCATGCATGTATGTGTGTGTAGTCTGAAAAAATTAGGATACACTCTTTACCTTTTGATTCTCTATTACTCTTTTTGTCTCTCTTTCTGGGGTTCATATTAGATTTCCATATGGTTATTTTGGAGTTTTCAAATATCTGCTAAAATTCTCAACCTTACCTTTTATTTCTTTGAACATATAAAAGATAGGTTTTTAAAGTCTGTATCTGATAGTTCTGTTAGGAAAACCTTCAGTTCATTTATTTTGAATGTCTGCTGTTTCTGTTGGTTTTGTTCACCATATCTACCCTCCTTGCATATCTTCATACTTCAGACTTAGTGCAGGAAAATTCATGAAAAATCTTAATGATAACATGAAGCTTAGAATAATGTTATCTTCTTCCAAAGATAATTTATCATCCTACAGAGAGACTAATGGCAACGTTGGGCCCAGACCCTGTTAATCCAATCAATGACTGTAATGATTTAAGCTGAGCTTCGGTACCTGTAAAAATAGATCTATTTCTGCTTCATCTTCACTTCTACGTCGTAACTCTGTGTTCTAACCCAAATTCTGAATATTATATAAAGCCACCTCTACCTTCTAAAGGTAAAAACGATTTTTATTTCTTGCATTCTCAGTCATCCTTAAAACATTCTGTGTTCTTCTCAGGCCCTTTTTGGGCTTCATATTCCAGGTCAATCACTACTCTAAAGCTCTGCTTACAAAATCTTAACTTTCTAATTTTTCAATGACTTAGTAGCTCCTTGAAGCCTAAAAAAAATAATAATAAAATCGGCTTGATTGTTTTCATCGATCTCATTCATATGGTTTGTTTGAAGAACTTGGGATAAAATTCCCCATTTTATATTATCTACATAAGGATTCATTTAAACAAACAAACAAACAAACAAACAAAAATATCTTCTACTACTCTCACAGTAGCTTCAGTAGTACTCACTGAGAACAAAGTGATATGGAAAATGCTCTCCTAATTTTAGTTCATAGCTCTCCTCTTTAGAAGATTAGAGTTAGCACTACTTTATTTTTGTAGGTAATTTTCAACTGTGAAATGTGCATTTCATTTTGTTCTCCCCTATCAACTGCAATTTCAGAAAATAAGTAAAGCAAGCAGCACAGTAATAATTAAAGTTTTTTCTTTTTCTTTTCAAAGAAAGGATGAAATGCTTTAAGCACAGTCTAAATACAAGGGTTCTATTCAATAACAGTGGCAGTTGTATTTTTTTTTAATTTGTTTATTTTTAGAGATGGGGAAGGGAGGGAGAAACAAAATGAAAGAAACATCAATGTGAGAGAGAAATATCTGTTGCCTCTCATGCACACCCTAGGCAGGGACCAAAATTGCAATACCGGCATGCCCTGACCGGGAATCAAACCTGCAACCTTTTGGTTTTCGAGGCAACACTCAACCGACTGAGCCACACTATCAGGGCTGCAGTTGAATGTTGTCATTGTTTTTTTATTTTATTTTCTAAAACAGATATTGCCTACCTTCTTTTTTCAATTTAGACATAGATTAACCTGAATATTCCACCAAAGTTCCAGAAAATCCCAATTGTACATAGAAGTAGTGAATTTTACACTTAAAGGAAGATATTATTTAATACAGAGAAATTTTGATACAAAGGAAATATTTTGGTTTGAAATTGGAAATAAATTGTAATTTATAAGTAGTATAGATCTTCAAAGCAAAAAGCAAATGTATCTGCTTACTTTGATTACAGAAACTCTATTAAACTTTCGGACTATAATGGATTTCCTAGTCCTTGTAAACGTGTTTGACTCACTTGGGCTTACAGCTGGCATATTTTCTTGTTATTTTAGTTTTGATTTTGGTTTTTCTCTTTCTTTTAGAGTAAAGAACAAATCTTTTTTTAGAAGGTTATCATTAATACTTGTATATTTGTACTTTTTAAAATTTATTCTGAAACTATTTTCAGATTACGTTTCATGTTTATTAAAACATCTCTGCTTTTTTCTTCTCTTTCATCTAAATAGACATTTTTTTTTAAAGATGCATCGTTCAAAAGGTATTTTTTAATTTTCATGTCCTTTCATGAGGTCAGAATCTATTTTCCATTCTTGTGTACTGTTTTAACCCCCATGTTTCAGCATGAATAATATTTTTGATAAAATATTTGGCCTCCTAGAGCATATTATTATGAACTAGCAGTCTCTTCCAGTTTTTTGGAGATGATGGATATAAGAATGTGATTTAATGTTCTCTGATCCAAATACATTTCACATTTGTGATGGCAATTTAATTAACTTAATAAAGAGTGACATTTGGTTCTGGTTAACTGTTATTCACAACATTTCTCATATCTAATATAGTAACAGAGAATTTACTCAAATTTGACTTAACTAGATTAGATGGAGTTGAAATAAGTATTTTAAACTTTTTGTTGTTTGGTTATTTAGATAAAAGTTCCCTGTACTATTTATGAAGAAATAATTATATTACATTTAATATTTATTTGTATTTTAAATTTACTCTTTATAACTGTCCTCCCATCTTTTGGTATTTCCAAGGAAGACTTCTGTTATTTGCATCAGCACCTGGCCTAATTCTTTTTTAAAAACATGCACATCTGTCCATTTAACCAATTCATAAAATAGGTTGCGTCTGTAGACATACCTATGGTCATAAGTAAACCTTAATAACATCTAAACAAATTAATGTTTAAATTACCTTTTTATTTTCAGGTGTAATAGATAAACCTTATTCATAAATAAACCTTAATAACATTTATAAAAAGTTATTATTCAGTCTAAATCACTTTATTTTCAGGTATAATAAGCAAAACTTAATAACATCTAAAAGTGTATAATTTAATTTAAATCACCTTCTTATTTTCAGGTATTTTTGGCTGAATACACAGGACCTCTGTTAATATATCTCCTCTTTTATTTGAGGATCCCACACATATATGACATCAAAGAGAGCTCTAGAAGATCACGCCACCCAGTGGTACAGTGAGTAATATATATAGTGCATATAAATGAAGGAGTTGGAATAGTATGCAGATATTATATTGATAAAATTGTTTGTGTAACCAATTACACTGCATTCAATTTTAGGAAAATAAATTTAGGGTAAACATGAACAATGTATCCATACCAACTTGCAGATTTATAAAGGAAATAAATATGCTTTAAAACAGAGGCAATTTGAGATATTAATAACTATAATCAGCAAGAGAAATAGGAAAATTTAGAAATATCAAAAAAACTTAAAATTATAAAATGGAGAGGCCTTGTATAGAGCTTAAAATATAAATATTTCTCTAAGAATACAGGCAACATTGTATATAAAAGAGATGATTACCTAAATAATAAATAGTGAAATAAAAGTTTTTACAAGTTTTCTTTAGTAAGTAAAAATCCAAAATAAAAACTTACTTTGAAGTAAGACAGAAACAAAAGACTAGGACAGTTATAAAAACAGGACACACAGACTATATAATTATATAGTTAGCATATTGTGGAAATAATCAGTTAATCTCTCCCTTTCTCTTTCTCACTCTTTCTCTCTCTCTCTGTCTCTCTCCATATCAAATTAAAGAGGAGAATAATTGTTCAAGATACTACACCGTGATGTAGGAATGCAGGATTAACAATGAAAAAAAGAACCTGATTAAATGAAAACATTCGAAGAAAGAAGCAGAATTTAGATCTCAGGGATATTAAGAGACAGAGAATGACTTGACTGCTGAATTTGTTATCTCAAATCAAGCTTTTCCTTGCCATTAATTTCTGTACTCAAGCCACACTGACCTCCTCTCTTTTCTGTGTACCTCCTTTGCTCCCATTCACACAGGACTTTTACACATGCCTTCCTTCTTACTCCATCCCCATAACCTCTTTCTCCTTTGTCTCTATTCAAACTTCACATAGAAGCCCAATATTTCTTACTTAGAGTAGCCCTTTTTATTCCTTTCATGACAAGTATACTACTAAATGTTTTTCCTTTATACGATTTTGGCTGAAAAATTATATATTCACAATCAGTTGCCTTTCTCTCTATAGAGTTAAAATGTATAATGGTTGCACTTTGACATTTTGTCGATCTTCACTGCTTAACACATTGTCTGATTTTCAGGGACTATGCACTAAAAATGTTTTGAATGATAACGT
The DNA here is from genome assembly GCA_004026545.1 of Mormoops blainvillei. Classification (NCBI taxonomy): domain Eukaryota; kingdom Metazoa; phylum Chordata; class Mammalia; order Chiroptera; family Mormoopidae; genus Mormoops; species Mormoops blainvillei. Next base: position 148,989 of record PVJD01001821.1, read on the forward strand.
AGGTGAACAAATTACATACATGTTTATTTAACACTGTTCACATTTAGAGGACAAAAGAGAAAAACCTGACCTTGATGGGAGTCCTGAGATAGCTTTTCCAAGAAAGTTGCATTTGAACTTTTTTTCTTTGTTTTCTGGAAAGACGGGTCAGATTTTAAGTGGCAAGTCTGCGGAATCTTCATGTTGAAATTATCTGTAGGAGTATACAGAAAGCTGGTAGGGCAGAGCCACAGAGAGCATAGGGAGACTGGCTCTCAGGGTTGATGGTCAGCTCAGCACAGAACAGGTTGTTGAAGGCCCTTTGAGACATTAACGTCTTTCTTTTTCTTACGTGAAAAGAATGCCCAATTCATTTAGAAAGATTATGGGGTGAAGAGTTCATAAGGAGAATGCAACTGCATTCAGTTTTTAGACCAAACATATAGCATGTAGCAGATTCATAGCACAGCATGAAAAAGGAAAACTTTCCCCCACCCCATGGTATTCTCAAAGGAACTGACTCACAGTTTGTTACTATTCTTAATCACAAACATAGCATGTCTTATAACCTCTCACTGATAAATGTATTTGTGCAACATAATTTCAAAACAGCAAATATGTTGAGTTTATATAAAATCATTCTAGACCATATACACACAAACTACTTCTGAAATTTAAGTGTCTAGTAGAGCTGTATAACATAATGACTAGGCTTCTAAGGCGACCTAATTTCAGGATGAATGGTGTCATTTCTCATGGTTAAAAAGATTAGATTTCAAATATTATATCCACTTGCCACATACTCCAGTGTTAATTCTCCTAAAGTGCTTTGAATCAAATCACAGAGTCAAAAGTTTTTTTCATGTTGGTTCAGGTCTATGTGTGACTCAGCTGCCACAAAATCCTTGGGTTCTCTTGGAAGCCTGTACACACGAGGGCTGAGGCCAAATCTCTTGCAGGATCTCCCTCCTCATCTGCAGGGGAAGGTGGTCAACAGCTATTTTTTATCCAATCATTTTTTTTTAATATAGAGACTATGTTCTCAAAATTATCATGGTCCTTCTCACCAGAGGAATTGAGTGAACTAGCTGCACTTTGGCTAAGACCACACCTCCTTATAGCTTCTAGCTGCAACATCAGGGAGGGAAGAGTAATGAGAGAAACCTTTCCTGCACACAGCATTCATAGTCTGAGCATATGCCATAAGGGCAAGATGATACTTAGATATTTAGATGCATTATCCTTGCTTAGGTCATCCACTGCAATAATCTCACGTTTTCAGGTCATCCCTCATCTGTCACACTTCATCTCAGTAAACTGTACTTTCCTCTATTTAGTTGCCTTCTCTAAGTCCTCCCCAACTCCTGAAATCCTTCCACTGTGCCCCTGTAATTCAAAGCCCATTATTAAGAAAATCTCGTATATCTTCAACCTTTCTCTGAATATTACCTTCATAGTCTTGCTCAACAGAAAACTAATACACTGCCTTTCTTGTAGCTCTGTAAAGTTGAGACAGTGTCTTCTTTCACAGCACCCATATCTTGAAGTTTACTTAAAAACGAATAATATATATTCAAACATGATAACCTGGAAGATGATTTGAACCCATGAATGTTTATGGATGATCTGTTAATTAAGCATAGGACAAAGGAGGAGTTGGTGTTTGAAGGGAATTCAATCAAAATTAAATAAAATAGCAATATTTGACATGAAATCAAACTTAGTTACTAATAATATGCAAAGTGCTATATATTTAAATATAAAGGGAGAACAATATGTGCTACTTTTGTTTCTGTGCTCTCATAGTATAGTGTAAAGTAAATAAGTGAATTATTGTAGAGGTATCAGAGTTGGAACCAAAATTTCTCATTCAGGGTCCTCCTACTTTGCTGGGCATAACTTTTCTTTTCCCCTCTTTCTCACAAAATGAAAAGTCTTATTACTCAGGTATTTATTTTATATAAATGCTTAATACAAAGAACCACAAGTTAGGAGAATTACCAATTTCCTCATCAGTCTTTTGAACCCTTAAGGCAACTTCCTATGTCAGGACCTTTGCTTTTGTTTGTTGTACTATCTACCAGAGGTGTCCAAACTTTTGGAGTCTGAAAGAAGAAGAGTTGTCTTGGGTCACACATTAAATATGCAAACACTAATGAAAACAAAAAATCTCATAGTGTTTTAAGTAAAGTTAGGATTTCATACTGGGCTGCATTCATAACCATCCTGGGTCACATGAGGCCCATGGGCCATGGGTTGGATAACCCTGGAGACAACGCTGTTCCCAGAAGTCCACACTGTTTATTCTCTCACATAATTCAGAAGTGGTCTATTGTTCGTAGAGCTACACAATGCATATAAAATGTCTCTCCCATAATAGGTGCATGATTATATATTCATGAATTAATGAATATTACTAAATTTCCAGATGGTTGAACCAGGTATGTTTATGTTTATTTGTTTTTTTTTCCTAAAGGTATCCTTATTAAAACCAGAAATAATTCATTGATTTATGTGATGATAATACCCCGGTAGAATCTCTGTGTTTTATTTTGTATGCTGATTTTTGTTAATTCTCATTGAGGATATGCTCACCAATTTTAGAGAGCAATTTTAGAGAGGAAGGGGGAGAAAGAGAGAGAGACAGAGACAGATACATGTGAGAGAGAAATGTAGATCAATTTTCTCCAGTATGTGCCCCAATGAGAATCGAATCTCTAACCTAAGTATGTACCCTGACTGGGATCAAACACACAAGCTTTTGGTGTACGAGATTATGCCCTAACCAACTGACCCACCTGGTCAGGGTGGCATGCTAATTTTTATGTTCAATTTTTATGAGTTTGGTGTGCAATCTTTGATCCATATTGTTTTTCTTCAGTCATAGCCAACAGTTTGAAATTTTATATTTTATTTATAACAAAATAGGTACATATGTTAATGGAAATGCTTTTAAGAATAAAAATACAACATGCTTCTATAAATCACATTTGACATTTACTTTTAAAATAGCAATTATATAAATTACCAGAAGGGGTGATAACTCAAAACAACAGCAAGAAAAACGAACACACAAATACACAAACAAAATACTGTAATATGTTAGAATTACAAAACCAAATATAAAACTAAAACTAACAAAACACAAGTTGCATTAACTCCATAGAAAATGAAATTCAAACTTTTAACTTACGGTACTTGCTAAAGGACAACCAGACAATGAAAAAGTTATTCTGAGTATTATAAAATGTCAAATGCATTATAGTAGGTGTTAGATATTTTTAAAAGTTGTAAATTATCTGTTTCAATTTAGAGTCATTTTGATAGGAGTACATTTGCAATTATGATATTCATATATATTCCTGGAGCAGGTGTGAGGATATAGTGTATGACAGGTATTATATTTCTAGTGTTATCAGTAGTAAATTTATGGAGTGTTATAACAGTACTTTTATTATTAAATAAATTTTAAAATTTTCTAGAATAAAAGTATTAAAATCTTGTGTTTTAGTTACTGGAAATAATATTACCTAGTATAGAATATCATAATGAACTAAAAAGGAAATGCATAAGGCAAGCCAAATTTTTGTAAGGGATTTAATGTTTATGTTTTATTTTCTTTCCAGCTTGGCCTGCTTCTGTCATTGTATACACTATATCCGATATCTTTTGGAAACATTATTTGTTCACAAAATTTCTGCAGGGCATACACCTTTGAAAAATTTGATAAAGGTGGGGATCAAGTGTTTTGTAATTTTAATTATTATTGAGATATTTTGTGCATCAAATCATCTGCAAAATAATACAATCATGTTTTATCCCTCAAGCCTTTTTCTATTCAACTTATTTATGTGTATCTTAAATATTCCGTTCTGAAATGCCATATCCTGGAGCTACCTTCACCAGTAACAATACATACAGATCTTTTATTGTGGAAATAGTTAGCATTGAATTCAGATATTTGAGGAGGAAGAATCTCACTTATGAACCCTTCTATAAATATATATTTGTGTGATTAAATAATGACACGACATCCATTTTATTATGTCTTTACCCTTCAAATAAGTGATAAATGAAAGAGTTATTAACCACTACATAACCATCATGAAAGCATGATGTCTTTATGATGTCTTTGCCCTTCAAATAAGTGATAAATGAAAGAGTTATTAACCACTACATAACCATCATGAAAGCAGAAAATTTTGAAAAACATTAAAGTGAAAATATACATTAGATATCATGCCACAATTCAAATATTCAATTAAAATTAAAATTTAATTTATTTTCCAATTTAAAATTTAATTTCAGTACAATTATGTCCTTCTACAATTTTCTTTTTTTTGTAAGTATCTGTTTTCTAACAATTTGAACAAGGTAGCCATTTCATTGTTGTCATTGTAAAGAAACACTAAATTCTAGAACTCTTAGAAACGTCAGAAATCACTTAAAGTAGCTTCTCTTTTGATAGAAGATATTAATGCTTGGGACTTCTAAAGTTAGCCCATGCCCTTTCTAATCAATCAACATGATTACTACTAATGGTTAAAATTAATTTTTTATTCATTTACTGTTCGGAAATGATTATAAATATATCTTATATAATACTTTATTATTCTATTTCTTTATTCATATTTAATATTAATAGATAAAACTATTTTACAAAATACATGGTTCCATTTACCCTGTATATGAATATCCATTTATATTAATAAGGATTAAACAAAGGAATGTTTTTCTTTTCCTTTTTATTTCTTAAGTGATATTTAATAAGTTTTTTAAAAATATTAAAATGCTAATTAGTGAAGACACATTCAATTTATCCAACTTAGAAAATTTATACCATTTTTCATGCAAAACTATTGCAGTGGTGTGTGTGTGTGTGTGTGTAATTTCCAATCTTTTATTTTGCATTATTTGCAGGGTTGTGCCTTTTATTGGGGATTCACTTCTTGGATTGCCTACTACATTAATCACCCACGGTATACACCACCATGTATGTAGAATTTCTTTTTAACTAACCCCATATTGAATTGTATGTATACACACTCACATAAAGCTAGAAGAAAGAAATGGAATTGTTCATACAGATGGTGAGCTTATCCGAGAATTAATCTTTTAGTGCTTTTGTATATTTCAACTTCCCCACCATGAACAAGATGATATCAGGACACTGTATTAAATTCCATTTTAAATCTTTTTTAAAGTTTGCAAAATTATCACCCAAAAGGTCAGTTGCATAATGCATAGTACTTTTGATTAGAGGATAGTATTATCTTCTAATATCCAAAGAACCATGCCAGAATTATGTGTGGAATATGACAGTACAAAATATGAGTGCTTGCATAACATCTTTTCCTCCTTTCTAGCATTTGGAAACAGACAAGTCATAGTATCTGCTATCAATTTTCTGGTATGTATTATTTAAATTACTTGCTAGTCATGCCCTAATTATGGTATTTTTAAAAATGCAAAACATTATATTTAAGTATTTGTTATGTGGATAATACAATCAATTTTATACACTATGCATGATGGTATTAAATGAATTAAATTAAATAACTCCTCATAATCAAATCATTAAGTCTTTTAATCAAAATGTTCTACTAATCTATGAAGGATAATTAAAATTATTTAAAATATGATAATATTTGAAAACATAATTATACTCAGTAATTTTTCCTATTGTCTTCAAATACACAACTTATAAACTTCTAAGAGCAAAAAATTGTGCAAGTCTAGCATATGAATACCCAAAAAACCACTTTGGCACAATTGTTAACTAATTCTATATGCAAACACAGTCAGCTTCTTTGAATGAAATAAGGATCATATGTAGTTGTTCTCAGTGTAGTTCTTTGAGTCATTTTATTTAATTTCACACATCATGGCTTGGATTGGGTACAAATCAATCTGAGTACAACTGATTCTTTATTATTTCTGAAAAAAAGGGTATTTACAAGACATATACAGTATGGACAAAAATAGGTTTATAGTTGTTTGTATAGAAAATAATATAATATTTAATAAATGATAATACAAGAATAAACTTTTTTTTGCATACTCACAACTGTAAACCTACATTTGCCCTACCTTGTATCTAGCCTCATACACTATATAATTCCATACATTATTTTTCTTAATGGTCTTCCCTCATTTCTATCCTTGATAGATTGATTAACTACCATGATTTTTGTCCCTGAGATATTGATAAACTTCCATGTTTTGTGTGCAAGCCCACATTTTTTCTGTGGTTTGTACTGAACAACATATTCTATCCCACACTACTCTATGTAAGAAGCTCTCATATGAACATTTCTCTCTCTCTCTCTCTCTGTATATATATAATTAACAGTTTAGTTGAATAACATCCTCCTTCGCATTGGCTATGAGAGGGGCAGCTCCTGCTTTATATTTTAGCACCTAGTATTGTGCATAGTAAGAACTCACTATTTACTTGAATGAATGGTATAAATCATTTATTTTTTCATAATTAATTTGAGCAACTAAGCTGTAAATATATCACTGCATTTTAACTTTCCATATGTATATATTAACCATAGATAGAAAGCCTGCAATAATTTATTTTGATGTTTTTAAACCTATGTTATACCAAGTCTAATGATCTCTGTATAGTAACTGCTTAGTAAATTTGAGCAAATTGAAAAAGGAATTAATGGATAAACAAAATAATAATACCTATTTGGTCTATTTAGATGTGTATTTATATTAATATATGATTGTGTCTCATTCTTATCCTAACTAGAAATTTTTTTTTGCAATTTGTTTACTGTTATTTTTTTTTAAATATTTACACAGGTCTCATTTTAAGATATTCTTGATTTCTTCCTTTGCCTCCAATGTGCTATAACTATGAATCCATGGTTCTAGTATAAAATAATTTTTTCAAGTTGTAGCTTTTAAAATATTATGTGTCATTATAGTTATAATATTTTTCTTAAAAATCAAGCAAAATAAGTCAGACAGGAAAATGACAAGAATTGTATGATTTCACTCATATGTGGGCTATAAAAGCTAAAATCAACAAAAAACAAAGAAGAAAAGCAAGCAAACAAAAACTCATAGACACAGAAAATGGCATGGTGCTTATCAGAGAAAAGTGAGGCTGGAAGGGTAGTAAAGGGTAAATGGAGTCAAATATGTGGTGATGGAAGAAGATTTGACTTTGGAAGGTGAGCACACAATCCAATGTACAGATGATGTATCATAGAACTGGACATTTGAAATTCACATTATTTTTTAACCAATGTCAACCCAATAGCTTTAATTCAAAAAGTTAAAAGAGACATAATTCAAAACAAGCAAAATAGTTTGCACTGTATATTTTCCCCAAAAAAAGTTTTAAAAATTCTATCATCTCTTTACGTTACTAATGCTTCTTCATGTGTGATTTTATTAATAAATGTTATTTTATATATTTCTCATAATAATAATAATAATTAGGCAAATAGTAAAATTTTATTACAGTCACTATCTTCTAAAGGCCAAGATGCTAAGCTACACAGATACTGATAAATAGTAGCATAGACTATGTCCAACAGAGATATAGTAAGTCAATGTGATGACTTTAATTCCACATTTCTAAGCACATAACAAGCATTGTCTGTTTCAACCATAAACTTAAATTAAGACAAAAAAGAATACCTGTGCTTTTAATTTAGGATAGTATTATTTGGAAAAATAATTAAAAGACAAAATTTTGAATTTAATTGTATTCTATTACAAATACAAATTTAAAAATGAGATAGAAGAACCACTGTGACTCTTAAATTTGTCATTGTGATGGCAGATTATAAAGATTTTCTAGCTTTGAGATTTCTTAATAATGATCAATGTGTAAGACATAATTTTCAAAAATAATATATAATATTAAAATATGTTTTAGGAAATTGATTCTAATATTGTAATATAGGATGTAACTACTAATAAATTGTTCAAGTTTGCATATAACTAACACCTTATAGTTCAAGGTATTTTTTTCTTCTTAATAACTGAATGCACAAATATGTATCTATGAGGTTTACAACAAATAATATATGGACAAATAATTGGAAAGTAAAAGTAGCCAGTTTTTAAGTCCAATTCATTTAAATTGTTTTTTATTAAAAGTATTAGTATATAGGAGAATCAATTGTTATATAGAAGGAACCAAGGGGAAATTCATAGGTCAGTCTTCATAATTTAAAATTCCTCCAGAAAATTACTATCTTAATTGCAAGTGCTAACTTTCTGTGAATAAAATGTTTGCAAAATTATCTGTTCTTCATTTACTGATTTGTGTACTCTCAACACAAGGAGTGGGGGAAGCATCAATCAATCAAATTTGACTTTACTCTGCAATTATTGAGGAAAAAAAGAGAGTCTTAAGAGAATGACAAAGACAGTGCAGTGCCAAGAGCAATGAAGGGAGTGGGGCTTCCATTCCTTCTGGGGTGGTGTGGAAACAGTATCAAAAAAGCTTCCCAGGGGATGACCGTACATATACAATCAAAGGCACTGGATTGCTCTCCCATAATAAAATGGTATAAAATTTTCAATAATGTGAAGTTCCATCCCTACAGGTAACCATAGTTAATAATTCAGTGAACATCATCTATCTATCATATATCTATCTGTCTGTCTATCTATCTATCTATCATCTATTGGTGGCATATATATAAATATTTATATGTAGAGTATATATATATGGATGTATATATACGGATATGTGTGTGTGTGTGTATATATATATATATATATATATATATACACACACATATATATCATAGTCTAAAGTGAGAGTAAACTTCAGAGCCTCTTATTAAATGATAAAATGAAGAGGTTTAAATAACAACAATTATCCCTGTGTTTTCTCACCACAACTAAGTGACAAGGGTGCTGAAAGCACTTTGAGGAAGCATGTGTTTGGAGTGACTTGATATGTGTCTCTTGTACAAAGGAAATCTCACTTACTTGGAAAAGAGTACATGAACTCCAGAAAAGTGCACCTCTCCATGTTGCAGAAGACAGACTGTGTATTGTTGTATCTGGCTTTTAATCCAACTATCAGACCCAATGAGCATGGGTTCTTCTAACTTGACTGAAGTGATAATTAAACATTTCAACCTCAGACTTGAGTGTGTTGGTGTCATATAAATATATAATTAAATCACTGAGGTCTTAACCAAAGCATTCTGGGTTCTCCTGTCTTGATTTATGTTTAGTGCACTGTTAGAAAAGTTTTTATAAAACAAGGGAGAAAGGAAAAGAAAAGAAGGTAATTACTCAAAAATCATCCTTCATGAAGCATCTGTCCTTTCACTAAAGAATACAGAGAGTTGGAAGGACCATCATTCCCACTTTTACGATTGTAGAAAACTGATGCAAATGCCAAAAAAAAAAAGTGGTTTTGTTTCTGCTGTTGTGTAAAACCAGATTATCACCTGATAAGATATCAGAATCCTCTTAACTATGATTGTAATTAATTCTTAATACTCATATGTGAATCACCTCTTTGTGAACTAACCATTAACAATTATAATTTTCTTTCCTGTTTTCTTTCTATTGCTATTCTGAATTTTCTAATATACTAAACAGAATATATTGTAGGGACAAAGGTAAAACATTTGACAATGGATATCTATTGTATTCAAAAGTGACATAATGTAACCTTGTGGAAAATCTTTGATTTTATTTGGTTTTCCCATGCTTATACTATATTATGAGAAGTATATTATTACCTATCTCTTTGTGTAAAGTATTTCTATCAATATAACCTTTTCCCATGAATATATCTGGTATTACAAATCTATAAAAATATCAACTAAGTAGAATCAAACACTGGCAAATTTATAAAAACATCAGAATATCTTTCCCTACAACTTTTAGATGTGTCTTTGTTTTTCTCCTATAAATATTGTAGGGATACATATAATCCACCTTCTTCACATTTCTATGACCCTTCTTCATCCTCTGAACCCAACTCCACCCACAAAACAACAAATAAAAATACCAAAGTAAAAATTGTAAACATAATATATTTTATAATGTTTCATATTGTTATTTTATAACTAAAATTACATTCCTTTTACCTACTCTTCCTCTCAACTTTATGTTTACTCTCTAGAAGTAATTATGGACATTTCATCAGAAAAATATTTTTTTCTTCCCTTTTTTACTGTCTCTTCAGTAATACAGGACATGGAAGGAATAGATATGAAAATTATCCTTCTCCTCAGTTTGCTTCTGTGTTTTCAGTCTCATCGTTATTTATCCACTCACTATATATGCACATTCTTGTATTATACAATAGTTCATGAGGCTCTATTGGTTGAAAATAAAACCCAGGTATTCCCAGAATTGTGGTAATGAGGTAGACAGAAATAAAATAAAGAAAAACTATTTTAAACATTAAATCAATTTCATAATCAAATACTTGGGGTTTATAGAGCAAAACTACTATCTCCTAGGACAAAGTTTATACAATAAAATATTAGTTTCATTCAACAAATAAACTCATGAAATAACAACATTTAGTTTCCACATGATGCAATAATATAAATGCAATATTTGAACTTTTACCTGAAATCCTACAAGTACTCATTTTCTAAAGTAAAATACATTGTTTAAAGCAAAGAAAATAAAGTGGAGCAAAGAGAGTCATAATAAATGGTGCTGGAACAACTAGACAGGCACATTTAAAGAAAGAATCTAGACACAGACCTTACACCTTTCATAAAAAGTCACTCAAAATAGATCTGAGATCTAAAGGTAAAATACAAAACTATAAAACTATTAAAACAGTGGTCCCCAATCTATCTGGCACCAGGGATCGCTTTTTCCAAGGATGGGGAGAGGAGTAGAGAGGGTAGAGAGCAGGAGGCGGAGCTCAGGTGGGGGTGGGTGTGTCAGGAGGTTGAACTCAAGCTAGCTAACCTCTCCACCAGTCTCTAACAGGCCACAGGTACTGGTCCGCCGCCCGACAGTTGGGAACCCCTGTGGTAGAAGATAATACAGGAGAAAATTTAGATGACTTTTTACATACAACACCAAAAACACAATCCAAGACAGAAATTACTAATAAACTACTTATTAATGGGCAAAAGAGAGACAGGCTCTAAGAGGTTGACAGCTTTGGGGGCAGGGTTAGGGGGTGGAGGGATCATGCAAAAAAAGAAAAGGACTCGTGGACGTGGACAACAGTGTGGTGATTGTTGCGAGGAGGAGGGTGAATGGAGGCGGGTATAAGAGAAATAAATTTTAATTGAAAAAAAACAACAAAAATAATCTCAACATTAAAAAAATAATTAATAGCTGCACTATGGAAGATAATGTCAAGAGAAGGACAAAGCAAACAGAGATGGGAAAAATTATTTCCAAAAAGCACATTTGATAAAGGACTGTTATACAAAATACATAAAGAACTTCTTTTAAAATTCAACAATGAGATGACAAACAACTGAATTAAAAAATGGGCCAAGACTTTATCACACAGATACGCATAGGACAAAAGAACATATCAAAATAATTTCTGCATTTTCTGCCATCGGATTAATAAAAACTGAAACAGCTATGAGATACTACTATATATCTGTTAGAATGGCAAAACCCAGAACGTTGACACCAAATGCTAGAGAAAATGTAGAGGATTAGGAACCCTTGTTCATTGGTGGAAATGCAACCAAGGTGTTATAGCCAGTATTTGGAAAAAGTTTTGTAATTTGTTGCTAAGCTAAACATACTCTTAACATATGATTCAGTAATCATTTTCCTCAGTATTTACTCAAATTAGTTAAAAACTTATGTCTACACGAAATCCTGCATAAGGATATTTACAGAAACTATTCATAAAATTGCCAAAACTTGGAAGCAACTAAGATGTTCTCAGTAGGTGAAAGAATAAATAAATTGTAGTACGCCTGGACAACTGAATAATATTCAGTGCTAAAGAAAAATAGGCTATTAAGCCATGAAAAGATGGGGATGTAAAGTGCAACATAGGGAATATAATCAATAGTATTGTAATGACTCTGTACAATGCCAAGTGAGTACTGGAAATATTGGGGAGATCACTTTGTGAAGTACATGATTGTCTGACCATTATGCTGTTCACTTGAAACTTATACAAATATTGAATATAAACTGTAATTTAACATTAAAATTTAAAAAGACATGGGAAAACAAAGTATATTAATAAGTAAAATACATCAAGATGAAAAATGCTACATGCTGTATAATTCCAACTAAATCACGTTATGGAAAACTTAGAACTGTGGAGACGGTAAAAATTCTCAGTGATTCCCAGGGGACAGGGGTCTGGGGATTAGGGATGAACAAGAGGAGCAAAAAGGATTTTTGGAGCAGTTAAAATACTATGCAACCATAATGAAGGATACTTGTCATACATTTATCCAAACCCTTAGAATTTACAACATCAAGAGTGAACCATACGCAAAGTATGGACTTTGGATGATAGTGATGTGTCAATGTAGGTACATAAAGTAGAACAAAAGTATCATTCTTATGGGTAAAGTTGATAATGGGGAGGCTATGCATGTGTGGTAGCAAGAGGTATATTGGAAATCTCTGTACTTTCCTGTATTTTTACTGTAAACTTTAAACTAACATAAAAAATAAAGTCTTAATGAAAAAAAAGGATTGGTTAGTATATATATTTTCTGTTAAACAATTAACATATCGAATACATTTCTTCTGAAACACAATGAGTGTTATATTTTTATTAGTTTAATAGAAGTATATATAAATGGGTAGATATATAAATGTATAAAATTATTAGATATTAGGAATTAAAGTTCTGTAATTTTATTAATATAGTTATATAAATTATCATGTTTTAAGTCTTATGAATGTGAGATAGTATAATGGCTTAAATTATTAAATAGTCTCAGTCTATGTGAATGTGACTTAGCCTTTAAAATAGAAACCAATTTCCAAAGATCAAAATAATTGACATATTTTGCAGGTAAAACCCTCTGTAGTCATATATTTAGCCATTATTTTCATTATTATTGAAATACAGATTCAGGTAAAATGAAACAACAGTTATAATTATTCTTATTATTATAAATAGAGAAAATTAACAAATCACTGAAATTCAAAATAAACCAGGTTATGAGAATAAGGAATATTTTGGAAGATTCTGTATTTGTGTTTTTATTATTTTTTGTTAAATATTTTATGTTTATGCTATTACAGTTCTCCCAATTTTCACTCTTTGCTCCCTACACCCCACCCACTACCCACTCTCATATGGATTCTATATTTTAAATAAATTAATAAAAAGACTGTCACATTACTTAAGTGACAGAATGATAAGATTAACTTTTTCAATAATTAATAATAGTCATAATATATATAAAACTGAAGGGAACAGATACGTACAAAAATAAGAGATTATTTTCACTTCTGTAAATACAGAAGTAGGCAAAAGTAGTTTAATAATAATAAATATTATAATAATTAATAAGTAATAATACAAGAAGAAACTGTTTCACATACTCACAGCTTTATACCTACTTTTGCCCACCCCTGTATATTACAAGATCATAAAGATGACTTGTTTTTTGAGGTGAAAACCAAAATGATTTTACTAAGTTGGAATGACAGAGCCTACTACTTGATGTATACAGATTCTATTTTAAGGTGTTTGGATTTTGTTTTATGAAAACATCACTTTCACTTATTTAATTTAATGTAGAGAAAGTTTAACTTGATGAAATTTGGGGGTGAGAATAATATCTAAATTACATAAAAGTGGATCTCTTCAGTAACGCCCCCCCTACTCCCTTTTTTCAGTCAGATTTGATCATTAATATTAGGCATCTTTGCCCCGCAAACAGCATGCCACTGACCAAGAAGTTAATAATCATTTTAATTAAAAAATTCCATATATTCTGATCCAGTCATATATTTCAATCTGGGGACACTGAGATTTAATGGTGGGTATTTTCAGAAGAAAAATGTAGAGCATAATGTAATGTGTGAGACATCACTTCTAATATATTAATTACATCCTTTGTGGACTATTAAATGGACACCCCCACACTGTATTTTGTTAAATAGTTAGTAGTATTGATTAAAAATAAAATAGAAATGTCAGAGATGGAAGATGGTGAAAAAAAAAAGTATTTTTGTTTACTTTCTAATAAAAGCATTTAAGAAAAAGGTGACATTTACATGTAAACACTGTGATATTTTGAATTATATTAGCTAATAGTCTCATATTTCATATTTATCTATATAATGATTCCTTTGAAGAATACTGAATGGAATACTGAATCCTTACACCCTGCAACTGTTCAAACAAATGGTAGTGTGAAGTGACAGGTAATCAAATTACTCAATAAATATTATGTAAAATAAGCACAAATGAATATTATTTTCTTTAAGCCAACCATATGTATACAAATGTAAAGACTATTTAAATTTTAATTAATTACTATTTTAAAGTTTATTGTCATTTAAAACACATCCTTAGTAACTGTATTATTTTTAATTGTGGTTAAAGCACACCCAAAGAACATAAAATTGACCATCTTACCCCTTAAGTGTACAGTTCAGCAGTGTAAAGTTCATTCACAATGTTGGGCAACAGACACTTAGTGACTTTTAAAATCTAAACCGTCTTCTTATTTACAACCAGGCAGTTCTGGTACAGTCCCTGGGTTACTTTTCTCTCCTTGATAAGTTTAGAAAATATAAACTCTTTTTTATTAGATTATATTTTCAGAAAAAAATGAAATTGTCAGAAGTTATATGTTTGTAAATGAACAAAACATAATTCAAATTCATTTGTTCTACTACTATAATATAGAAAATGGCTCTTCTTGCATATAATGTTTTGATGTTATTTTTGTCTTAATATATATTGGCTCGTTCCTTTAGTATTTGTCTTACATTTCTGTGTACTTAATAGCTACAATCTACCATTTTTGTTGTATATGGGCTATGCATTGTTTATAGTAGATAGCACCCATATATTTTATTATTTAAAATAATATAAAACCAAACAATGATGGCAAATGCCCCAAAACTTCATTAATTAAATTGTTTCATAATACATAATATGCCAAATGCAGACATCTAATTTTAGTAAGAATCAGCTCAGGAGAAATGTGTAAATCATTCCAAGAACTGTTTCACTTTTAATGTATCCCTGAAATTTTAATCAGAGATAGAACCATATATTGAGGTTGTAGCAATAACTGAATTTTCTACTCCTTCTGAGCCTTACTCCAAGAGGACATTATATCAGCCACTTCTAGTTTAGGTCAATTAGTATTGCAGACTGTATTGGACTCACTTATTCCCCAGAATTTTAAAGCCATTCCTTAAGGTGAAAATTACAAATAGTCACAGTTGCTCTTAAAAATCAGTGAGGAAGTTGTTAAGTTGATGATAAAATCTCTAAGCATATGATTATAGTTGCTGTTTTATTCCATACCCAGTATATATATATATATATATATATAGAGAGAGAGAGAGAGAGAGAGAGAGAGAGAGAGAGAGAAGCATTTCATCATTATAACTACTGATTGGACTGGGGAATGAGCATCTAACGTAAATTATGATATTAGTATAAGGATACTCTACTGGACTAACTGAAACAAAAATGCTATATTATTCATGGTTCATACTTTGAGTAGAAGATTAATATTTTATTATTTAGTTCTGCTGTGATAAATAAAAAGAAAAAAATACTTTGATGTTTGAATGCATGTAAAATATTGATAATCATGAAGTAAATTTGTTTTACCAGAATAAAAACCATATTTTCTAATATGTAATGTCTTCCCAAATATTTGATAGGTTAATTTTGTATTAATAAATATTTTATCATATATCTCATTTTGTGTTTGGCACTGTGAGTGATGAAAATAAATATGACTTGATGTCTGAACTAAGAAATGAGCAAAATACATGAGAACCATACACACAGTAATTAGTTTGACAATTAAGTGTTTGTAGTATTAACAACGTGTAAGACAGGTATTTAGAGAAGTGAGATGAATGTAGGCTAATCTTCTGAAGAGCTTCAATTGGTGAAGTCGGTAACTAAAATTATCACAATAATTTCATTGAACTATTTATGACATTATTTGATTTTATTTAGTCATCATTTAATATCTCTGAGACAGGAATTTATATTTGCATTTAGAAGAAGAGATTAAATTTCAAATATCTAAATCTCTTAACGTATAAATGAAAGATACGGCATTACCACACAAGTCCATGAAACCAAAAGCCCACACTCTTAATCACATTAACACATAAATAATTTCATCTATAAAATTATTATTTAAGCATTCAAAATTAAGTTTTTCATTTTAATAATGAGAAACTATGAGTACTGTCTGCAAATATAGGAATAATGTTGTATGTGAATAAATCCATACAAAAATGCTGAAATAAAAAAGAACACAATCAGTTATATGCTAAGAGATTAATAACATTAAAGGCACTGAATTAAAAAGAATATATTATTGTGAAAATTGAATGACTCTAAACAATAAAAATTTTGGATAACATAACCCATTATAAATAACTTGGTATTTATATGTTGAGTATATATTTTGTGTTAAACAGAATATGATGTATATGACAGCCAAAGAAAATGGTCTTACATTCCGAGGCTGTATGTTTCAATTTTGGAGCATTAGCTACATGAAATGTTGGTAAGGTTTGAGCTTCTCAGAGGTCCTAATAGCCTGCTAACAAGGACAGCCAGTAGAGGTACATGACCAAGGGCCTGATGCCAGATAAGCAGCCAGTGTCTGTGTGGGACAGTACTACTTACAAAGGGTTTTGTAAATGGAGTTGAAACCAGCTGAGAATCAAACTACCAACCATGCGGTAGAAGGGTTGTTATTGTATTAATAAGTTTAGAATAAACACACTTATCCAAGTTTATCTTCAGCATCATGACTTGTCTCTTCACGGCATAAAATTGTACATTAACAAGGACAAAGCAGATAATCAGCACTGCTTGATTCATCAAGCAATTTGAACTTAGTTATCAAACATGGTAAATAATATCTTCAGAATCGCTAACTCAATGTGACATTATTTTGATTCTGTACATGTCCACAAACAATTTCCTTTATAGTTAGGATGTAAAATTTCTTATCCTTAAAATTAGCGTAATAATATATCTATTGAATCTTTGGGACTGATATATTACATGGACAATTATATATCTACAGAATACATTTTTAAGAGTCACAGGTATATCACACTAAAAAAAAAAATGTTTTGCAGATTTGTGAAGCTGGAAATCATTTTATCAATGTAGTATTGGCTCATCCCAACCACACTGGTAAGTCTCTTTTTATTTTAGTCTTTTCTAGAATGAATTATGTTTACTATTTTTAAAAAGCCTTAAACAGAAAGATAAATACTATAAAGTTTCACTTAAATGTGGAATCTAAAATACAACTAAACAAAACAAAAAACAGACTCACAAAAACAGCAACCAAGGGATGGTAACTAAAAGGAGGGGGGGATTGAGTGAAAAGGAAAATATATTCAATAATGTTGGTATAAGTTTACATGGCGACAGTTAATTACTAGAATTAGCAGGGTGATCACACTGTAATGTACCAGGCATGTCCAGAAAGTATCCGGCCATGTACTATGAAAAACAGAGACATTTATTGAAGAAGATATAAGACACAAAAAAACACTGTACAATGATGCCTCAGTCCCCTTCAAAGTAAGCACCTTGGGACCTCACACAGCTCCCCCAGCATCTTTTCCACTGTTCAAAGCTCTGTAAAATCTTTTTGTTGGAATTGCCATCAGCTGTCCCATCATATTTTCCTGAATAGTGGAATGAATTTTGCCATGACATATTTCATGCCAAGGCCATAGGTCAAAATCTCAGACACAGTAGTATTTGGAATCCCCGGACTGGCTTCTAGTTCGAACACTGTCAGTTGGAGATCATTGTTGATTGCATCCCATACACATCCAGCATTATCAGGTATTCTACTTGTTACAGGCCTTGTAGAACATGAATCACTTTCAACAGATTCTTGAGCATTTGAATCATTGTGTCACATTTTTATTTGCACTGCACTCATTGCATCATCTGAATAGTTTCTGCAGAGGAATTTTCAAGCTTAATGCAAAATTTGATGCAGATTTGTTGTTTTACTTGCTCAACCATTTTGAATGCAACTGGCCCACAGTACACATGCTCACTCAACAGCATCTGCCACCCCCACTGACTAGTACAGCGAGGTCATCATTGTTCACACACGCACATTCCAGCCCACTCTCCTTGGCTGCCAGGTTACATCGATGTCGCGCAAACCATTCTTGTTATATTAAAAATGGCTGGATGTTTTCTGGACAGACCTTGGTAAAAAATGTTGAATCACTATATTATACACATGAAATGAATATAACCAATATAAGATTGTACACAAACTATACTTAATTAAGAAAACAATTCTTGAATGGCAAATAACAATAGTTGGAAATATTTAAGTTATGCCCCAATACTTTTAATGCCTAAGTTTACGAAATATTTGAACTATATCACATGCCTTAAACAGGTATGAATGACCCATGGACATGGACAATGGTCTGGTGATTGAGTGTGGGAGTGGGGTATAGGCTGGATGGAAGAGGCAAAGGTGGAAAAATCTGGACAACTGTAATAGAATAACAATAATAAAAACATAGTGGTTTCTCTAAAGAAAGGGTGAGTATGCACACCCACACTCTCTCCCTACCCACAGCTCAAATAAAGAACTCACTTTAAACTGTGAAAAACACAATTAAAAAGTGAGACAGTATGAAATCCATTAATGAATATCCATGTTACTTTAGTTAATGCTCAATATTGATCTAATTTGCACAATGATTAATACAAACAATGCCTGGAACAGTTAGAATTTGGTTATTAGTCAAAGATATTTGAAAAAGTTCAGAGCCCATATCATTTAAAGATATTTGGGTAAATCAGTCCGCACATTCGGGATCAGTTATTTATAGGTATTCACAAAATCCTTTTTTACACAATACACAAATTAATTGTGCATTTCAAATAGTAGTGGTAAAATCTGGACTTCTTGCTGTGATCAATCCAACCGAAAATACAAAGATGCATTTGTCTCTACAAGTGTGTTTTAATGTCTACCTGAATTTCTTAACATTTTCATGCTATAAACATTTCTGGTGGACCAGTAAAGCATATGACCCACTTTCCAGGAAAATTTTTATATTAAATGAAATACCTAGAATTGCAAATAAAATGTATTATACTAGAATATTTTCAAATACATGAAAAATGTGCTAATATAATAGTTTGATTCATATTACAACATTGAATAGCACTATAATAACTACATGATTTTTTGAGAATCAATAGCTGTAAGTTATATAATTATATATGAATATTTAAAGCAACTCATATGATTTGAAAATATCTCTACTTTCATTGCTGAAAAAAATTAACAGTAAATCAAATTTGGTTTGTTATTTGCATTTGTGTAAAATGCTATTGTGGTTTGTTGCAAACATGTGTGTGTGTTTGCATTTGTATAAAAATAAAGCCTATATTTTATAGTGGTTGAATGCCATTTTTATCTGATCCAAATTAATAAACCTACTGAATTATCTTTTGATACACATGATGAGACCCACATGAAAAACTGATAGTCTACTTTTAATGTAAGAGCAAAGCACAATACAATCATATAAAATTGGTAACATGGACAAATTTATAAATATATGTTTTAGCCTTGACTGTGAGCCTTTAACAATATGAACTTGCTCAAGTTTCTCATCTGTCTGAAATATGATATCATTATTTAAATAGAAAAATTTAAGTCATTGTGTTTTAAAAATCAAACATGACTTTGAAATTATTCATGAGGAAATACTTTGCATGTGTGTGTCTACCATATCCAGCCTCCATGTTGCTCTTGAGAAATCACATGCCAATCTAATCTCTCCTTTGTTAATTGACTTTTTTTTTTACCTGAAGAATCCAGAAGACTTTTTCTTTATTACTAAAGTTTATTAATTATGCAGCGTGTGTCTTAGAGTTGATAATTCTACCACAATTTTTCCAGGGACATGATGCAATTATCTAGTAGATTGTTTTATGTATTTTTAAAAACTAAGTTCTAGAAAATTTTCTTGTATCATAGGTTTAAAATTCATTTCTTACATTGTGGACTGTGGGGGAGGGTGAAGTAAAAAGCATGTTATATTGCATCTGCCCCATTATCTTATGTATTTATCACTTTCTATTTTTAGCTTCAGTTCATTCTTATTTTTTTGGTTGATTTTGTTCATTTATTTAATAGTCCCTATTCTATGGGACATTCCATTCTTAAACAAAATGAACTATGTTCAGTATAACTGAAATGACATTTTTATCCTTTTCTACATTTTTTTGCACAATCCACTCATTTTTTCCCCTGCTCTTTTGTTCACATCTACTTTGAGTTATGGGATTTCTTAATGGTTATATTCTTTGGTTCCTCCAAATGCTTCTGGTTATGTGTATTCTGTTAAAATTTGTATCTATTTTCTCTTTGTGGGGTTATTTTTCAACAGGAAAAGGAAGTTTCTCATATTCTGTTTTATTCACATGGGAACTTTATATGAATGCTGAGTAACTTACGTTCATTTTTAAGCCCATAGATTGTCCTTGAGAAGATATATCAATTGTTTTTATATATGGGGTGATTGAAGTGAAATCTTTAAAGAATAAGATGTGCTTTGGAAGGAATGAAGCTTTCATTGTGTCTTTTGATTCTCTACATATTCTTTTGTTTTTTAAATTCTTTAGTTCCCAGAATTGTTTCCTTCCCTTCCTTATCCTGTGAGCCTACAAACAATGTCTTCCCCATTTGAGCTGCATTGCTAGACTACTGCTTCCTCTCCTCGAAGCAGTGCTTTCTAAGACAAAGCCTCTGTCCTCACTATTTCAGATCATTTCATTTCAATTTTCTATAATTAGTGTATTGATGAATCAGGTCTCGGATATTTTCTAGAAATTGGCCTCATCTTCTGATGATGAATTCTAGACATCTGCATACTCAATACATTATTTTCCCTTGCGTAAAAGCCTTGTATAGCTATCAGTACCTGTGTCAGCTCTAAATGAGTCTCTGCTAATGTCGGATTTTTATTTCCCCACTTCCATATTAATTGAAGTTTGTAGTAATGTCTGTCTCTTAGATTTGCTTTAGACATAAATTATGGTAAGAGGACCATTTCATATTGAATGCTTAAAAAGGTGTCAAAAAGTGTTTTCTAGGACACACAAATTGATATACAATAAGATTTTAAAAGCATTTTACAAAATATGAAAATAAAGGAAATAAACAATTTGCCTAGTGGTAGATGTTGTGATGCTGTCTCAAACAGGGCTTCAGTCACTTTATAGAGATATTGCAACTGAACAAATAATGGGTTTTGGTTGACTGCTGCCACAAAAGCCAAATGGGCAGGAATTCTAAACTGGCAGATGCTGGTGTTAAAGAAAATAAGCTTTTTGAGGCAATGTAAAATCTAGGAGAATGGTGAACTCCCATCTCAAACCCACCTCCTTGGCAAGACCAAGACAACAGCCAGTGACCAGCGTTCTTGCTAGAGTTTGAAGTACAGTCCTTCAGAATCCACTAAGCCATCATAGTCCCCATCCAGGTAGCTTAGCTTGGTCCTGGCTGCCATTCATTTGAGAATCCCTCTTGGAGCCTGTATGAGGAGCCGACATGAAACATGGTCTCTACAGCTGCTAGGGCCACAAGGTCTCATAATCCTAGGAGAGAGCATGAACACCAGCGAGTGCATCCCCAGGTGGGCAAGAGAGACAGAAAGGCTCCTGGCTGGAGGCCATGGGCCACGTGGTCTGAGCAGCCACATGGCCCATGGAGAGAACAGGAGAGTACACCATGCATGTTCAGGTCACGAGCAAGAGTGAGACAAGAGCCCACAAGCCTCTGTTCCCCTGGGTTATATTAGTTTGGGTATGGGAAGGGACACGTGCTTTCTCAAAATGACCAATCAATTTTACAAATTTTCATGTGCTTCGGCTGGGTTGATCTCCACCAATCTCTTCCTTCTCCAGGCTAAACTGACAGTCCTCTATGGTCCAGCACCCCCACCCCCCATGCCATTTTAACTTCTTTGGTGCATGTGCCTGTCTTCCCCTCATCCCACTCCCAATCTGGTACCAAAAGGGGGGTGACTTTTTTCTCTAACCAATTATCTTGCTAGATTTTTTTACTCAGTCTCTACCATTTGATATTTCTAGCTCAGTGTAAGGACTTCCCCTTGACTCCATCTTGGCCAATAAGGGAGACTTGCCAGAGCTCCAGACATACAATCTAACAGTAACAATATCTGAAACTAGAACTAGCCTTTGCAGGGGTGTCCATCCCATGGTCCACAGGCCACATGCAGCCCAGGATGGTTATGAATGGGGCCCAATACAAAACTGTAAATTTACTTAAAGCCTTTCTTTCACTCATCAGTTTTCTTTACTGTTTGTGTATTTAATGTGTGGCCCAAGACAACTCTTCTTCTTCCAGTGTGGCCCAGAAATGCCAAACGGTTGGAGACCCCTGTGAGTTTTCCGACTTTGGAATAACTATACGAAAGGTAAATTGAATTTGGTTATCTCTCAGAAGGGTGAATGATTTTGGATAAGGCAACTCTCTTTATTTAAGGCCATCCTCTCAGAGGCTCTGGCTGTTGAAATTTTACTTCCAGAAGCACCCTCAGAAATTACAGAATAAATTCATTATTCTTGTTGGGTATCTTGGTAGCATACCCGAGCATCCCTCACAATCTCTTCTCCGGTTTCACAGACTCACTTCTCTGTATGCTTTCTGGGAACAGCCCCACCAGGAAGCTAATGGGCCTTGCTGTTTATAGGAAATTAAGAGACATTTTAGTGGAAAATTACACAGCCTTCACTATTGCACGGGTTCTTGGTACAACAACTACTTGCGCCATTTTCCTTCTCCACATATTCCTAGAGTCCCTTCCACTTCACCTGGTACATTTGACTTCTCAGGAATTATCTGTTACTGTGATGTACATCTTCATCTCCAGTGTCTGAAATCCTGTCTCCATGTTATTATCAGGGTATAGATGTGGCCCTTGTTCATGGCCCAAGGGAGCGCCAAGAATGTCCAGGTACTAGAGGCAAAATATACTCTTCTTACCTTATTGTATAACAGCAATCGTACCTCGTCTTCAGGAACAAGGGTAATTACATTTTCCACAATAATGCCTCTGTCCCCACAACTCGAGAGTCTCCATATTTGAACCCTTCTTCACAAATGGATAATGTTCTGTCATGGGTTGTAGGAATATCCCCATTCATCTCAAAGTTATGGTTTATTGTTAATTTAAAGGTTTACCTTGCCTCTAAGTCAACACTTCTGCAGTGCCTTTAACAGAGCATTCCCTCAATCCATCAAGTTAGCAATTTTTTGATAATATTGGATTTCACATGAGAAGTTTCCATGGTTGTATATCTATTCCTATACCTCCTTCTTGAAAGTGGATCTTTTAAACTAACAGTATGCTATAACAGTTATATGTTAATTGTTCAAATACTGACTCAGAACTGAAGGGAGGGAAGGAAGGAAGGAAGGAAGGAAGGGAGGGAGGGAGGGAGGGAGGGAGAAAGGAAGGGAGGGAGGGAAAGAAGGAAGGAAGAAAGAAAAGAAAGAAAGAAAGAAAGAAGAAAGAAAGAAAGAAAGAAAGAAAGAAAGAAAGAAAGAAAGAAAGAAAGAAAGAAAGAAAGAAAATCACAAAGTGTGTGTCTTCTTCTGCAATATGAATTGTCTCTGCCTTTTAGAATAGGTAGAGTTCAATAAATAACCTACTTATATTCTCCATGAGAAACTGTGTCTTATTATGGTGCTACCATTGTTCTTTACTGCTAGCAGTTTGAACATTTGGAAGCAGTAGTCTGGTAAGACGTGCCCATGCTGTGGAGCCCAAGTATCGCTTCCATCCCTGCTACCATACTCCACTCATGCACCCATTAGCTGGCACAGGAATAATCCATAAGAGAGGCTGGCTGACATTACCTAACTGAGTTATCTTTTCTACCTGCTCTTTATTGTCTCTTTTATTATAGATGCTTCCTGTTGAGCATTAACTTGTGATACAAAGATCTTCACACTTCATGACCACATTTATATCCACGGACATTCCTGACTTGTTTTTCCATTTGACATAACACATGATCCTATGTATCTTATAGCTTTGAATACACCTCTTTCAACTCCAGAAACTCAGCCTATTGGGAAAACTCCACTCTCCTTATTATTGCATTTTAAGGTAACACTTGAATGTCATGCATTTTTGGTTTATACCCACATATCAGTCACTAAGCTCAGGCTCGTTTTCATTTTTCAGCTGGTTTTAAGGTATACCTACAGTGGCCACATGTGTAAGTTAAAGGGGACACGTTGGTTCAACACCAGTAGTTAATGTGACTGTCTAGAATTCCTGCCAATGCAGCTTCCTTGTACCCTATGATTTTACTTATGTTCCCCTCTGAATATACCATTTCCATCTTACAATGCATTTTTGCCGGTCTCACCCAACCTTTGACTTGGCATGTCTAGAGAACTCAACTTATGATGCAGATAGAACCCTGTGGTCATTGGTGTTCCTAATATAGTATCTGAATATTTACCAAGATTCAGTAGCATTCCAGAACTATTTTTTCAAATAACTATAATTCTCCACTAAAAAAAGCATGGCCTTGCTCCAGAACACCAGGGGGCAGCATTCTGATTATCTGACTGAAGCTTGCCCTAAATTCCACACATTACCTTTACCTACCATTGATAGGTTTAATATAGAGTTTCTTCCCAAGTACAGCAACCCTTGCACTAAAACTTGAGCCCGCTGCAATTTTTTGTCTTAAACACTACTACGCTATTGTAGCCTTCTGTGCTACATAGTGTATGGTTCAGAGCAGAGTTCCCTGGCATTTAATATAATATCTCCCTAACGGAAGATGCCCAAACCATTTTTTCTTCCTTCACTATGGGAGGTGCAATTTGCAGTATATTTTCTCTGTTTTTATAAGCAATGTCCCATAATCATCTGTCCCTTAAACATTTTACTGATGGTAGGCCCCTAAAACTTTACACTGTTTATTAGTTACCCCCAACCTCCTATAAACCATACATCCTAATAAGGTCTCTCACATGCTAGCTACTTCTAATTCATCCAGTATGAATAGCATTGTATAATGTTACTGATAATAGTGTAAGAGTGTGATTTTCAGTGAGATGATCAGCCAGCCGGGGTCCCCTTGAGCTATGACTGAGGATGGAAGTATTAAGTGGTCCTAGAAAAAAAGTCAAATATATGTAACATTGTCTATGTAAAAAAAGTAATCTATTGTTATCCCATTTTTAATAAAAAAGGAAACAAAACTCATCAACTCAGTGGCTACATCCATGTGCCCAAACTTGGGTTAGTCTGTTCTAAGAAAGACGTTGTATCTGGTAATCAATTGCAATGGTGGATAATGTTTAACCAAGTTTATAAAACTTCCTCCAAAATGCATCTTGCTTTTTCAGGGCCTATAAAAGTTAATTAAATGGTGATAAAAGACAGAACATTGTTCAAGCATACTTACATCTTAAGGGTAGCCCTAATCAGCCCTGGGATACAATATTTTTTATACTCACAGAACAATGGGTGCAATTTCAGAAGCTTCCACTTGGCTTTTCCCACTGTAATAGCTTTTGCCCCAAAGCCCAGGAAAACAATGTAGAACTTGTACAAACTACAATGTATGTATAATCCAAATATTCATTCAGTGTCTGAGGAAATGATCACTTTGGACCTAGAGGACACAGTGTATAATGGTACTTGAAATGTAGTGATATCTTACTTTCACTAGTGTACACCTCCCCAAACAAAGGACCATAGACATTTAGTGGCTATTTTAGTGATAGAATGTGAGAATCATCATCTATATTTGTTTTCATGTTCTGGAGTCCTCTTGGGATCCCAGACTGTCTGTCCATCAGTGAGCTTAGTGTCTTACAACTAGCTCAAGTCTAAAAACTGGGAAATTAGTAGTTATTTTTATTTTATATTGGACCAACTGTCCCAAGTTTCTTGACTATTAATCTCTAATTAACTCCCTTTGTCTAAATTCAGACATAATATTGTCATCAATTTTTCAGCCTATCCCCTAGGTACATTGTATCCTTTTAACCAGCCATAATCTTCTGTTGACTAAGCTTCCTCTGAACTCACCAGCCATTCTACTTTATGACAATACGGTGCTGAAACTAGAATGGCTTTTATTTGGGAGAGATGGAAATCTCTTTTAATCTAATCACTACTGACCTGCCCAGTTCTAAGATGACATCGCTTCCTATCAGAGTGGAACTACAGTAAGCCAACTCTAATCGTAGTGATTGTGGTGTCTTTTCATTGAAACATTTTTTTCATAATTTTGGAAAATGATGCATCTTTTAGGTCCTTTCATGGAATGGGAAAGAATATGGAGATACAGAGCATGGGGAAAAAATCCTCCCATGGAAAGGGGCCTTCCAATTTCAGCTTTATATAAACTATCTACTTAAGATCCTTATATTTCTAAGTCATTTAATACTTTCTTTCTCAGCCTATCTTGGGAATTATAACATTTCTTCCTCCCTCAGTAAGGGCTATTACACTTTTGATGGTCCCAGGTTCATGATAGGTGTGTGTACCATCTTAGCAGGACTTTAAATCCTCTATTCCCTGAGGATGCTCCAACAAAGTAAACCAACCCTTACCCAATTTTATATTTTGCCCTCTTATTAAGTACCCTGAAAATCCAATCACATATGCATTCTTCTGTAATTTGCTTGTTCATGATAGCTAGGTCCTGCAGCTCCATTAGGAAATAATCCTTTTTTTTTTCTTTTTTTCCTTTATCAAACCCAGAACAATCTCAGGTAGGCTGTATTGAGATGTAATCCTATCTATAGCATGGGTTTAAAGGGGGCATGGAAAAAATCCCAAGGGGATTTTCTTGCAACTTAGTAGGCTTTCTATTAGCTTTAATCAAGGGGTGTGCTAACTTTTAATAGGGAAGAGTGGACTACTTATAACAAGGAGTTAACAAAACTCTATAATTTGTAAAATTTTTGTGGACAAAACCTTGGCTCAGCAGACCTGCTTTGGATTGCACTGCGTATTCTTGGATCTTGGCTATTCTTGCAAATACCTGGACTTCAGCTTTCTCAACCTTGCTCTCATTGCAGGAAATTAGAGCCTCTTTGCATGGTACCAAAGAGATCGCCTAGCTTTCATAGTTGGCTTTTAATTGTCAATTATTAGCTTCAGTTTTAGGTACCTTTGTCAAGAACATTGATATTAATCACCACTTAATTCCATTGGATGAAATAAAGCATTACCTTCCACCAGTATAACATACCAGTATAACACTGGAAATGATTTAATACTTGCACAGCTACCTAGAACCAGCAGCTCTCTGTTCTGAACCAACCACCTGTGATGGGGTACCAATTGCAGGCTCCTAAGTACATCATTCAACTCTAAAATGTCATTCCAGCACCTCCCTTTTGGGTCGCTCCTTGAGTCAACTACTATAGGTTTAGTTGCTTGGGATGCCGACAATGACATAGAGATTAGCAGTCAGGAGGTGGGTAAGGGACTGAATTTTTTGGGGGGGGTATGGAAAAAAAGAAATCATGTTCAGGTAGGAAATTAAGAGAAATACAGTATCAATAAGAGTCTCAGTTGAACCTATGGAGCATTATAAATCTGGGATGAAATCACAATGTTGTACTGAATTGAGACACTGATTTTCCATATTGATCAAATATTGGATTAAGACTAACTTAAAAGGTGAGTGAGATGGTTCCCTTCAACCACATCACCTTTATGGGGGTGTGAGAGTTGAAGATTCCCTGTCAGTAGCACTCCTTGAAGTTGTGGAATAAACTATTTATGACTGAAAATTTTAGGTGGTGATGCATTGTAATGTAAAAAGTCTTCAGGCTTTCATTTAATAGAAGCTCTATTATGAATAGTAAGTAAAGGTTGCAGAGAAAACATATAATGGGAGTGAATTAAATTAGTAATACCTAATCTGATCTATAATTACAATTAACAGCAACTATGCACACTTATGAAAATATCTATATACATATGTGTTTCTGTGTCACAACACATATTATTTATTTAATCTGCAAACTAAATTGAAAATAAATTTGTATTTGTGGACACCTGATCATCTACTACCCCCAGAGGCTGAGCAGTCATAAAGTAGAGGTTTCAAACCAGATAAGCTTGTATTCATTTTTCTGTCTCTGAAATTCAGTTACTATAACATAAATATTTTTTCAGTTACATTTTTTGATGGTTATATGGACACTGCAGAAAGCTGTTTATATAAATGTTACCAAGAGGATCTGTAATAATAAATGGCATAAATATCTATCCTTATCTTGAAATGAGCAGCACATGAAATCTGCACAGAACCTAATATATTTTTATGTTGATATTTCAGCAAGTTATAATTTTGAAAACATACTGATGTTTCATTGTGACTTTAGAATTTTAACTAAAGAGATTAGGTTATGTGTTTATCTCATCAAATCTTTCTATAGAGAATAAGCAATAATGTTAAAACTCACATTTACTTTTACAAATGTCACAGCTCAAAGTTCAACTTGAAATCATTATAAATTTGTTATCTAAAACGTTTCATGAAAAAATTTGAAAGGTGAAAAATAACTAACAAAAATCAAATGAAAATATGCTGAGGATAATGAAAGCTGTAAACACCAATCCTGATTGCTGAACAGAAATAATTTATGTGGTATTTCTCAATATTAACTATAATGATATTCACTGTAATTCTCTTATGAGAGATGTTTACAGTTTTTTCATATAAATGGCATTCTTATAAAATTCCCTTAGGATTTTCACTAATTTAATAGGAAGGGAGGTTTGAGGCTTTTAATAATCTCAACCCAAACTAACTTCTTGACACTAAATGAGAATAGGAAGAGGCATGCAAATGTTAAAATGCATTTATTAACCTCAGCATGCAATACTACTGCAACTGTTATGATATTCAAAGTAACATTTATATATGATTTTATTTAAACTGCTAAAGAATTGATTATCATGGCGTACTCTGTAATTTTACAGCAACATAGCTATAGACACAGTCAGAAAGTGACAGTTATTCTATTTGAGTCAAAAGGTCATAACATTTAAAAATGCTTCTCTTCTGAGTAATTTGTGAAATAGGTTTCCATAAATATGTGATGGCATTTCATGTGGTAGACAGTTGTTCTTGGGAATTTAGAATTATATCACAAATATCTGTTCAGATTTGCAAGATGTAGCCTCATTGACATTTTACTCTCCTTTCTTAAAGGAGCAAATGCCTGTTTTCCGAGTCCAAATTATAACCCCTTCACATGGATGTTTTTTCTGGTTTCATGTCCTAACTACACCTATGAGGTATGCTGTTGTGTATGTAAATATTTAAACTTTATTCGATGATATAATACGTGCATGTATTTGTGAATTTACATTTATTATGTGATAATATGCATTTATCTGTAGATGTAGCATAGACAGATATGTACATTATGGTATTGATTTTAATTCAAGTTATATGCATAGAAAATTGGAACATTTCAGCTACAATTTTTCCCTGGAAAAAAGAATATTTGTCCATGTATTTATCTATATTTAAATAAAATTTTACAGTCTTTTCTTATGAATTTGATACTATTTTATGTGTTGCTTATGACAATCATATTTAACACTTAAATTATTGGGGAGAAATTTATTTGTACCTATAATTTTTCTACTGTGTTTTAAGATTTGAATTACCTATTTAATATTACAAATGAACAAATTACTAGATTACTCATAGGTAAATGTTAATTTATGTTTTAATCTCACAGATTGGATCATGGATTAGTTTCACAGTAATGACACAAACACTGCCAGGTAAGACCTAGGTTTATTTACAACTGGAGTAGATGTACTTTCTGAAGTGATTTCTGCACATGTTGCTATAGTTCTAGTGCTTGTCTTGTTTTCAGAACAATTTTATGATTTTATTTTTATATTTATTTTGTGTTTCTGTGAAGTTTTAACATGTAATGGGGCATTACTCACTATGTGTTAGTATGCGACCTGATCCAAGCCAGGAGATTTAGTTAAACAGAGATGGTGGTAATGGTGCCTTTAACTTGAAATTCTCTCGTGTATGTGCACAGGCATGTGTGTGAGCTCTGCAAGGATCCATGAGTGTCTGTGAAGGGAAAACTGGGAGAATGAATGTATAATTTCAAATGCTAGCATGTTAACACATGCAAGGAAGCTAGATTTCAATGAACTGCATGTATTAGAAGGGATATTAGTTTTATCAATTATACCCATTCTTTGTTCCACTGTATAAAATTTCGAATCACAATAAATGCAGTTGGTCATAAGCATGTGTGTGTTATGCGTGAAGAGGTACATTGTATGCACATAAAAACTGTTATTGAAAATTTCAGAGACAAAAAAATTCCTTTTTTGGAAGTACTTTGTGGGAACAGGATAGAAGCAATGTAGATATATTTTGATTTCTGCTATATACTTTTCATGTTTATTAAAGCATGCAATAAATATTGAATTAAACATATATAAGCTAGGCAATGATTATGAGTAAATAAAATACATAGGAAAACTATGAAATGTTTGAGAAATATTTTAAGAGCAATATATAATAGTTTTTATCTAATATAACTTGCTGCATCCATCTCAGAAATAAGAAAGAAAAAATAATTATCTCTTTTTTTTTCTAGTTGGAATTTTTACACTTCTGATGAGTATACAGATGTCTTTGTGGGCACAAAAGAAACATAAGATTTATCTGAAGAAATTCAATTATTTTATGCATAGGAAATCAGCAATGATTCCATTCATACTGTAAGAAAAATAAATGACCTTATATATTTAAAAATAAACATAATCTCATTAATCATGTTTGGTCGAGTATGGTTGACTATTATGTTCCAGAAATTAATGGACAACAGTATTTTACTAAGTAAAACTATAACATGGTACTAATCTAACTAAATTTAGAGAAATTAACTTGAGGCAAATGAAAAACAGAAATTATAGGTATAAGTAATGAAAAATAACATCTAATATATTTGCAAGGGATTGGTTCTTGAAAAATGTGTTTTATTTCATTAAATATTTCATAATACTATTTCCTTAAGACAGAAACCTGAAATCTAAAGTAAATATTTTTAAAAGTTATGAGGTTTAAATCACTTGAATTTTACACATTGTTTTGATAGTAATTAAGATTTTCCCTCATTGTTCAAAAATTTATTGAGAAGAATCTAATGTTTTTTGTTAAGAACTGACTATGTTGTGCAAGTTTTACCTATGTTAAAAGTAAAATACTCATAAATGGTCATATATCTTATTTATTCATAATGAGCACAATATATGCTGTAATTGTAAAATTATAACAATATTTCTAGACATTTATTAAATCACATCATATATAATATATATTTTTATCTTTACATATAAATCATGTTTATGTGTAATTGTGTATATTGAAATATATACATTCAAATTAGTTGTATGTAATAATGAAGAGAGTGCACAAGGGATTTTTTGAGAAATAGAGTGAAAATTTTTGCTTTATTTTTGCAGTTTTAAATTTCTATTCAAGCTTTGTGTGTGTATGTGAATGTGCACATGTATTTTGATAAGGAAATGACTGATATTGCAAAAATCAGGAACACATTAGTTAAATATTTATTTATTTATTTTAAATTTTATTTATTTTATTTTTAGACAGAGGGGAAAGGGAGAGAGAAGGAGAGGGAGAAAAACATCAATGTGTGGTTGCCTCTCGAGCATCCCCTACTGGGGACCTGGCCCACAACCCAGGCATTTGCCCTGATTGGGAATCAAACCAGCTACCCTTTGGTTCACAGGCCAGTGCTAAGTCCACTGAGCCACACAAGCCAAGGCTACATTAGTTAAATATTTAAAAGAAATTCTTATTTTCATCATTTTAAAGTTTGATTTTTCAGACTGGTTCATTTCTAGAGTTTTCCCTATTCTCAAATACATACTATAACCATCCATGCTGTCACAAATGGTGTGAGCTCCTTCTTTCTTTTGCTGTGTAGTATTCCATTGTGTAAATGATTTCACCTATAAGTGGACACTAATCAACAGAACAACCAAGCAATTAAAATGTAACTGGAGACACTGAAGTGAAGAACAAACTGACAGTGAATAGAATAGAGGGGAGAGGGAAGACGGCGGGGGGAATGCAGGAGAAGGGTGGTCAAGGAATATATATGGGGGACTCACGGACAAAGCCAATAGGGGATGAGATTGACAGTGGGGAAAAGGGATAGGGGGTGGTAGAGGGAAAGTGCACAAAAATGTACTTGAACAACAATAAAAAAATATATATTATGTCATAGATATATACATAACAAAGACCTTTGTTAAAACTTTTATTCTATATGTATTTGACAAAATATCCTTGTAAAGGTAAACCTATATGCATTTTGTGGATATTTATTACTAAAGTATATAGTTAATTATTCAATAAATAATGAAAACAACTCTTTAAAAATATTAATATTATTCCAAAATATATAGTATTAAAATATTACAGGGGAAGACAAGAAGAAACTTTATCTCCATAACAACCACTAAGCAAAATAACATGGGATCATGCAAAAGTCTGAAAGAAGTTTTAATGTATTAACCCATATACATCTAACACACCTATGTAATTAACTACCTTGATAAATATGTCTTAATAAAAAAATAAATAGATAAATTAACAAACAAAGAGCAGTTTCTGTTTTCTTAACTGGATCTGGACTGATGCCAAGCTAGGAAGCTTGCAGGACCGGAAGGCCTTTGATGCAGGAAGGATGCATGGAAAACATGTACTATTACAAAGAAGGGCTGGAAGTAATTTAAAGCAGGAGAGCAAAAATATAATCACTGACCTCAGCCCCTACCTTTAACTTCCTTAGTATAGTAAATATCATGACCCTTGACAAGCCATAGTTTTGTACCTTCCATCTGAAGTTTATCAATAATGTAGATATTTGCATTTTGTGACCACAATTAAGCATACATGATTCAGTGAGTTAACATCAGAATTTTCTGACTGCTACTAGATTCGTGATTGCATATAATATTAAAAGAAGTCTTATAGTTTATTTAATCTACTTACAACTCTAATGGCTACTTTTTGAATAATTGAATAGAATAATACTTTTTCTAGCCCCAAATAAAATTTTTCAAACAGTGTTTGTAAAACATCACATTTTTATCTCTTACACATTTCTTTACATGCTTCCCATTAACTAGCTAGAGAAAGGGGTAAAATCAAAAGAAAAAAATATAAAGTTGAATCAGCTGCCATATCACCTTTAATTATCGCAGCGTACTACCATGCTTCCCCACCCCTTTCATCCTTTCTACCTCAAGCTGTTACTTTAAAACTGTCTTAGGTTTGTTTGCAAGTATTTTCTAAAAATCACTTGGCTAAGTTTTAATAAAAATAGACTTGTAGTGCATTTCGTCTTTTAGCAAAATTTTGTGAAAACAAACGTTATTCTCTGACTCATTTGCAGACACACACAACAATTATAAGCAATAACACATCTTTAAGGAGACACTGAAAATATGGTACCATCAAATATTATTTAGACAAATAAAACATTCTTATTTTTTAAATGTGTATGTTCAATATTACTTCTCTAATCAAATCATAAAATTTCATCTTTAATATTCTAGTAATTAAACATAATTTCAAGATATTTTAAATTTTATGTAACTACTATTGAATAATTATTAAATTTTAGCAGTTGATGTGTTTCAATTTAACAGTAGTGCTCATAAAATAAAATAAAATGAGTTGTGAATCAATAATGAAGGATAATTCCATTTTTATTTTAGTAATAAAAAAATGAAAATCCTCCTGGTTGTTCCCAGATATTAGAAGTGGCTATTGTGGAGAGGAGGACCAATAAAATGGCATTGGTCAGATCAAGATAGCACAAAGAATATAAAACAAAGTGGAGTTACTCATGCCAACCAAGATGGCTGTCGGTTAGCCAATACACTTTGGTTCGAGAGGGAAACTACCTAAGTGAGAGCAGACACATCTGGCAAGGACACTCACTTAAGATATCTGCATAAGGAACTGGAGAGTATTATGCTAAGTTAAATAAACCAGGCAGTGAAAAACAAATACCCTATGATCTCCCCTATAAGTGAAACCTAATTAACAAAACATACAAGCAAGCAAAAAAGAACCAGAGAAATGGAAATAAAGAACAAACTGACAGTGTCCAGCAGGGAGGAGGGAAAGGGGGGAAAAGAGGGGAAGTGTCGAGTCAAAGAACATGTATAAAGGACCCGTGGACAAATATAATGGCAGAGAGGATTGAATGCAGGAAGTGGAGGGTGGATAGGACAGGGGAGAGTAATGGGGGGAAAACGGGGACAACTGTAATTGAACAACAATAAAAAGAAGATAACGGTACACGTGGACAGAGCAGACATGTCTGGCAAGGAGACACACCAAAGATATCTGCAGATGTGATCTGAGCAGCCATGTCTGAAGAGCAGGACCACCCATAGATAGGCTCCTGGGGAAATTCCATACTTGCCATCATGGGTGTCAAGCAGAACAACTATGTACCACCCATAGGCTCCTGGGCAAATTCCCCACTTGGCACAGGGCTGCCACTACATTTATCGAAAAGACTCAGAAGGGTGGAGTACACTTTCAAGGTATAACTGAGGCAGGTTCCAGACCACTGCTGAGGCAGTCAAGCGCTACCCACCAGAGTGCTGCTCCACGCCATGCTGATGTCCCTTGGCATTGGCCTCTGGAGGCTCTGCCCTGCTGGACTGAAGACTTCATCTGCCTGCTGCCCACCTGGCTCCGAGATCCTTCCTTGTAAGACGTTGACAATTCTCTTGCCCACAGTGCTGTCTCCTGTACCTGCAGACTGAGACTCTGGGACTTGGCTTCATTATCCCCGTTTGATTGCTGTGTGTGTGTATATTACATTTCTCTTGGATTGTTAGCGTGCGAGTAGGATATTAATGTATGTTAATGTTCTACTTTGAGTGAACTTACAATAATAAAAGCTGAGTGAATAGCATAGTTACTGTGTGTGACTCTTGTCTATTCCTTGGTACGGGGCTGCTCAGCAGGCCGCCAGCCGAGCAGTTATCCAGCTGACTTATAGGAAAGGCTACCTCACGAACCTACGTTTATGACAATTATAGCAAATGTTAGTTTATAAGTACAATTAAAGACATTTATACAGTTTTTTCATAATGATAATAATTAAAAACTGTTTATTTTAAAGGCTGTTTAAAAATTAATTTTCACCCAGGTGCACACTGCAACCTATAATTAGCCTTCCTCTACAGGGTGTTTGGTCATGGAGATGCACAAAGCATTTCCAGAGGCGGAAGTTCTGTGATAAAATGGGAATTTGCTTTTCAGCTGTAGTTTGATAATGCTGATTAAAACACGTGAGAAAAAGTGCTCAGGAATATTTGAAAATACAACTCTAGGGTATCCTATAAAGCGAAATAAATCAGACAGAGGAACACGAAAATACTGTATGATTTCGCTTATATGTGGAATGTTAACAAAACAAAACAAACAAATGAAACAAAACAGAAACAGACTCATAGATGCAGAGAAAAAAAACTAATGATTGCAGAGGGAGAAATTGGGAATGATAAAGGTGAAGGGAATAAGAGGTATTGATTCAAATCTACAGTTGTCAAATAAATAAGCCCTGGGAACATAACGTACAGCACAGGGAATATAGGCAATAATACTGCGATAACTCGACAGTGATAGACTGTTACAAGACTTATTGTGGCCATCACATTGTAAGGTGTATGAATGCTGAATCACTATGTTGTACACCTGAAAAATATCATATAACATGCCAACTAAACTTTAATTAAAACAATTTTAAAATCTATAACCACACCAGAATCACTATCATGAAAATATAAAAAACATACTTTCACCCTATGTGTTTGAAAAATGAAGCACTATAATAGTTGTGCCTGGAAAATGTTATTTATATTAAATATAAGAAATATTTACTACAGTCACAAACCATAAAGTCCTGTCTATCCCATTGGTTTACTGACCTGGAGATCATTGTTATTTCTTTGATAAATTCTTACTTACGATTCATTACTTTTCTGTTATTGATCTCTATTTTCTAACTATTCACAAGACTTTTTTTTTTCCAAAAGGTGTCTCACACTTCCTGGCATTATATCCAAGTAAAGGGAATTGTTGCACTTTAATCACATTTGGTTAATTCAACAGAGGATACAATAAAATATATAATTCCAATAAGGATTTTAAAAAATCTAACAACAGTTACTTTAAGAAGTTTACAGAAGTTAAAAATGCTGTTTAGGAATTATTCTTTTAAAATACCTGACATTGGCTAAGTTTGTTTAACCTGTTTAGATATGGGTTTTCTTAGCTTTAAAATAAGGTGTTTGAGGTAAGTAACCTATGATAACATTTGCTTGTATATTCTTATAGAATATTATTGTAGATCCAAATAATTGCTAATTTTTATTGTTTCTAAAATAACATGTAATAAAATCAATGTTTGAATTATATGACTAATATTTAGTTTTATATAACATAATTTCTACTAGTTTATCAAAATATTTATTAGTGTTTAGTATCTGGAAATTAATATTTGGGTCTGAGCTTTCCTGCACAAAGTAAACAGGGTTTCTTCTTTCAAAAAACTTTCCATTTGAGGTTGAAAATGAGAATGTAACAACTAAATAAATGAGTGGCAAGGTAATTTTAGACTGTGATCAATGCTAAAAGGGAATGAAGTGTGTGCTATGACAGAGTAAATAGCAACAGAAGAACTAGGATGAGGCAGTTGGTATGATGGATTTCCTCCCTAAGCTGATAATTGTAGAGTATTAAGCCAGGTGAAGGATTACAGGTAGAACATTTTAGACACCTAAA
The DNA here is from genome assembly GCA_004026545.1 of Mormoops blainvillei. Classification (NCBI taxonomy): domain Eukaryota; kingdom Metazoa; phylum Chordata; class Mammalia; order Chiroptera; family Mormoopidae; genus Mormoops; species Mormoops blainvillei. The sequence goes on from PVJD01001821.1 coordinate 186,076, forward strand.
ATTGATGTGTATAAGACCCTGAGGCAGGAAAACCTGTCAGCTCTCCCAACATGTGATGTTTTCTTTTCTATCCTTTCCTTTCTTTTTCTTTCTTTCTTTTCTTTTTCTTTCAGATTTTACTTATTTGTTTTTAGAGAGAGGGGAAGGGAGGGAGAAAAAGAGGGAGAGAAACATCCATTGGTTTCCTTTCATTCGCCCCTGCTTAGATATGGGTTTTCTTAGCTTCAATGTTTACTTTGTGCCGGAGAGTTCAGACCCAAATATTAATTTACAGATACCAAACACTAATAAATATTTCCAATAAATTAGTAGAAATTATGTTATATAAAACTAAATATTAGTCATATAATTATACATACACCACAACCCAAGCAGGTACCCTGACCAGGAATCAAACCAGTGACCTTGGGTTTGTGGGACCAGTCCACTAAGGCACGCCAGGCTGGGTGCATGTGATATCTTCCATTTTGCAGTTGGTTGGATATGCACTGATGTATCAGTACATACAAAATTACATTTTCCTTATGAATAATGAAGTCGAGTTCCTTTTCATATGTTTAATAGTCATATGGGTATCCTTTTATGTGAATTGTTCTTTGTCTTTTATCCAAAAGCTAGAGTCTTCTTTCTTACTGATATTTAGAAAATCTTTATGCATTCAAGTTTTGAGCTCCTTGTTTTATATCCATCCCTCTACTTTCTTACTCTATTATCTCTTTCACCTATTTCTCTATGGATCTATCAACAAAGAAAATATATTATTCTGTTCTTAGTTGTTTTCCTGTTTCCTCAAGGCATATTTTGATTAATAGCAATTAATAACATTAACATGGTCTACTCAATCATTTCTCTTTTATAATTATTTCTTTTTGCGTCTTTAAAGTGCTCTTTGCATACTCTAAGTTCACAAATATGTTCACCTATAATTTTTGCTAAGTTCTTTAATATTTTTCCTATATAGTTAGATCTGCAATCTATCTGATGTTTATGTGTAGAGAGGAATATAGAAGCCAAGATATATTTTTATTTCATGGTTAGCGAATGTCCTAGACTATTTATAAAGAAAAAAAATTACCCAGTGCACTATATAGCATCATAAATCTGGTGACTGTATGTGAGAGATTCTATTTTAGGGGTTCACAGATCTATCCCATTGGTCGGACTTCTGTTGCTTTTTTCCTTATTTGTTTTTGTTTGCTTTGGGTTTTTAATCTTGAACCTATCCTTGTTTGCCTTAATTTAGTCATGTTTTTAGATAGCCTTCATACTTCCACTTTCTTTTATTTCATCTTCTTCAATATTGTTTTGGTAATATTTGGGCCATTGTATTGAATTTATAATTATTTCTTTAAAAAAATCATTTGGGAATTTAAATGGGGATTACATTGAACCTATAGGTTAATTTAAGAATTGATCTTTGCAATGTCATGTCTTTAATGAATATTATTTTTCATTTATTTGGATACTCTTTACTTTATATTGATAAAGCTGTTTAGATTTCCATGTGAAGGTCTTCACATATTTTATTAGATTTATTTTAACATATTTGATTTTTATCACTGTTTAAAATAGTTTCTTTTCAATCTTAAACTTGTCAGAAAGTTTTTCTTTAAATTTTATTGGCATTAATAACTTTCTATATTTATTATTTCTAATAGTATTTTGGATTTTATAACATACGATTATATAATATGCAAATTATTCATAATATATTTTGTTTTCAGTGATTATATGTATGCATATAATAAATGAAATTATCTTCTAGTGGACCAGCCCCTGTGTAGTACAAGCTTCCCCGACTAAGTGACTGTTCTAGGAACCCGTCTGTATCAGTGTAGCAGCTGGCATTGTTGTAGAGACTGTGTTCAGCTTCCATGAGGTTTTTTTGAAGACTCTTTCAATGCCTTTGCCATTTCATAATGAGTTATTCACATGCCTGCCCACACCATGTTGAATGTTTGGCAGTTTTTCGCCAAAACAGCATGACCCCTAAGCCTCACGCTCCCTATTCGCCCAAGCTTGCCCTGACTGACTTTTTCCTGTCCCACGACTATTCCCTTAGAGGGGAATGTTTTGCCAATAAGGAAAAGGTAAAACAAAAAAGCAGAAGCACTAAAAAGCTTCAAAATCGATGAGTTCAAAATTGTTTTGAACAGTGGAAAACAATGTCTCAATAGGTGTATTACATTAAATCGAGAATACTTTGAAGGTGGCTGAAGTTTAAACATGTAAGAGCAAATATACAATATTTAATAAATAAATTCTGCTTTTTATGGATCCCCTTGTTGTGTGTGTATGTGTGTGTATATATGCCCATACATTGTCACCACAAAATTATATATAATGAGAAATCATTCTTTCTTATTTCAGTTAAATGTTTCCTTCTGATTTTTGTAAATATGTTGTCAGTTTATGGGTTAATCCTTCTATTTCAAGTTTGCTAGATTTTTATGAAAGTATGAATTTTCACAAATTATTGCTCCATCAACAGCTATAATTACATTATTTTCTCTTATTTTTTTTAGGTTTTATTTGCAGTTTGCATTTTTTTATTTTCTTAGCTTTCTCTGCATGTAGCTCAAATAACTGATTTTCGATATGTTTAATTTTATAGTAAATGTTCCATTAACAAAAGCTTTAATGTATCCCTAGAGTTTTTGTATATCAAATATTCATTATTCTTTTACATTTTAGCAAAATATATTCCAGTGTTTTTATTTATTGTTTTACCCACACATTGTTTAAAATTGAGCTCGTATTTTCTAAAACTTTGGGCTTGCTTTCTAGATATGTTTGGCTTAATGTATTTAATTACATGTGTTCAGAAAACATACACTAAATTACTGCTTTTTCTCTTTTATTTTGGTATTTTATGTTTGAAATTTGTTGTAACTTTTATAACACAGTAAGTGATCTTATTTGAAAAATTCTCCATGCTTTCTTTAAAAAATGTAAATTTTATTATGTGTGAACATTTCATATAAGTTTTCTAGGCTCTCATGAACTTAAACTCTGTGTTTAATTTAAAATGCACAATACATTTATTGACATACATCATTATAAGTGATTAACATTAGCTTATTTGCATACATTAGTGAAATTTGTATGTATTAATGTAAAATGTTGAAATTTTCACAGAAAATTTTATTGTTCTTATACCCAAATATCTCGAAATCCATGTCTTACAAGGCCTACTTTTAAGAATTTCAAAACCTGGGTTTATTTTGGTAATATCTATGAGGCCCACTTTTCTTATTTAAATAAGAGCACTATAATTTATTTTTTATCCAACTATGCAAATAAAATAACACATTTTAATTTTCTGGTATATAGATGAAATTATAACCCTAACCTCTGTTGATTTCCTCAATGGAAATGAAAGAGAACACAAAGGTCATTTGTCATGCAGCTGTTGTTTTGAATGTGAAAAGTTAACAATGAAGCAGGACAGTTCATTAAAACAAAACAATTGGTGAACTAGAAGGATTTGTGAAGTAGACATACAATAAAAATTGATTTTGGACAGGTACATTTATAAAAAATTGTGTTGGCTATTCAAAATATCACAGCGGAAGAGAAAATATTTCCCTAAATAATAATATGGACTCCAAAGTACAGAATGAAATTAATAAGTCAAGAGATAAAATTTAACCAAAGAAAGTTGATGAAATTGTTTTTCTCTTCATTGACCGTATAGAAAGCTTTATGTTTGAAGTTTGTCACTTAAATGGGTGAAGTGCTTGATATTGAGTTTAGTTTTTACTTTTAATGAGAGAATTGATGAATTTGTAATTCTTACAGACAAGAGATTAAAAAATCTAATGTCTCCCCGACGTCTCAGAAAAATTGCCAGCCCAGAGCTCTGAGAGAGAATAAACTTATTTGAATGTTAAATCATATGTAAGAATTTGATTATCAAAATTCACAGAAATGCATTTATAAAATTTTAGTTTGTATTGTTCTTTTAAAATATAGGAAATAAATTACAAACAGAGCTAAATTCTACAATGCAATTTACAACTGAAAATTAAATGTTTTATATATATTATATTATATATAAATAACATATATGTTATTTCTCTATATAAATAACATATATATGTGTATATATATACTAATATACATGAGTATACACATATATATGTGTGAGTGTGTGTGTGTGTGTGTGTGTGTGTGTGTATCTCCATATTGGGACTTTAGGCTTTCAGTGACCTTGAGACCATGCAGTATATATGCAATGGTATTAGAAAAACATTGTATTTTCTGAACTGGGAACTTCCAAAAACATTCTCCATAGGTTGCAAAAGTAATCTGTCTTCCATATGGAAACTCACAAATAAAGCCCAAAATTAACTATGATTTCAACATATAAAGTTTCTAAATATGTGCTTGTGTGTTTATGAGTGCTTGCGCTTATGTATGTAATAGGTACACATTTTTGCTAGCATTTATAGCTGGTTTAGACCTCCATACTCAAGAAGTATCATTATTTTACCATGAGAAATGAGAAATTTTTCTTTTTTTAATCTTTGTAGTATCTGGATAAAAATCATTTTTATTTTTTAAAAGTTGATATTAGCATATTTGAAAAATATTTATATCTACAAGCACATGAAATACTTGGGATTCATATAAAATATAAAATAATACATAGTCACTAATAAATTTTATCAATAAAGATTATTAATGAATAGGTAAAATCCTTATAATATTGAGAATATCTCTAATATCAGGTATATAATAAAGTTTTACATAAACAGGACATTTTCAAAATACTAATTTTAATATTGTAATCCAAACTAAATGGTTTTACCCCACTCCCACAAAACCCATATGTTGAAATCATAGTGGTATTAGGAAGTGTTGCCTTTGGGTCGTGATGAGATCGTGAGGTGGAGGCCTCATGAATGACAGACAGTAGTGCTCTTATCAAAGGCAGTCCAGAGAGCTCTCTAATAACCTTCTATCATGTGAGAATACAGGGAGAAATTAGCAGTCCACAAGAATAAATGAACAATGATTTAGGAGTTTAGTCTATAAATGGACAGGTCTAAGAGTTAAATTTTAGTTTTCTTTTAATCAATCAGGAATGTTGAATATAAAGTTGCTAATGTAAAATCACTATCTCTTCAGATGAATTATTTTTCTGGAACTTCTACATGGGGAAAAGTTCAGTTTTAAAAGACTGAGAAACAAGACTGTTATTCAGCAAGTATTTAGAGAAAATGATCATTTCCAGCACTTTGAACTCAATTCATGAAAACACATTAAGCCTGAACATATGCAACAGACTAATGGGAAATGCTGAGCAAAGTAAACAGGTTAATGTTCTGAGGACTATAAAAACATATATCCTGTTAGAAAATAATTTTTAAATGATGACATTGCTAGAGAGAGTGTAGTGGATGATCAAATTACTTCTACACTGTGTATAGTATATTATAAAACATGATGGCATGAAGTTTGCCCCTTAGAAACATTGCAAGCATTAGTTCTCAGAAATATGTCAGAAATGGAAATATAATTTTATTTTTCAGAGCTTCCAAATGTCGTGTTGACATATATAATCTACAGACAATTTGTAATATAGGAAAAATTATGTCTCCAAGGGAATACAAAGTAGACAAATGAGAAGAGTCATTTATGGGGTTTTCTAATGGACTAAATAAACTGATTGGTCATATACTAGGCAGGTTGCTAAAATATGTCAAAGAACTAATAAGTGTTCATTCAATAAAATTGTCACTTTAGCATTTACCTTCAGAAACCAGTGATATGGAATTGAAAGCTTAAATGAATCTATGAATGTTTCTAGCCTACCTATAATTAAACTAACATATTCCATCTTTGAAACTTTAGTTGCACTGTGTATTTTCCTGAATTTTTTATTCCATTCTATGAAATGGAAGAGTTAGTTAATTTTTTTTCCCCAAAGGATCATGGTGGAAATACAAAGTTAAGAGTCACACATAGCTTTATTGGCAAAATATATATGCATAAGAAGCTATATACTCCCACATCGATTAGTTCTCCCAGCAGTCCACTGAATCATTGGGTTTTCTAAAGTATGGTAAAACTATTTTAAAAATCAAGAGAATGTTTATAAGATAAATGAAAATGAAATTAGTCTTATGAATTATCAAAGAAATGTAACTGAAAAGTAGTATCATTTAATATTAATTTAATTCAAACATATGACAAAAATATTAAATATAAACGATAAGAAGCTCAATGAACGCCAATGAAAACCATTGCTACAAGAATGTTGTCTTTTATAATTGCCCATGTAGGATGGCTTCAAAGATACTAACACTAAGACTCATTGTACTGAAACTGGAAAGATGAAGATAAAGTGAGAATATTAAAAGCAGTAACAGGCAAAGAAATTATCACAAAGAATCCTCAATAACTGTAAACTATCAGAAACTTTGGAAGCCAGAAGGCAGGGGGTTAATATGTTCAAAGTGCTGTAAGAAGAAACCCGCTAAACAAGAATTTTATATCTGGAGAAACTGCCTTTTAAAAATAAAGAAAAAGGGAAGACATTTCACAAGAAACAAAAGCTGAGGAAGTGTGTTATTACTAGACCTGCCCTGAAAGAAATTCTAAAGGTATCCTTGCCTGCTGTAATGCAAAAATACTAAACAGTAACTCAAATCCATATAAATAAAAATCACAATAAATACATGGGCAATTATAAAAGACAACATTCTTGTAGCAATGGTTTTTAACTATTTTTTTGTTTTTTATATGATTTAAGAGACTATTACATTAAAAACTTTATTCTAAAAGCTAGTTTTGTTGTAGCTTTCGTCTGCAACTCCTTATTTCTTTCTCTAAATAATTTAAAAGAATAGTGTATTAAAATTAGGACTTTATGATTTGAGACACACAATGTACAGGCATGTAGTTTTGTGACATCACTAACTGAAAGCAGGAATAGAGCTGTAATGAGAGGTTGTTGTATGTTATTGGAATAAAGCTGGTATAAATTTAAATCAAAATGTTATAATTCTATGATGTTAAATGTAACTCCTATGATAATCAGAAAGAGAACAGTTATCAAATATATACAGAAGATAATAAGAATGAAATTAAAATGTTTCATTAGAAAAATCAGCTAAACACAAAAAGACAGTCATACAGTAAAAAAGGGGCAAAAACTGCTAAAAGGCATATAGAAAACAAATAGCAAAATAAAAACAGTAAGTCCTTCTTCATCCATATTTAATTTAAATATAAGCAAATTAAAATTTCCAATCAAAATACAGAAATTTTCAGATTAGATTAAAAACATGATGCAACTATACTGCCTGCAAGAGACTTACTTTAGATCTTAAAACACAAATAAGTTTAAAGTAAAAGGCTGGAAAAAGATATTCCATTCATGTGGCTTTACTAAAAATAAAAGACAAAACAAAATTTAAATTAAAAAAGCTTACAAAAGACTAAAATATTTTACTAATAAAATATTGGCATCAAGAAGATATAACAGTTCTAAACCTTTATGTTCCTAGTACCAAAGTATCAAAATACATGAGATAAAAATTTACAGAATTAAGGGGAGAAATAGGCATTGCTACAATAATAGTTGGACACTTTAAAATTCCATTTAAAAAAATGAATAGAACAACCAGACACAAGATATCTTAAAAAGTAGAGGAAAATAAACCAACTATATCTAACAGACATAGGTAAGGCACTCTGTCTGTGGAGCAGGAAAATCTACCTACCAGTCCCAAGACAGGATTCCCATTTCGAGGGATGACAAAAATCCTGACAATGCCAACCACCACAGACATCGGTATTCTACAGTTTTGAAGTAGTCAAGGAAGAACCAACATACAAGTCACTGGTAAACCAATGCTTGACTCACAGAAAGCAGACAAGATACAACGAAATCAATGTCTGTAGTGTCTGTAGGTCTCTCATCTCCAGTAAACCGTTCCCATTAGCTGACCATGGGTGGTGGACTGCACACATCCCTAGGGTGAGACAGATAAAGACCCTGTTCCCTCCTGTAGGGAGCATGTACTATATGACCTTTATGACTGGCCAAATGTTGTATAGTGCATGCTTTAAGACAATACAAGGAAGAAGAATATGTGGCCAACTACAAATTGGCACTGAGCTTCCAATTGTATAATGCATCTGCCACATAATAAGCACTCAATTGTACTAGTTACTTTTCCATTCATCCCCAATTAAGTCTGACAATTAATAAATGCCCAGGGCATTAGCCTGGTAAGCTTTAATCTTTCCCTTTAATTTCCATTTTCGGTCTCTGCATTATTTGATTATATCTATTGATGCTTTATATCATTTTCTTTTGGTCTTGAATCCAGCCTGAAAGTGCAGCCTATTTGTTGTTAAGAAAAGTATTTACTGGATTCATAACACTGGGGACCTGCAAATCACCTTTTCAAGTTCTGATAGAAAATTAAGATAACCAAGTGAAATGCCTGGAGTCTACACTGCAATACAGCTCATAATAAATATCTCTATAGCCTAAAACTTAAACTCCCACATACTACCATTCCACTGCCAAAAGAAACTGGTAAGACATACATTTAAGTCCTCCTGGTTTGAATGAAATGATTTGCTACCTCCACAGAAAAGCCTTGAAAAAAAATACTTTTTTATATAAAAAATATTTGTATTTCAGGCTGATTCTGTCATATATTATGTAAAAAGAATCAAGGTAATTTACTTATAATTTGGAGAATGTCATTCTTTAGACTGCAACTTTCTATTTCTTTTTTTTTTAAATTGATTATGCTATTACAGTTGTCCCATTTTTTTCTCCCCTTTATACCCACTGCCCAGCACCCAATCCCATCATCATCCTCCCACTTAGTTCATGTCTATCAGTTATACATATCAGTTCTTTGGCTTCTCAATTTCCTAAACTACTCTTAACCTCTTCTTGTCTGTGTTTTTGTTTGTTTTTGTCAATATCTTCTCCCCACTACTTTCCCCAGCTCCACCCACCCCCCACCTCATACCCTCAATCCTTTCTCCATTTGGCTTTGTCAGTGGGTCCTTTATGCATGCTATTTGATGACCCTTCCCCTTCTTTTCCCATATTATCCCATTCCCTCCTCCTCTGTGGTTACTGTCAGTTTGTTTTTTATTTCAGTGTTGCTGATTATATTTTACTTCCTTGTTTGTTAAGTTCCACTTACAGGTGAGATCATATGGTATCTGTTTTACCACTTGGCTTACTTCACTTAGCATAATACTCTCTAGTTCAATCTATGCTGCACAAAGGGTAGCTCTTTCTTTCTTTCTGGTGCATAGAATTCCATTGTGTAAATGTACCATAGTTTTTTGATCCACTCATTTACTGTTGGACACTTAGGCTATTTCCAGTTCTTGGCTATTGTAAATTGTGCTGCTATGAACATTGGGGTGTATAAGTTCTTTTGAATTGTGTTTCAGGATTCTTAGGATATAATCTCGGCAGTGGAATTATTGGGTCAAAAAGCAGTTCTATTTATAGTTTTTTGAGGAAATTCCAAACCGTTTCTAATTTAATAGATTGTCAATCACAAGTAACCCTAAAATTAGATAAAAGCACTGAAATTGAAGGTTGAATTATTATATCAGTTAAATAATATTGTCCTACAATAAGACAATTATTGCATCTATTTTCTCATGAAGTGAAGTTTTTGAACTATATCAGTTATTTTTAAAGACTTTTTTTCCAGACAAAATCTTACACTGTTTTTAGATATTTGAATAAAACTATTTAACCATAGGGACAGGTTTTTTCCTTTGTTTTTGATTAAAAAGAAAAAGAAAACTTAACCCAATGTGTAAAACATATTGTAAAGTAATTAAAAATTTTTTCCATGTCCCTTGGAAAGTCACAAAATAGAGGTTTGCATTTCAGAGTGGAATGGAAAAGCACCCAGATACATTTATTTTTTCAGATGCTTAATTATAATGGTAGCTCCTCTCATAAAAATATCACCCTTATCTTCTTTTCCCTTTCTGTTAAATTCTAGATCTTCTATTTTTATTTAATAAGTAGATATATGACTTTTAAATGAAAAGTTTAAATATTGAATTTATATAATCAGTTATATGATCAATACTCATAATCTCCAGCTGGCAAGCATTAAACTATTATGTTAAAAATTCTTAAAAGAAAGACTGGTATTAATATACAAAAATCTCATTCCAATTAAGGTGGCTTAAAAACACATTCTATGCTGTTCTGATTATTGTTGTTTTATAGTATAATTTGAAGTCAAGGAATATGATACCACTGACTTCATTCTTTTTTCTCACTATCACTTTGGCTATTTGGGATATTTTGTGGTTCCATACAAATATGAATATTTTTTGTTTTTTTAAAGGTAATTATAATTTTGATGGGAGGTTACATTAAATCTGTGTATTGTTTTGGGTTATATGGCCATTTTATTGCAACTCTATTGAATATTCCCATTTATGAGCACAAAATATCTTTCCATTTTTTGTATCTTTATCAATCTCTTTTTTTAATGCTTTTAAATTTTCTGTGTATAGGTCTTTCACATCCACTGTATTATCATGTTGTTTACTTGAGATTTTTCTTGTATCTTGACATAGGTCTGTAATGATATAAATATCCCTCTTATTACTGCTTTTGCTGCATCCCAGAAGTTTTGATACATTGTATTGTTATCTTGATTTATCTCTGTGTATATTTTTATTGAATATATTAGAATTTAATGGGCAAATAAATTAAAAATTAGAAACAGACTTATAGGTAGAGAATAGACTGTCAACTGTTGGTCAGAGATGTGTTGTTTCTGTATATTTTTTGATCGTACCTTTTATTTTTTTTTTGACCCAGTCACTTTTTACTAGTTTGCTATTTAATCTCCAAATATTTTGGGGTTTCTTCACTTCCTTTTTGTAGTTGACTTCTAATTTTAAGCATTGTGGTCAAAGAATGTGCTTAGTATTATTTCAATCCTCTTTAATTTGTTGAGGCTAGTCATGTGATCCAAAAACATGTAGTCTATCCTTGAGAATGTTTGACGTGCACTGGAGAGGAATGTATAATTTGTTGTTCTGGGATAAAAAGGCTCTGTAAATGTCAATTATGTCCATTGACCTAATGTGTCACTTAAGACAAATATTTCTTTATTAATTTTCTGTTTGGAAGATCTATCTAGACCTGTCAAAGGAGTATCTGGGTCCCCAGCTATGATTATGCTTTTATCCATTTCTCCATTTTGTTCTGTTAGTAGTTGCTTTATATATTTTAGTGCTCCCTGATTAAGTGAATATATATTAAAAAGTGTCATGTCTTCTCGATGTAGTATTACCTTTATCATTATAAAATGTCCATCTTTGTCCCTTGTTACCTTCATTATCTGAAATCTATTTTGTCAGATATAAGTATGGCTACACCTGCTTTTCCATGCATGCTATTTGCTGGGAGACTTATTTTCTACCCTTTCTCTTTGAATCTGTCTCTGTCTTTGCCAGTTAGATGTGTCTCCTGAAGGAAGCATATGGCTGGATTTTGTTTTTTGATCCAATACACTACTCTGTACATTTTTATTGGTGAATTCTATTTACATTTAAAGTTATTATTGATAGATGAGAATTTTCTATTATCATTTCATCTTTTGTTTTCTGGTAGCTCTGAGTTTCCATTGGTTCTTTTCTTTTGTGTTTCTGTCTGGTTTTGTTTGGTGGTATTCCATACTTTTTTTCCTTTGTTTCCTTTTTTAAAGTTATTTGTCTCAGTTTTGGGGTTTTGTGTGGTTATCTTTAACTTTATGAAAAATAAATTTTCATATATAAAGTAGTATTTTTCTTTTGAATGCATCTGATCTCCATCCTCCTTTGCAAATTTAAAACTTTACTTCCTCCCTCTTTATGTTTTAATTAACAAAGGATATGAAGGATTTAATGCAGTCCCCATCAAAATCCCAATGACATTTAAAGAAATAGATTTTAAAAAACATCAGATTTCTATAAAACCATAAAAGACCCTGAGTAGCCAAAGCAATGCTGACCAAAAAAAAAAAAAAAAAAAAAAATCTGGAGGGGAGGTATCATTCTACTTGACTTCAAATTATCCTACAGAGCAGTGATGATCAAAACATCATGGCATTGACAGAGAAACACACATACAAATCGATGAAATGGAATTGAGGACCCTGGGATAAAACCACATGCATATGGGTGAATGATTATTGACAAAAGAGCCAAATACAAGCAATAAAGAAATAAAAATATCTTCAATAAATAGTGCTGGGAAAATTGGAAAGACACATGCAAAAGAATGAAACTAGACTACAGTTTGTCCCATGTACAAAAATTTGTTCAAAATGTATTCAAGACCTAAATGTAAGACCTGAAACAATAAATCACGTAAAAGAAAACATAGGTACTATACTCGCGGACCTTAGTCTCAGAGATTTTATGAATTTGACCCCAGAGGCAAGGGAAGAAAGGCAAAAATAAATAAATGGGACTGTATCAAACTAAAAAACTTCTGCATAGCAAAAGAAATTTCAACAAAGTAAAGAGGCAGCAAATCAAATGGGAGATGGTATTTTCAACAAAGAGCTCTGACATGGTGCTAATATTCAAAATATATAAAGAACACCTACAACTTAGCAGCAAACAAACAACAATCTAATTTTAAAATGTACAGGAGACCTGAATAGACATTTCTCCTAAGAAGACATAAAAATGGCCAAGAGATATGTAAAAAGGTGCTCAACTTCACTAGCTATTAGGGAAATGCAAATCAAAAGTGCAATGAGATACCACCTTACACCTGTTAGAATGGCTATTATCAACAAGACTAAGAATAACAAGTGTTGAACAGGTTTTGAAAAACAGGAACTCTTATTTTGGTGGGAATGGAAACTGATACAAGCCACTATAAAAAACAGTATGGAGGTTTCTCAAAAAATTAAGAATATAGTTACCACATGACCCAGCAAACCCTCTTCTGGGTATCTACCTTAAAATTTGAAAACATTTATTCTCAAATATATATGCACCCTTATGTTCATTGCAGCATTATTCAAGGTGGCCAAGACATGGAAACAACCAATTTGTTCACTGATAGATGATCTGATAAAGAAGATATGGTGTGTGTGTGTGTGTGTATTTCCACACACAGTAAAATGCTACTTACCCACAAGAAAAAAATGAAATATTGGGTTGGCCAAAAAGTCTGTTTAGTTTTTTCTGTAAAACAAAAGAGATTTTTCATTTTCACCAATAACTTTAGACTTGAATATTTTGAATTTGTCGGTTCTCTCCTGCCATTGGTTTCTAGTGGGTAGAGGCCAGGGGTGCTGGTAAACATCTTCAAATACATAAGACAACCCCAGAGCAAAGAATTATTTGGCCAAAAGGTCAATAGTACCAAGAAACTTTGCAAACCACTTTTGACACATTCCATCAGTCTCAGCACCTTCTTGATACACTGCAAAAATATTTTTGTATGTTTCCATTGAGTTTTTACCTTTTTGAAATAATAAAGCATAATATACTGAAAATGTTGCTTATTTTCTTTCATCTTCAATATTAAAATGACTAACAAAAATTCACCAATTTTGATGTTTTTTAATGCATGCTGGTAGGACACCTCTCATAATACAATCTATCAAAATTGTTTGAATGAAGTTAAAGACAACTAAGCACTATTAGCACCATCATTTGGAAAAAACTAAATGAACTTTTTGGTCAACCTATACTTTCCATTTGCAACATGGATAGATATTCAGAATATCATCCTAAGTGAAATAAATAAGACAGAAAAGTCAAGAAACATGTGATTTCACTCAGAGTGGGTTATACAACTGAAAGTAACAAATGAGAAAATAAGAAAAACAAACAAATAAAAACTCATAGAGTCAGACAATAGTATGGTCGTTACTGGAAGGGAGAATTTTGGGGGCATAGTAAAGGGGGGTCAAATATATGGTGACAGAAAGAGGTTTGACTTTGGGGAATAAGCACACAATTCAATATACAGATGATGCATCATAGCACTGTACACTTGAAAAATATTATTTTATTAACCAATGTCATCTCAATAAATGTAATATAAAAAAGCACATTCTAACTGACCATAAACGATGGTAAAGAGAAGATATGACATAGTTATTTTTATCTCTTACACTTGTAATTATTTTCCCCTGGTACCTTGTATTACATTTTTATTTCTTAATCTTAATTGCTCATATTTATTTTAAAATATTTTAATGGAGGTGACATTCACATTAGCATACTTGAAGTTATTTTAAAAGTGTTGGCAGTTGTAGCTGAATGTTATGTTTCTAAAATGAGCATTATTTGTGCCATTTCACTGAAAAAAGAGGGGTTGGTTCTTCAGGCACAAGTCATATAAACAAAAACAAAATATACTTTTATAACTAAAATATTTATGCATTTCAACACTGCATATACAGCTGTTTCAATATATCTTAAAAAAGAAATTATTCTTTTTCACCATATTGTCTCAGTTTGGAAGCTCTCACATATTTATTTCACTTCAGAAGATTCAAGTTTCTGATACCCCTCTATTAGAGTCTATTGTTCCTCTTGCTCTATGGAGCTGAAGAGTGGATTATCCTTCCAGTTTATAATATTTACAAGTACTGGTTTTCGGTCAACTCAGTAAACTGGAGGTAACAGTAGGCTGTCTGCTTCATTAGAATGAGCCATTGAACCTAAGCGGGTCCCTTTTGCAATGTTATTGATTAAAGTACACAGTCCCAGATTCTACTCAAATTAATTTACCTGATATCTAAAATGAAAATATCTGAGTAGCTAATGGGAGTAATTGAACTTTGGTGTTTACCGGCTTGATTCTTTGGAGATCGAATCACCAATACTCATTACATCCCATTCAATCCATTACCCTGATCAATGTAGTATTTTTTTACGATTCACTTACCGGACTTACTTGAAACTGAAATCAAAGTATTTTTTTAAGCTAAAAGAGATTTCACAAATGATAAAACTAAATGTACAGGAAGTGTTTTCCATGTCATTCATTCTTCTGAAACCGGATTCTATTTTATTTTTAACTTGAATGTTATATAAAGAAACTTAGAAATATGTCCTTTTAGTTCTCTTCTAGCTTAGTCCACATCTAGTTGCTCGATGAACATGTTCTAAAGGCTTGATTTTGTGTTTTAAAAATACTTTGAAGGAGAAAGCCATCCAAACAACAAAATCAATCAAGCAGCCAACAAATATTTGTTTGGGCTTTTACAAATAGGAAATAGCAAAACAGTTGCTGTCTTGGCAAAGGCCTTTGAAAATCTTGATTATATGACAACCCTGAAAACAACTTCTTAAAAAAATAGCTGTCCTGTATCACAGGGTCACATGTCATTGGAAGCATAATGAAAAATCCTGGTTCACAATATATTCTTTTGTCACATAATGTTATTGATTGAGTTTAAGCAAAAAGCAGGTTTCTGCAGTCATTTTTCTTAAATCTTATTCAACACCTTTCAACATGTGATATGAAAATTGTCTTTAAATGTTAATTTAAAGGCTTTTCACACAGATATAAAATAATTTTTCTAAGAGTCTAAGATACCACAATCAAGTTAAACATTTTATCATTTTTATTGGAAGTGAGAAAAATAGAAAAACGTTATATTTTCTATATTAATTCACAGCAACAATTATTTTTCTACTAAAGATAATGTTGGCTCATTGTTCCATTTTTTAGCCTGCTGGTGCCTTTAGACCTTTCTTTTTTCTACCAGAAAAAAATAATATGCACAATTGTGCATACAATTTCTGGAGATTCAATAATGTTAAAATACATGTATGTATCAGTGAATCACAAATTTTGAAATTTCTGCCAAATTAAATTTAAAAATGAAAATATTAACTTTGGAAGAGGATGACATTCAATTTAAATGCCTAAAATTGAAGCTCACTGCAATTAAAGAATCAACAGCTGCAGTTGAATGATAATGCTTTAACATGTTTAATAATGCCATGTCTCAGGGAAGAGGAAAACAAATCCTCTTAACCAGTTACTGTTCAATGTCAATACATAGTCATACAAATATTCACTATTATTTAAAGTCTTTTGTATTGTCATAGTGGGTTTTGTAATTTTTGAAATGTAATTCTGTCAGAGAAGTAAATCATATTACTCAAAATTTTTATTAGAAAAATGTACAGGAGAGTATATGTACTGTTGAGTGGTATAAGTAATGAGTGTGGATTTAACCAATGAATGATCTACTTTGAACAGTTTGGTAATGGTATGAGAAAAGAATGGCCGGTTGTCAGCAGTATTTATTGTGAGTTTTTAAACAGACAACAGCAGCTACAGAATGCAGGGTCTTAATGAAGGAGCAGCCCTAAAGCTGCCTGCAGATACAATTACAGATATTTTGGGAATGTCGCAGTAATTTGTTTTATTCTAAGGGTAACCAGGTAAATCTAAGATTTCATTGTTAATAGAAGTGGTATCCACAAGGTGCAAACCCTAAAAATCTCTTCAGGTTCTCTGAACACTAGATTCAATTATTCTTTCTATTTTTCATTCCTTAGGCAGAGTATTATTAGCATGGAGCAAAGGGAATAAATCCACACATTTGTTTGACAAGCTAAAGTTCAGTACTGTGAAGTTCCATCAGTTTGAAATTCATGTACCACTATTTCCCTAGGCATTTTACCATAGGGGCATCCCCCACATTTACCAGATTTCCCTAACAAATATGGGAGAATCTTTGGAGCATATAATGAGTTGATGCACAAGAGACTGTGAGAGCATAAGTCAATGTACTTTGTCAATTATATGTAAAATTAGAGTTCAATTGGAAATGGGCTGAGTATTTCAAAAGCAGAAGTATAGGATCGAAAGTGATTTCCTAGGAAGATGTATGTGTGATAGAAATTAGAAAGTAATGAAAGATTAAAGTGTAATAAAATGCTTTTGTGCACAGCAGTATTATAAGTTAAAATTGAGTAGATTCCAAAATTGAATAAATTCTGAGATCCTTCTCTTTTTAATTGCTTCAACATGGTTCTGTAACAATGGTTCAACAACCTCTGGTCCATGGACCAATTCTGGACTACCAACAATTTTTGTGTAAATAAAATTTAATTGGAACAACAGCAACAACCACTCCTGCAGAGTTGAATAGTTGTAACAGAGACTTATAAGAACTATAAACTACACCCTGGCCAGTGTGGCTCAGTTAGTTGGAACACCATCCCATAAGATAAAAGATTGTGGCTTTGATTCCTGTTAAGAACACATGCCTAGGTTGCGGGTTTGGTCCCCTGTCGGAGCCCATAAATGAGGTCACTCTGATCCATGTTTCTCTCTTACATGGATATTTCTCTCCTCCTCTCTCTCTCCTTTCCTTCCCCTCTTTCAGAAATCAATGAGCATGTTCTCAGATAAAGGTTAAAAAAGAAAAAAGAAACTAAAAACAAAAAAAACTACATACTAAAAAATTCATTATCTGACCCTTTACAAAAAAGATGTTTGTCAACACCACTCCAGATGTATGAAAATCACTGAAGCTTAAATTTGTTATTTGCTTTGCACATATTTTATGTTGAAGATCTCATATCCAATGATGCAGTTTCTAGCCTAAGCTTGAAAGTTTGAAACAGGTTTATATTTACCATTGATATTTTACTAAAATGTGATAAATTCATAGTTGTTTCAGACAAAGTTTTATTAGGACAGCAGAACTGCTAAAATTGTGATAGAGTTAACAAGTTTACTATAGAAATAGGATTTATATAAATATGAAAGGAATTGGCTAAGAAAAATTCACAAAGATAAGAATTGGAAGATAAGGTACAATCACTCTCAACAATAAGGCTTTGTCACTTAAGTAACTGAGCAAATGCAAGCTTTAAGGAATATTCTAGAATTTGTGCATGTCTGGCTGTAAAGTGAAGCATGAAAGGAAAATTAGTGGAAAAACCTGTGGAATTTGCTGCTTTTTTGAAGTAACTTCAGCGATGAGCTTGTCAGTTCTTATGTCCACTTATGTCCACTGTCAGCTGCTGGGGAATGTAGCCTACGGGACTGCCACTATTTTGAGTACACTGGATATCTCTATGTCTCCCTTTCAATCTGACTAGCTTCTGAAAACTTAGGAAAATAATGACTTTTCTATTTTCCACTTTCAATTCTTATTTATTTTCCTGTTTTGGCCAAATCCAATGAAGAAATATACATGAAAGAGGAATTTGTGAAATACAGTTTCTAGTTTTAGTTAAATTGACAACTATGTATTATGTTCATAGGTTCTGTGAGTCAGAAATCAGGACAGGGCACCAGAGGAAAATTTTGTGTCTACTCCTCTTGGTATCTTCTGTTGCATTTTGAAAACCAAAAGAGAGAATTATCTCACTTTAGGTCTAGTGGTTGATGCTGGGAAAACTCAAGGAGCTCAGGGCTAGGAGAGCAGAGGTTCCCTGAGCATCTTTATTACACATGGCTTCTACATTTGGTCTCTTCAGCAAAAAAAGTCACAGTATTTGGGTTTTCTACATGTCGACTCATGTTTTCCATGGAATCTTTTGTAAGAGAATGTTAAGTCAAGTGGAAGTTCTATTCTCTTTATAACCAAGGTTCAGAGTTGACCTGTCATCATTCTGCCCCCCCCCCACTAAAAAGAATAGTTACAATTTTCTGCTGAGCTTCAAGGGGAACAAAATGAAGAACACACTTCTTGTTGGGATGAGAGTCAATCACGTTGTTTAAAGAGCACATATTACTTCAATCAGCTTTGGGAAATAATATATTCCACATTTTAAAATTTTTTTATTCTTTTTGTAACTTCCTAACAAGTAAATTTAAAAATACATTTTTAGTCTTATTTTTGGTTAATAGAATTCAAGACTATAAATATTCCCTGTGAAACAGCTCATATTATTTTAAAATTTGATTATTGTTTCTTCTTTGAATCATAAGATATTTACAAATGTAAGTACTCAGAGCTATAAAGTTCTCTCATGGCAGATAGCAGAATTTACAGCATTTTACAATGATTACCATATTTTCTTTAACTCACACATTATTTACAATTATGTTTATAAGTTTCTGAATGCACAGTCTTGTTTTAAATTTGTATTTCTTTATTATTAATGCATAGTCATATTTTGTTATGGTTAGTACATATGATTTACTGATATCGATCATTTAAATATACAAACTTTCTTCAATAATCCAGTTGCTTTAAATTTATATATCTTTTGTATGCTGAAAAAGAAAGCTATACTATAGTAGTTGATTTTATTTTGTTAATACAGACATGTTAGAAGAATTTATGTCAATTATTCTATATAAACTTAGTCATTAAAGAAATATTTATTGGTAACTTCCATATCCTGAGTTTTGGTCTCTGTGCTTGGGAAAGGTAAATGCAGAAAATGGGGGGAAAACCCAGCTCCCCATGAGTTTGCATTCTATGAAGACAGATAAGGCATTATTAACACAATAGTTAAATAACTAAATAAATAAATGTAGAGATGATAAATCACATGCGGGAAAAAAAGAGGTAACGGGTATCATTAACATTTGCTGGCGTGGTGAGTTGATGTATTGCAATACTATATAAAATGATTAATATTAGCCTCACTGAAAGGCAATTTTTACTTATAGGCATCAATGGCAAGAGGGAGTGAGCTAGACAAATATTCTTTTTAGTTAGAGGAAATGGTAACAGAAATTCCCTTAATTAGAGTATCACTGACCATTTTGAGAGGCAGCAAACATGACCCTTTGGCTTGACTGAGACAATCAAACCTAACTGAGAGTAACAGTAGAGTCAGAGAAGAGGCATTGAACAAGGCTATTTTGTAAGATTTTGGCTTTTATTCACATGAAATAAGTTAAGATATGATTTTTTTTCATTTCAATGGGATTATTCTGCTTTACTGAAAATAGATTTGGGCCCTGGCTGGTGTGGCTCAGTGGGTTGAGTGCTGGCCTGCAAGCCCAAGTGTCATCGGTTTAATTCTCCATCAAGGCCCAGGCCTGGGTTACCTGTGCCCAGCAGGGGTTGCATGAGAGGCAACCACACATTGATGTTTCTTTCCCTCTCTTTCTCCTTCCCTTCCCCTCTCTCTAACAACAAATAAATGAAATCTTTAAAATGACTAACTAAATAAATAAATAAAGTGGATATGGTAGAAGGAGGAAATTATGAGGCAAGGGCAAGAATCCAGGTAGAAATGATGGTGATTAGGACTAGGGTCCTAAAAATAAAGCAGAAATGACTGTCCAGGCCCCATATGTATTTTTAAGACAGAGTTTATAGAATATTCTGTAGATAGGACTGGCTATGAGAGAAAAAGAAGAGTAATAAAGTAAGATACATATACTCATCTTCTAGATTTGTCATATTTAGCCATATATATATATAATATCCTATTTTAGAATTTCATATAAATGGAGAACAAGGTTTCACAAGTCATTCAGTTTGCTGTTTTCTACTTAAGCAAGGTTTCAATTTTCTGTTGATGAATGCCAAAGTTGTTTCCAATTTTGGTTATTAAAATAAAGTTTCTGTGAAATTCTTGTACAACTCTATTGTAGAATGCATTTTCCATTTTCTTGTATAACTAGCTTAGAAATCCCTTGGCAGAGGGTAAGTTTTCTATGAAATTTTTAAATATTTATATTTAGTTTTATAAGAAATGATTGAAATTCATCTAAAGATGTGTTAATTTTTATACATTCAGTAATAAGCTATGAAATTTCCATTGCTTCAAATTCTCATCAATTTAGTAAATCTTGTGTGTGTAAGGTAGTATTTTAATTGTGGACTTAATTTACAGTGTCTGATATCAAATCATGTTGAGTAATTTTACATGTGGTTACTGGAAATTTATACCTTCTTTAATGAAGTGTCTTAAAATTCTGCTTATTATTTAACCAGCTTATTTCTTTTGACATTATTGACATGTAGGTACTCTAACCATATACTTTAAATCAGTGTAACTATTACTGTTAAATATATGCTTTATAGATCATTTTATTCCACTATGTGGCTAGCTTTTAATCTTGCTTAAATGATTTAGTGTCATGAGTCTGAATGTTTTAATTTTGATGAGATCTAATTTATCATTTAAAATAAAAGATTATGATTCTTTCATTTTGCAACTTCTTGAGAAAACTTTACATGCTTTCAAATCATCTTATGTTTTATTTTAAGAGCTTTTTGATAATTTATGGTTAAATTAATCTCAAATCATCTGTGTGTAGTATAAGGTCAAATTTTGTTTTGTTTATTATTTTCCAACTATATTTTACATTCAATATTATTCAATATTAATATTGAATGTAGTAATACAGTCAATATTGCATTCAGTATTCAGTATTACTACTCAATAATACTGAAACTGAAAAGACCACTTCTTGTAATTGATTTTACATAATTTCAATAAGAAGACAGGTTATATAACATCACAACTCAAAAATACTAGCGTGTTTTCATGTTGGTGAGAGCAATGCATGTACTTTTACTATGGGAATGTAAAATTCAAGTTGTCTTTGTCCTTTACAATAATTAGTTTATATGATGAAAATAGAAATTAGAAGATATGTTGTATACAGATTAACTTATCATTATATAAATACCAATTTCACATATTTCCTCTTACAAATATAGTTCAAAACCTTATTTGCTTGTTATAGATTAAATTGAGTAAATATATAGATTAAATTGAGTAAATATAGTTAAAATATTTAAAAATAGATACTGATCCAATTTATACACAAAAATGTAATGAAAATAATGTGCATTTGTCATTCAATTAACTGTTATAGAAACTAAAATCTTACCTAAGTGGGTAATTAATTTTTATAATAATTAATGATTCTTATAGAAAGCAGTCTTTTTAAAAGTAAAATATAGTGGGAATATTAATGAGAGCAATCTCGTTTTTTTTTATTGTAAGCCTGAAAAAGTGGCTTTTATTTTTAGAACTTGGAACATACTGATCACTTTAAGTCTTTTTTGGCAGAAGAGATGTGTGTAAAAATGGAAAGAAAAAAGGTCAAGATGAACAGCAAATGAGGCTGTCATCAGGAAGTTGAATCAATGGAGAAAATGCCATGGGACATTGTTCAACTAATCAGGACAACGTGAACGTCCTCATTCTGTCAGAAAATATGTACAAAAGTGTCCTCTCCTTTTATCAGGAACAATAGTCTACAACAGCTTGGCAATTACTTACGTATTGATAAGGAGGGTGTTTTTTCTTCATTAGTAATACCTCTTTACAGTTTTTTTTCTTGTGTTATGTATGCCAAAAACATTTCAATAAAACATTAATGGAAAATATAGAAGCATTCCTTTTTTTTTGTACATTTTTTCTCTAATAGGTTCATATATTAGATTTTAAGGCAATATAAAAGCATAAAGCTTAATCTTTCAGTAAGTTTTTAAAGCAAAAACAAGAAGTATACAATTGCTAAGCCTAAATGGAATAACTACCCAAATTTAGCATCAGGTTAAAACCATGTGCTGGAGAAAATGTAAATTCAAAACGTTTCCAATGATGGTAAAATTATCACTGTTTTACATAGTTGATGTACAGTATTAAAGAAACAAAGATGAAGTACCTTCATTTATATCAGAATATATAAATATAAAATTATAAAATAACTTTATAGAGGAGGCTAAAGTGTTTTTAATTTAAATAATATTTATTAAGCTTAAATACAAAGTAAGCAATTTGAGATTTATTAACATTTTTTGTTACTCTTAAATTTAGAAAGATAAGAACAATGTAAACTAGATGTCACTCTCTGCATGAAAATTTTCTTACTGAAAGGGAAAGGCATAAGTAAAAAATAAGTGTGATTTCTTTGATTTTAATTATATAATATAGGTCTCTCAACTCCATATAAAAAGCTTCACTTGTTGGCCTTTACCAACCAAAAAAATGGTAATATATAGTTTCTTATAATTTATACCCTTTAGTTTATTATCTAAATGTCAATAATTAGATTGAAATCACTTGAAAACTCAAAAATATGCTGTTTATGAATATAATTCCATAATATTGGTATCTTAAATTATTTTTTCTTACATAGATTTCTAACTTCATAATATAATATCACTAGCTTATAGTCTCTGGCATCTGTTTGCAACAGTTCTAAACTATGTATTTACCATTTTACTCAACCTTCTGTATCACACAAAATGTTTATTCACATTTAAAGCATTAACCAGTATCTCACTGAAAATTTCTAATTCAGGTATTATCACACAATTTCTTAAATATTAGCTCTTCCTATAGCCAGGTTTTAAACTTCCAGTTCTTCGTCTTACAAACCTTCCAAACATGAGATGCACGTAAACACTTCTTTTCCTTGAACCACAGCGTAGAATTTAGTGCTTCTACTTTGGGAAAATGTCGATCAGAGTTTGACCCCTGGCTTCTGGCCACTTGACTACAGTCCAGTTTCATAGACTCTCCACATCCCAGATTTCTGGTCTGCAACATGAATTAATTAACCTTTTTTCATAAGAGTTAATTAAATATTAAATAAGTTGATATATGTAAAATAGTTAATAAAATGTTTGACATTAATCATTCATTTTGTAGTAGTTATTGTCAGAATACTTCTGCAGGGCTACAGTTTCTTTAGCTCTCAAGAATTCAACTAAAATCAAATTCTAAAGGCTTCCAATATTTTAATGAAACCTATACATTTATATTTTAAAAAATAACTATTTTGTTCAAGCATTTATGATCCCCAAATATTAGGCTATATTTCATTTTTGGAGATCTAAAATACTGTTGATTTAGTGCATCTATCATTTAACATAATCCAAATCTTAGCTTATCTTAATAAAATTTAATAAAATAAAACATTTTCCTTTAAACTTCAGTGACTGTCCAATCAAATGCAATCACCATTTCATCTGTGTTCTGTAATATATTGTCTAGACTTCCATTTAAGTAACATGCCACTGGACAAAAGAAAATTTTTCTTTCACATGCATCTTTACATTATTGAATGAAATTTTCTGGTTCGGGAGAGATATTTAGAGAATAAGAAGGAGCCACATAGTGTTAATCTTCTCAGTTCAATTAAATTAATCGTTCAGTGGAGCAACCAACATAAGCCTAAATCAATTACATTCAAAGTCAAACCATGTTATATATTCGCCACCTACTATATTAAATTTTATTTAAAATGTCACTGCCCAAATGTGTTTCATCTCTGATAGCACTATGAGCTCTTTAAGAACAGGAGCATTTTCTTATTTATTTAGCTCATTTTATATTGTTTCCCAGACTAAAGTCTTTAAAAAATATTTGTTAATTAAAGAATAAATAAGACAAATTTTAAAATGGTTCAAATTTAAAACATAATAAAAGTCCTAATTCACATAACAATAAAAAGAATAAACTATCTACACCTTATATGTAACTATTTTCTTTACAAAATAAATGAAGATCTTCAAAGATACACAAAGTAGATTTGAACAAATTTTTAAAGGTACCAGACTTTTGGAAAAGAAAACTCAGTTATCAGAAAAAAGTTAATTCTGAAAAAAATCAGTGTATATATTTATAACTTATTTTCTGCTCTCTTTGGGGAAAAAGAATTACTTTTCACCGGTTGCCAGCTAACTTGCAATGCCTCAGTGAGGGAAGTCTACTTCCATACCCTATTGAAGGAAGAATGACCCTCCTTGGTCACTTGCTGTAGCCAAAGGAAATAAAGAAAATGGATCTCTGCTATTTTGCAACAGAAGCTTAAAAAGCCTTCCCTTAGTTTCATCATGCACTTTTTCCTACTTTATGAGGTAGATGAGGTAGAAATTCCATTCCCTTAATGTGGTTCCAGAATAAATAACAAACGGAACGTAGCAAAAGCATATGGGTATGTATGTGATATGAACATGTGTTTGAAGTTTGGGGATTGCTATTGACTGAATGTTTGTCTACCCCCAAAATTAATATGCTAAAATGTGTATGGAGACATTCATTTGGGAGTTAATTAGGACATGAGAATAGAGCCCTCATGAATGGAATTAGTATGTGTATAAAAAGAGGTCAGAGAGCTAGTCTGCAAGCAGAAAGCAGACTCTTACAAAATACCCGATCTACCAGCACCTTGATCTTGGACTTCCCAGCCTCTAGAGCCATGAAAGATAAAGTTTGCTGTTTAAGCAAGTCTATGATAATTTGTCCTAACAGCTTGAACTAAGACAGACGTTGGTACAGAGAAGTAGGATGCTGCTGTAACAAATAGCCTAAAATATGAAAGCGTCTTTGGAACTAAATATTGAATAGAGGCTGGAAGAGTGGTGAAGTGCAAGCAAGAAAAAACCAGCATTGCTGTGAAGGGAATTTGAAAGGTGATCCAGGTTAGGACTCAAAAGAAAAAGGAGAGTTTCAGAGAATGCTTCCATTGTCCTAGAGGTGATGTAAATAATCATGATCAGAATGTCAGTAGACTTATGCAAGATAAAGGAGATTCTTTTTAGGTCTTAGGTGAAAATGAGAAGCTGTTACTAATGAAGAAACAGCGATGCTTATTATAAAGTAGCAAAGAACCTGACTGAACTGTGTTCAAGTTCTAGTGTTTTGTGGAAGGTAGAATTTATGAGCCATAGAATTGGGTATTTAGCTCAATATATTTCTAAACAGTAGTGTTGTAGGACAACTTGGACTTACCTGTCTGCTTATAAAATGTGAGAAGAAAGAAATAACTTGAAGGTAGAATTATTAAATGAAAATGAGTCAGAACTGAAATCTGTAAATTCTCAACCTATCCAGATTGAAAAAAAAAAAAAATGAGAAGACATATTCAGGAGATAACATTAGGAGTGTGGCTAAGTAACCATGTGATAAGACTAGTGTGTGAACCAGGGACTTAATCAGTACCTCAGCTGGAAAAGTGTCAGTTCATACTGAATGGAAAAGAAATCAAAGGGAATTAAGGAAGATTGTCAGACTGTTTGGATTTTACTGGACAGGACTATAGCGCTATTTGGCTGTCAACTGTACTCCTCTAGACAAAGAAAGAATGGCATCCCCGCAACAAAGTCAATTCAGACTTTGGTCTAAGGTGCCTCCTTAGTTCCAAACGGAACCATTACCTGGCAGCAGAATATCTGACCACTCCCCAAAGCTGGTGATCCTGCAGAACCAAAGGACCTTCACCCGGCGGAGCTGCAGAGGCAAAACCACAGCCTTAGTGGGTTTGGAGAGCAGAGTGTAAAGTCGAAGAGGATGTTAAAGTACTAAAATATGTTCCAAGCCACACAGATAAGTTGTCTCATTTAATCTTTAAAATCGTCAGTTATATATAATTTTGCCTATATTCTGGAACTAAGATTCCTCACAGAGTAGTACAAAGAAGAGCTATGTTTACAAAGTTATACCTGCCTCCTTTTATTTAGATATAAATGGTTATTATTATTCTGTGTTAACTCTTTAGAAATGAAAGTTTCTTTATTGATTTTTTTCATTTTTCTTTCTATTTTAAAAGTGGTACATAATCCAGTCAACTTTCTTTAGAAAATCACCTTATTTAAATTTAAAATAGCTTCCAAAGTAAAAATGAGGGTAACAGCTGTAAATTTCTTATTTAAATAAAATAATCATGAAATACTGTTTTTTGATAAACATTATACCAAGAACACATTTGTTTCTAATTGAAAAACAAAGATTTACAGGGACATGCATATTTCCATCCACATTTTCCATAATTGGTTTTTATGTATGATATTTCATACAAATGCATGTTATAGGATTGGTTGTTCAGTAAACCAAATTTACTTTTTTGCAAACTAGAATTTAAACAAAAGCGTGTTATTTCTTAATGGAATACTGTGGACCTGTTTCTCTAATGAGGTCTCTGCATTTTATCAAACTTGTCTACTACTAAATCCTTCAAGAGAGCCACACATTTTAAATTGGTTAATGTTAAGGTCTTTGGATATTTGGATTATAAAAAGACAGTTTTAAATTCTATGATAATGCTGTTGAAACATCAGGGTGGGTCAGACATTTAATGATTAACTTCAGTAACAATCCTCCTGGCAATGAAGGAGCCAAACAGAGTATATGGAAATTTCCCATTCAGCTGACATGTGGGCAGCCAAAGACATTGCCAAGCATTTTCATAGAGAGTCTTAAATATCTATTTATTTTTCTGCTTATGTTTAAGACTTCTTTCTGTTGGCATATTAGCATTTGCTAATATTTGGATAATTCTAATACCAGTTTTGTATCACACTAATTAACAGCAGAGGCATAATTATTAATTCTATATTATTTTAACTTGCTAACGCTGGACAAATTTTAACTGTAGTTCTTCCCTTTTCACCTCCATAATAAGTGTCATGAAAGTAGCAATGTGAGTAAAGGAACCCATACCCAACCTGTAGGAAAAATGGTAGATAGTGGGTCAAGGGGAAAGAGCTAATATTTGGTAGACAAAATAGAGAGACAAAATATGAAAAGGGTGAAAGGAACGTGTAGAGAAGAGGTTTAGGCTATGAGTGGATGCTTGAAAATTTTGAGACAAAGTAGTCATGTTTAACAAACGGATTGTTTAGAATTGTTTGGGAGAAAGCATTGGATAAGGACACATGAAAAATTATGGGGCCTCATAAGCTGAGGTCTTATAGACCAAATTTGTGGATTACCTATGGAAGTGTCACTTATCCATGGAATGTGGGTGGTATTACTTAGAGATATCAGACCTAGGTGGGCTACTCTTTAAACCTGGAGAAATTATCCAATTAATAAAATGCAATGTTCTAATTTGAAATAGGATCCCTTAAAGAGAGTGTTGATATCATAGTAAGCCCTTATTTCACTCGTGTATGCATTATTCAATTGCTTTTAATATCCTGCTCATTTATTGCAGAGCTGCAGAGGACTACTCTTCTGTGTCTTACCATAGAGGGTTGGGTAAAAACAGTATCAAGTGAAACAGTGAAGCTTAAAAAAACAAAAACCCGTGCATATTGCACAAACACAGAGCAAGAATTATAAACTCTGCTGGGTGGCAGATGAGTGGGGATGTCTACTAAGTCTCACGCTAGTTGTGAATTCTGCAATATATAAAATAAGTCTGAAGTTCAAGGGAATGGGAATAAAGGGTATTAAGACATTAAGAAAGTGAGGAAAGTAGACCGTGAACAGTGTCTGTATGTGGTGACCAGTTGAGATGAGAATGGAATTTTTACAGGATAATAAATATTGTTAAAGGGGAGAAGAAGAAAAAGAAACTATAAATGTCCAGATAAGTTTTATATTATGTTTATATCTTCTTGCCAATTTCAGTTAAACAACTGAGAAATCTGAAGAAAATAAACAATATAGTACTAATAGCAAGAAATTTAAATGGAAAATAAGGATTTTGAGTTTTTTATTGGAGCTTTTGAAGCAAGAAAGTGAAAAATCAGTGTAAAGATAGGTATGACTGTGGTAATTACTAAAACACAGAAATGAAAAATTGTAGCCAGGGAGAGCAGGTATGAGGCAGGTAAAGGAAAAGCCTTCACTAGTATCAGTGGCCAACTTTAGTAATAGTATTCAGTGACCAGATATTAATGGTCATAAAAAATAAATGAGGCTTTGTTATTTAATTGGCCTGAGTACAAAGAGAAATGTCAATAATTTTTTTTTTAATAAAATAAGAAGACACAAAAGAAAGCTGATTCTAAATGTAAGATACTGTTCTTGTCCACGTGCATATTGTGGAGTTGTCAGAAGTTAACAAATAGGCAAAATATTAAGGTAAATTTATGTGCAATAATTATGCAGAAAAGATCAAAGGTAGGAATGAGCATTTAGGTATTATCTCAGAATGGTGACAAGTGAGATAGGAAAAAGACAGGACTATCAACACTGAACTTAGAAGGAAACTATAATTTTTATTAGATGAGTCATAATAATGATTAGAAGTCAATGTTCTTAAAGGAAGTAGGTAAGATAGCAACAATTTGTAAAATATATTGATAATCCTTTGTGATGTTCTGACAAATATCCTGAAAATTCAGTTGTTAGATAAGACATTGAAAAAACATCTTTCTTTAGCATTTAAAATATTTATCTAGAAGTATCCGTTACATACAAGGGTGGGAGAAAGGGCGTTTACAGTTTGCATGGAAAGTATACAATAATTAATAAATAATAGTACAAGAGTAAATTGTTTCATGCACCCACAACTGTAAAACTACTCACACCCACCCCTTTGTTCAACCTAAACATGAACTCTTTGGAGCTATGCATTTGCAAAACATAAGTGACAACAGATGGCAGTAAACAATGCATTTTTTTGATAAATAATTAACAACTTTTGCCAAATGCCAGTGGTAATAAAGATATCTGCTTTATCTTAAACTACAAGGAATTAAATATCTGATGATAATAAAGACAACTTTGTTTGATTATCTGAATATCGCGCATTTGTTGGCATAGTGTTAAATAATAGCAACATGGCCTAAACTTAGCTCTGCTTTTACGTTACCATTTTTTAAATAAGTAAGGCAGTTATTGTATTTCATGAAGCCAAGATAAATCTTTAATCGATTTTGTCATGTCTTGATTATTTGGAAAGCAGGATGACAGATAGAAAAGAAGTAAAAATCTGTCCAGTGTAAGGTGAAATTTATTGCTGTAATTTTACAAAAGAGTCCCTTTGATGTCATAAACTGCAAGAAAAAAGCATGAACTGTTTATTATAGAAACATAAGAATAGTGATATGAAATTGCAGCCTTTATAATGTTCCACATTTTATGTTGGATAATTCATTCTTGCCCCACTGTAGAAAACAGTAAATTGATTTTGATTTCGTATGCAGCTGTCCCATTAATTTTCATAGCATAACCTTAGGAAGATCGTAGTTGAGTTTGCTCACATCAGCTTTACAAGTGAGAGCTTATCACTCCCTGAAGCAAAAAATGTAATATTATCAAGAAACACATCTTCAGGTCTAACTATTTTTTAAAAACTGTGACATATAAATTATCTATGTGATACTGTTGATGTATCCATTTCTCTAAAACTGTTAACAAAATAGTTCAAAACTCAGAAAATGAGATCCTTGCCTTTAATGATACTATCAGCTTTATAGCATATTTTTTGAAGGCGGATAAAAACCATTTAACCTCCTTATGTCCCCACCCCCCAGCAATCACCACACGGTCCTCCAAGTCCATGAGTTCTTTTTCATTTTTGATAGATCCCTGCACCCTCTTACCCTCCTACCATAGCTGTCTACCTGCTCTCTATCTTGCTTGTAAATAGTTTCTTTGCATATGTAATCAAGTTAAGATGAAGTCATTAGAATAAGGCCTAATGTAATATGATCCATGTCTCTGTAAGAGAAGGAAGGGAGACAAAAAGGCACAAGGAGAACACCATGGCAGAGATCAGACCAATGCATCTGCAAAACTAGGAACCCCATTACTACTGGCAATGCAAAGGCTAAAAGAGAGTCATGGGACAGATAGTACTCAGAGACTTCAGGGAGCAAGGCTCTGCTGACATCTTGATTTCAGAATTCTAGCCTCTAGAACAATGGGAGAATAAATTTGTTATTTCAAGCTACCCTGTTTGTGAGAGAATGACAATCAGAGAAATGTGAGCTTTCTATAAGTAAAGTCTTTGTTGTATTAGCTGTACTATCACCATTGTCCAGAATAGTGACTGACCCATAATAATTAAGTAAAATATTATTTTATAAGTGAATAGACAGGAAATTTACTGCATTGATATTTCTTGTGTGACTAATAAGCAGAAGTCATTACAAGAACCAATGCATAATTTACTCAACTATGTAACTTACTCAAACACTGACTTCTTCTCAGTTTTATTTTTAATATTTTCAAAACATTTTTGTATACACCTTTCTGTAGCAAATATCATAATCTACAGTAACATTTTATTACTGCTTTCATAATTTCTCTCCTTACCTTTGGCATTCATTAAAAACACAGATTCTCCTAAAGCAGACTCCACTGAATAGTGAATCAGAATTTAAGAGAAGCCTCTGCACATTTACACTTTCTAAAGTGACCTTGACTTCTGTGATTCTCCTATAATGGCATAGACTTAATTTTCCTTGTTTCCCTCTACCATGCAGTACTACAAACCAGAGAAATAATGGAATCCACCTTAAAGAATAACTCTGAAAGGTCGAAAGAGAAAAGTAAACTGGTTTGGAAGAATATAACTGAAGAATTAGGGGAGCATGTTGTTTTAGCACCCCCCACTCAATATAATAGGCCACAACACTTAGAGTTTGGACTCCAAATTTAACAGAAGACAGCCCTGATGGGGGATCTAGAGGGAGCTCTTCTACAATAAGTGGCCAGGTGAAGTACTTTTATTTTCTGCTGAGTCTGAGACTACCGTTTTCAATCACATGACAGAAGGTAGTTTAGGAGCATAGCCAAGGAGAATTATACTGCAACAAATGTTAGCCCAGGGAATCTACTTGGCCTCACAGGCCTCAGTGTTCTTTCCCTCATAAAGATTCAACTAGTGGTCAGAGGCATAAAAAATCAAAATTGCATTACAATAAGTGGCAGACCTAATAAATGCTATTCAACCTTACAGGCCGCATACATATTCCCCTTCCAGTTGGTCCAATCTGGAAAAATACCTTAGGTCCCTTCAGGTAGCTCTGGAAAGGTCAGTGGGAGTCTGAAGGGAATAGACAAACCATGCAACCCAAAATACCATTTCAAAGCCTGAAAATTACATTTTTATTGAAAATACAGGCAAAAATAAGCTAACATACATGCATGTTATACCTAAACATTTTGACTGCTAGTTAAAATTTAAGATATAAATACAACTTGGATTCTTTTAATGTAATAATTAAAATGCCCAAAATACAAATGGAAAAGATCCATTATAATAATAACAAAGGACATCGTAAGATAAATGATATATAACAACCAATTTAAGCCAATACTGAGATGAATCAGATATTGAAATTGCATGACAAGGATTTTAAAGAAGTCAAAAATATTCCAACAAGAAATTAAAAACTCTTTGGAAAAAATTGAGAAAATATAAATTTTCAATAAGTGAATAAAAGTTATAATAAAGAATCAATTTTTATTCCTACCAAAATTTCATGGTGATTCCCTTTCTCCATCCTAACCAACACTTGCTGTTTGTTGATTTATTAATGATAGCTGATCTGACAAGTGTTAAGTGATTTCTCATTCTGGTTTTACTTTTCATTTCTTTGTTGATTAGTGGCATTGAGCATCTCTTCATAAGTCTATTGTCGATCTGTATGTCCTCCTTGGAGAAGTGTCTATTCAGGTCATTTGATCATTTTTTTTTATTGAATTGTTTTTTTTGTTGTTGTTGTTTTTTGTGTTGACTTTTAAAGTTATTTATAAATTCAGGACATAAACCCTTTATCATAGGTATGATCCAGTGATTCCAACTTTTAGAATATATCAAAAATCCCAAAAACACTAATTCAGAAGAATATGTGCACCCCTATGTTCACTGCAGCATTATTTACAATCACCAAGGTTTGGAAGCATCCCAAGGGTCTATCAGTGGATGAATGAATAAAAAAGCTATAGTACTTTTATACCATGGAATACTACTTGACTGTAAGAAAGAAGGAAATCTTATCCTTTGCAACAGCACAGATGGAGCTGGAGTATATTATACTATGTGAAATAAGCCGGTCACAGGTGATTTAACTCAAATATGCAATCTAATGAACAAAATAAACTAATAAATGAATTAGAAACAAACTCATAGATATAAAATAGACTGGCAGCTGTCAAAGGGGAAGGGAGTTGAAGGGATGGGTGAAATAGGTGAAGGGATTGAGCAAAAAAAAAACCCCCAAAACAGGAAACCTCATAGACTCAGCTAAGAGTGCGGTGATTACCAGAGGGAAAGGAAGGCAGGTAGAGGGAGAAAAGGACATCGGGGGATCAATAGTGACGGAAGGAGACCTGGGGTGGTTTTGTACACCTGAGGCCTATATAATTTATTGACCAATGTCATCCCAATAAGTTCAATGGAAAAGAAAAAAATGAGTATAATGGAGATAACAGAAGGCATATTCAATAAAATGGAAAAGAAGATCAAGAGAATTTACTTGATTTAAAAAAACGAAAGAGAAAAATGATTTAAAAAATGAAGATAACCTTAGGGATTATAGATAAATAAAAATTCAGTATTTGTATCATTGAAGACCCCGAAAGAAAAGGGCATAGCTCATAAAGAGTATTCAAAGAAAAGATGACAGAAAACTTACCAAATTTGTAGAAAGGTATAAATCTATAGATTCAAAAAACTAGGAGAACCTGAAACAGGTAAAACTAAAGACATTTATGCCAAGACACACACTATTTAACTGAGACTAAGGGGAAAACTTAAGACAAACCAGAGAGAACTGACATATTGCATATAGGGGAACTTCAACTTGAGTGATAACAGATTTCTTCTCTGAAGCCATGGAGACCAGGCAGTTTTTAAATGTTGGACTACCAAAAGTTTTGTGTCTGGTGAAACTTTCTTTCAGGAATGAAGACAAATTCAAAATTTTCTCATCCAAAGAAAGTGTAAAGGAATTTGTTTCCAACACACGCAACCACTTCTTTAATTTTTTAAAAGTGTTCATGAAAATAACAAAGTGAACTTTGATAGATGATTGGATAAAGCAGATATGGTGAAACAGAATAGTACTCAGCCATGAGAATATTAAATACTGCCATTTGTGACAACGTGGATGGATACTGAGAGTATCATGCTAAGTGAAATAAGTCAGATAGAAAAAATTAAGAACCACATGGTGTCACTCATATGTGGGATATAAAACTAAAAACAGTAAGTGAACAAACAAGAAAAATAAATAAAAACTCATAGACACAGACAACAGTATGGTGGTTACCAGAGGGAAGGAGGGTGGGGGGTAGTAAAAGGTAAAGGGCATCAAATATATAGTGATGGGAAAAGATTTGACTTTGGGTGGTGGGCACACAATGCAATATACAGATGATGTATTATAGAATTGTACACTTGAAACCTATATAAGTTTATTTACCTGTGTCACCCCAATAAATTTTATGAAATATATTTTTGAAGAGAATATTTTAGGAACACAGCAAAGGAAGGAAGGTGAATATGGTTCTAATAGAGCAACAGGGAGGATCTTTGTGCTGATGACTCTTCTTGTCTTTGGTGGTGTACATGAAATAAAGTTACAGAGAACTAAACACACACTCGCGAATGAGTGCAAGTAAAACTGTGGAAATCTGAATATTAAAAAAAAGTTTAAAATATGATCGGAATTACATTTACAAAGAGATAAATTTATGGGAACCTGCCTTTACCAATCTCAGGTTATTCTACATTCTAAGCTTCTTAAATATGTGATCTTGGAGTCTCTTTTTAGTACTAAGAATGAGCATAAGAGAATTTAATAACTCATGATTTCCACTACATTTAACTTGTGCTAAAGATCTTTCCATTCCCCCAGGTATTTATTTTAAATATACTGTATCAAGGTACATCAATGCCTGAATGAATAAATGAATATATTTCCCAAGGCCTAAATTCTACAAAATAAAACTCTACTATATGTATGATTATTTATGCTTCTTTGTTGATTATAAAGATTGGGAATATTAATACTACAAATGTATGCATTTTTAATATTTCTTTCTTACATTTTTGCATATTATCCTTATTCATTCTGCAAGACATTTCCTTAATCAATCAATATTTTCCTATATTTCTTGTTTTAAAAATAAATTCTCATGTCATTAACATTTAGCACAATATGAATTATGCCTTTCCTTTCTTTATAAAGATTGAATGTAGTAGAAAATGAATTAATAGTGTGCAAACAACAATGCTATTTGTCACATATATTCTAAATAGTGGCAAATAATTTATCTTCATGATATCAAAACAAGAGAGATGAATAAATTATAGACATCACAGGTATAGTTATGCTATAATAACATGCATCATTAGAGTAGGAAAAAAATAAAAAATAATGTATTTGGGATGATTTATTTGTATTAAAACAAGGATCTTATCTGAACAGATTGCTTGACAAAACTAAACATGAACTAACAATAATATATAAAGGACTTGTATGTTAATTAACTGGCATTCAAACACTGGTCTGCTTCTGAAAATAGTAGCTCAACCAAAAATTCACAGTTACTCAACTTGCAGAACTAGATTGGGTGAAATATTATTTACTTATTTAGACTTCTCCAACCAGAAAAATGCAAGGCTTTAGTTGAAGTCAGCTGTGAAAAGAGCCCATTTGCCCCTATATTAAATTATGAGCTACTCATTTGGAGAAACTTTTGTGTCTTATAATTATTGAGAGTCTTCTTAAACAAATGTTATGGAAGAAAATAAGAATATCACCATCTTAAGTAAATGAGTGTCTGCAACTAATTTTTGCATTATTGAAGTTTTTGCTGATGTCAATCTGTCCTTATCATTATATTTATTCATGTGTGCTCCCAATCTTGCTAATGGATGACATTGCTAAATTGAGAGGAAAATGATATCCCCATTAATCCTTCAATCAATTTAATGAAAACTCAAGAAAAGCAATTGCTAAATAACAAACAGCAGCCACCAAAGTAGATAGCAACACCAGCAGAAATTAAACTCAATCAACAGTGAAGCCACACAAATCATTATCAGCTCCTCATGTTTCTATTATTTTTGTTGTTACTATTTTTTTTAATCACTACTTAGAAAAATTTCTTTCATTTGGATTAGGAAAAGATTGCAAGACATACAGTGACATCCTTAAGTGGGAAAAAATGAAACGCTATCACCCTAAGGTTAGACCGTTTTTATTTTTTGTCTGTCCTTGCTCTGTCCATATTAAAACCGGAACTGAACAGGGAAGATAGCATACTCTCAGTGCCAAGAAGTAATTCAGTCTGACATATTATGACTAAACTTATAACTGTAAATATTGAACTGAAAGAAAATGTGATATGTGACAAATGGACAACTAATTACCACATCTGTAATATGTCATCAGGACAAAAATGATGTATAAATATGTAGTCATACACAACTATGTTCTATGAACCTAAAGCAAACATCCCACCCAATTGCTTCTTTAACAATATGAAATTGCTACAAAAATTAATGTTTTGCTGTTATTATTTTAAATTAATTTATACTACATAATTGCTAAAGACATGGATAATATGACTATTAAATTATTTTAAACATTGAATGCAACAAATCCATACCTACGATTACAAAGGATATATTATAACAAACATTTTCACAAATATGAGGTATCAAAAAGCAACTAGAGAAATCTGGTAGAACCACTGCAAAACTACAAAACGATTTGAAAATATATACCTAAATTATCTAATTATCTGAAAATGTAAATCATTGTATTCTAATAGGATAAATAAAAATGGAAACTTGGGGTTAAATTAGATTCTAAATAAACAAGTCATACATTGTCTTATGCATTTGGGCAGTTTTTAAATTCAGTCTACAGCATCAATTCTTTTTTAAGTTGCCATATCTTTTTTTTTTTAATTTTATTTACTTATTTTTAGAGAGACTGGGAGGGAGAGAAAAACAGAGGGAGAGAAACATCATTGTGAGGTTGCTTCCTGCATGTCTCTCATTGGAAACCTGGCCAGCAACCTAGGCATGTGCCCTGACTGAGAATCGAACCAACGACCCTTTGGTTCACAGGCCAGTGCTCAATCTACTGAGCCACACCAGCCAGGGCTACAGCATTAATTATTTATTATTGTTATTATTAGTAAACTTGGTGAGTAAATATACTTACTCCAACCTCAACATTTTGTTGGCTGTATAGACATAAATACTTAAAGTATAAAATATTTAACCTTTAAGGCTGCCACAGTCCACAGCATAAAGCAAACTACAACATACGTTTCTGTCCCTGAACACTTAGTTTTGATGTCCATAAAATTTACTGTTTATTTATCTTAGCAATTGTTATGTATATACGCTTGACTTAGGCAAAAAAAAAAGATCTTAAATAAAGATAAAAAGGAAATCATACTAGAAATATAAAAATAAAAACCCCATTTTATATTTACTCTTAAAAAACAGTTTATAAGTGAATCTGTGTAATCAATTGAGCAGCAGGGCAGCATTGAATATGGTTGACTCATACAGTATTCATACAATGAAATTATACTTTTGAGTTAGTTTAATACCTCCCAGGATTAGATGCAGGGTGAATACCTCTTAAAGAATGTACCCATCTCTGCATTTTGAAGTGAAATCTTGATGAAACACATACATTATGTTCATGTATATATATAATAGCTTCTGAGCTCTTTATTGTCTTATTGTCTTATAAAATTTTCAAATTTAGTGATTATACCTGGCTGTTTTGCCAAGTATAATTTTGTTCTGAAATTGAGGGGTTGATTATGGTGCCCTATGTTCTATTTCCCCCTGGCACTCCCATTCTTTAAGCAGGCAATTGAGTAATTGTGTAGATGTTTC
Organism: Mormoops blainvillei; assembly: GCA_004026545.1. Classification (NCBI taxonomy): domain Eukaryota; kingdom Metazoa; phylum Chordata; class Mammalia; order Chiroptera; family Mormoopidae; genus Mormoops; species Mormoops blainvillei. Next base: position 223,577 of record PVJD01001821.1, read on the forward strand.
AAGATATCTTACAGGTATGAAGTTTACATAAACCACAACCACCTTGAAAATAGAAGCTTAGATTAGCTTTACCTCCTTATCTGTTTCCTTTTTCCCATTCTCTCAACCTCGCTTCCTGCATGTGCTTTTCAAATAAAATACTTGGAACCAAGTCCTTGTCTTGAGTTCAGCTGTATGGGAAATCCAAAAGAAAGCACCCTCCTCGTCGCCCATATAGAAACTAAGAAATCAACAGATTTAAAGCCTCATTTAATATAATACAGTAGTTTCTTGTTTGTACAACAAATAGGTTTTCTTTGCCTTCATTATCCTGGATGTCTCTGTATCATTAGCAACTCCTCTAGTCTTTCAAATTTGATGGCTTCTTTTTGTTTATTTCCTTTTGCTGTTCTTAAGTGCTTTTATATCTGTCACTTGTTACTGAAGTGTTTGTTTTTTTTTTAATAAAACAGTTGATAGCATTTTATTATCACTTGCAAAGAATTGATTTTATAATACTACCCCAGTTCAAGACATTTGTTATTATGTAGTAATATATACTTTGATTTTTTTCTCTTTTATACCCCATTTCTAACCCCATTTCCCTTAATAACACAGGTGCCCACTCTAGTATATGCATACATAAAACATTATTCAAATAAACATTTTATATTTACTTTATATTTATATGTAAATATATCTTTGAGAAAAGTATGTTTTCTCATTCAGTGGGCTATCTTTTCATTTACTTGATGGTTTCCTTTGCTGTGCAAGAACGTTTTAGTCTGATGTAGTCTCATTTGTTTGTATTTTCTACTGTTTCTTTTGCCTGAGGCAATATATTTTTTTTTAAAAAGTGCCATGAGAAATCTCTGAGATTTAACTGCCAATGTTTTCTTCTAAAATTTTTTATGTTTTTGAGTCTACCATTTAAATATTAAAAAAAATATATTTTATTTATTTTTAGAGCAAAGGGAAGAGAGGGAGAAAGAGAGGTAGAGAAACATCAATGTGTGATTGCTTCTCATGCGACCCCTACTGGGGCCCTGGCTCTCAACCCAGGCATGTGATCTAACTGGGAATGGAACCCGAGGCCCTTTGCTTCTCAGTCCAGTGCTCAGTCCACTGAGTGACACCAGCCAGGCTAGCATTTAAATCTTTAATCCATTTTGACTTTATTCTTTTGCATGGCCTAAGAAGGTGTTCTTGTTTCATTTTTTGCATGTATCTGTCCAGTTTACCCAACACTCTTTATTGAATAAACTATCTTTAGTACATCGTATGTTTTTGCCCCCTTTATCAAATATTAATTGACCATACAGGTGTGCTTTGTTTCTGGGCTTTCTACTCTGTTCCATTGATTTATATGTCTGTTTTTATGCCACTGCCATGCTGTTTTGTTAATATGGCCTTGCAGTACTGTTTGATGTTGGGTAGTGTGAGTCCTCTACCTTTGTTCTTTCTCAAGATTGCTGTGGCTATCTAGGGTTTTTGTGGTTCCATATAAATTTATGGAATATTTTTGATTGATATAAAAGATAACAGTTTGTTCAAAATAAAAAGACCAACAATGTATTTGATTATGTATGCTCATCTATATATTTATATGTATATGTACATAAATACATATGTTTTTGTGTGCTTATATGTAAGTAACATGAATGACAGCAATGATAGAAAAGATCAAGGGGAGGAATTAGGATTTTTTTAAATAAGATACTGACACTACAGGTAAAATGGTATGGTGTTATTTAGGGACTGGAAATCATCATAACTGTATATTGCCAGGTCTAGGACAGCCATGTAAAAAAGTAAAAAAAAAAAAAAAAAGAATCGTAAGTGGTTTACTAAAAAGGAAAGAATAAACTCATATACAATGCTCAGTTAAAATTACAAAAGACAGAAAAAAATGAAAGACAGAAATAGGAACAAAGAACAGAAAATAGAAAACTGTAATAGATATGTTAGATTTTAATCCAAAATATCAATAATCACTTTAAATGGCAGTAGTCTCAATGCACAAGTCAAAAGACAGAGATTGTCAGAGTAGATAAAAAATGACCAACTCCGTGTGGTCTACAAAAGAGCAAATTTAAATATATACATATATAAATATATATAGTAGATTACATGAATTTTTGCTGTTGCTTTATGAGTTTCTTATATTCCAAAAAACAAATAATCTTATTAAAAATGGGCAGAAAAACTGAATGCATTATTTCTCTCAATAAGACATAGAAATGACCAACAGGAATATAAAAAAAAATATTCAACATCATTAATTAGGTAATGCAAATAAAACTACAATGAGCTATCACTTCATAACTTCTTTTAGAAAAATATTATTTTAAAAAGCTAACAAATATTGATGAGGCTGTAGACTATAGGTAACCCTTCTGCACTGTTATGGAAATGTGCACTGGTACAGGAACTATGAAAACTATACAGGAAGTATGTAAACAGAATTTCCTCAAAATAGAAATACCACATGATCCATCAATCCCACTTTTGGGGATTTTTCCCGAGGAAATAAAGTGCAATCTTAAAGATATATCTGCACTCTCATGTTAATTGCAGCAATATTCATAGTAACCAAGATATGGAAAAAAAACTAAGATTCTATTACTGGATAATTGGAAAAAAAATATATTTATTCATATCTATCTTTCTATTGCATATATAATGGTATATTATTCAGCCATAAAAAGAAGGAAATACTTCTATTTGTGATGACATGGATGGATCTTGAGGGCATTCTCTTATGTGAAATAAGCCAGAGAAAGACAAATACTGTATTACCTCACTTATCTCATTTATCTGTGGAATCTAAAAAAGCCAAATTCCTAGAAACAGAGCAGGATGATGAATAAGCAAATATAAATGTCTCTAGTATTTTATTATCATTATCTCCTTGTCAATATCCACTGCCATACAAAGCTAAGCTAGAAATAGAGAAAAATTCTCTGAATCTCATAGGATACATATATAAACACAATAAAAAGAGCTGAATAATAAATTAAATCTAAATAATGAAGAACATTCTGTATTACAATGAGAAATGCAGAATTTTTTTTTGCTACTAAATAACTAGTGACACTATCTGCAATAATAAATTGCTGAGAAAACTCATTTCCCTCTTCTCAAATTAAGCATCAAGGGAAATACAGTTAAATCACAGCATTCTTTTCATTTATTTAAACATTCAGAACAGACCACAGATGGTTTAAAAATATGACTTTATCATTCTGGTCATTTACAAGTGTTCTGTAGTAACTAATCAATAAATGAATAGCAAGAAAAAATATGTTTGCCCATTCATGGACATGTCAGAAAATGTGTTGCTTTCTAATTTAGATAAGAGCAATTAAATACTTATGATGATTATAAATTAATAATTATTTATGAAATATGAAGTATGTTTAATTAACACTGCGTTGTACACTTTTACTGAACTGGTTTGCATATTTTAAATACATGATAATTTGGGCAAAAGTTCAAGTCTAAGTTTTCATTGAATTATTTATGGAAAGAAAGTTAAGTGAAATATTGGGAATTACTGTCATGCAGAGTGGATGAAATTATTATTATTATCACATTCTGTTTAAAAAAGTATGGGAAAAGCAAAACTCATACTTTGTAAAAGAAATGCAGTGCAATTCAAGCCATGACATATTATAACTAAGTTTAATAACTAACTGAATATAAGTTAGTATCTCTTTGGTATTTTTGGTTTACATTTCACTGTTCTTATAATATTGCCAAGATATAAGTACTGTAGACATGCGAGAGTGCAGAAACAGAGAATACTAATAAATATGCCAAGTGATATTTACTATGTACTCAAAATATAATTGCAGATAAAAGAGTTAAAAAATGTATGAAGAAATTAAAACAGTTAAATATTCTCAAATAAATATATGTAGTTTGATATAAAATAACATAGATATTATTAAAATACAAATATAAATAATTACATATATTAAATTCTACAAATATTATTTTGTGGTAGCCTGCAATTTGAGTATATCGTTATCATCACTTCGCTTTAAACTACTTGTTGCCTGATGCAACTTTATCATTTTAATGAAGATTTTAAAATTAAGGACATTTTGGTGCTCTTCAGACTTCATACAATCACATACTTAAAATTTTAGGAGTCTTTCTGCCCTGCTGAAATAAATTATTTTAAGGAAAGAGAGAATCAGGCAATGAGTCTGATTTTGTAGTGAAGGATTAGTTTCAGAACTGTTTTTGAAAAGGAGCAACATTTTTTTCTACCAGTCAACTCTCTGGTGTTCGGCCTGAGTATTTGAAAAGGAGAAACATTTACAAAAAAACAAATTAAAGCAAAATCACAGTGAAAAGAAGTATTAAATGTACAAGTTTATTTTATGAAACATGGAAGACTTCTCTAGAGACATAGCTATTTCAATCCTCCTTAGAGTAAGTATAATGGAGGCAAATAGAGGTGCCCTCCCTCCACCACTTTTTTTTTTTTTTTTTTTTTTAAGCAGCCACATGCAGTTTTAAAATCTTCAGGCCTCAGCTTTCTCAGTTAGGAATTTGTGACTACTGATTGATATAGTATGACCTGCAAATGACCTGAGAAGCACAATAGTGCAGTAAACTTACCCAGTAAGAACTTGTGCAAATTGTTCAGAATTTGATTGGGTCACAGGTTGTTGAGCGCATATGTTTGATAATGTGGGAATCCATATATGTTTGAGGGGCACTTAATAAAGAACTGATTTTGGGGTGAATACAGGGGAGCTACAGAATATATGTTTTAAATTTTATGTACCCTCCCCACTGCCTGTAGTCTGAGGCTTAATGACGTGTGGATATTACATGATACACTAGCCAAACTGGTATATTTTAGGGGCATGCAGCAATAATTACTTTTCTATATATTTTGTAATAATAATATTGTCCCTCAAGCATATGCAGATTTGCTGGGAGTGAGCTTATATTGGCTACATATTGGAATCTCTCTTTTGGGCTTGGATTGAGATCTAAGTATGCCCATATTTCTCTCATGATCCTTGAACTAGCATCCATGTTTTTTTTTTTCCATTGAAAGGTAAATCTTCATCACTAGAGATCACTCAGGCTCACAAGAATCTGCTCATCTCATGCCTACTAATATCTCATGGCTAAATCCAACGTCAAAGAGGCAGGAAAATATATGCTTTTAACAGAGAGATATTGGAGGACTGAGTATGTATTTGTTGAAGAATGAACTGATCCACCTCACTCTGCTCTCTTATTTATAATCTCTTCTCGCTCACCTAAATATGCATTTTCTTTCACCTAAGACTTCATCTCAAGTGACTCACGTAATCACTACCTAAAATCAAATACCAGGATTTTACAATCTATGTTTTATAATCCAGATGTCAGTACAAATTATTTGGAGACCTATAAATTAAAATGAGAAATATTTTGGCTCCACCCCTCCACCCTTGTCCCCCTACCTCTCATACATACATACACATTCAACCAACCAAGAATTTCATAGAATAATCACAGTAAATAATTCTATTAAAAAAAGGAAGTAGCGGTAGGTAATAGCAGATGATGGCCCTAGTTCTTGCTTGTGTGGCTCTCCAGACCATCGGTTTACCCTTCTTTTTCTATAGTCCTCATTGGAGGCTTAATTAGTGAGTATTGAAAACATGCCTTTCGTTGGAGCATACGGACAAACTAGCAGCCTGATTTCTGTTTGTGGAAAGTTGGATGCCCAGATACGTATTTTGTTTTCACCTACAGTCTACATTTTATACTATTCCAATACCATTTCATATGTACAGCATAATGGCCAGAACAGCATGCACTTTAGAGAACGGTTCTCCTCAATGCTTCAAGTACCCACTTGGCCCCATGTGTCACTAATATTGTAATCCACATCCCAGAGATATTGTTATATCTCCAGCAGGCTCAACCTCTTTTATAGAAGAATGTCAGGACTGATGAGTTTTATATGTGGAGTTGTTTCCAGTCAATTCCATACGCTGAAAGTCCCACCCTAGAGCAACATTTGCATTAAAAAGTTGCTCCTCTCTCTAGGTTAGTTAAAGAGCATTTTGAGGTTTATGGACTTTTTAGGACTACCCCCTTTATCTTTTAGCAGCCCTTCTGTCAGCTGTACCTATGGAAGCCATCTTATTTCTTTCACAGACCTTTTTAAAGGTCTGATTACCATTCTTCAAATTGTACTTTAACTTGAAGTGATTTTTTTAAATAGCAAGACAAAGGATATCTAAGACTGTACTTTAATGGCCATACATTTCTCTGAGAAAATAGTTTCACTTTCTAAGTGTGCAAATTTTGTGCCATTTTCTCTAAAATATGGCAAAATGGCATTACTTTTCTGAGCTCATGACTTTCTTGTAATATTATTAAAAATTCTGTTACCAAAAAGAATTGTTAGTAACAGCTCAGCAATTTCAGTACGTAACTCAACATATTATATCCTAATGCTACAAGTTTGTTAAATACATTCTGTTCTCCAAGTTACTTCAGTGTGTCATGTGCTTTCTAACTAGGCCATGTAGGCAGTCATTTTTTACCCCCCAATAATTTTTCCTCCTCACTACCCATTTTCAAATCCAGTATCACATATTTTAGATTATAGTTAATCTACTTTTTTTGGCATAAAATTCTGTCTCATTCACTTTATAACAATTATATAATCAGAATGGCATCTAGAAAAATTGTGGGTATTTTTCTTCCTTACTTTTTTGTAACTCTGGTATTTGGAGGATCTAGGTTGAGCAAGGCTACGATTGTTGAAGTTGTTATTCTGGTCTGGGTTTTCCTCATATTTTTTCATCATCTGAAGGCTTTTTTACTCATTGTGGAAGCTATCAGTCCTGGTCGCCCATTTCAACAAGCATATTTCAAGACTTTCCCCAAATTAAATAGAGATGGTAGGTAAGTAGGTTTATATTTTGGTGAAAAGATTTGTGTAAATATGAAAAGCTGGAAGAGGGCATCAAAATGTTATGTCAATAAAGTATCAGTGTATTTTTTAAAATTAACATCATATTGGAGAACAAAACACTGTATTTCATTTATTGTTTAGTAGCCATAAAGAAATTTCTTTATAAAATTATTTTCTAATGTATAGTTATAGATTAATAATACTTTCGTGCACTTGAAAGTAGTATTCTGATATCCAGACACCTGCAAAAGTCTATAATTAAGATAGACAAATGATGGCATTACTTTAATTGTTATTTAAAGATGATGATTTTAACGTTAGTATGCACGTCACCATGCTTATACCCAATCATTTTCTTATAGTTAACAGTTTTGTCAAAAAAAGATTCTAGAATTACTCTTACAACATTATCTTCTTTTAAAACTAGACTTGTGTATAGACATCCTATATCCAGTCAGTTTACGTATCATTAGATGGAGCTGTTAACATTGTGGGTAAAATCCCCTGATATAGCAGTCAGGATTCCTACATGGGGATTTAGTTAGTTACTGTCTGGTATTACTGGATGGCAGAACTAAAGGTCATTCTTTGCTTTCTAGGTCTTTATTTTGATGTCCTCTACTTTTAAACAATCTAGATTCAGTGAGCCTGTTTAGAATCTACAATCAAATAATGAAAACCAATTTTGATCCTGCAATGAGCCTGTTTAGACACTTGAGTCTGAATCTTTGTGGAAATCTAGAACTACCTTAACTTTATATGATAATATAGTTATTCTTATGAAACTATTCATATGTGGCATTATTTCTATTCATTATAACGAGTTCTACGTGTTCATATAAAAAGAACACACTGTTTAGGATAAGAAACATCAAAATTCAAATTTAACACTTCAACTTCTTATAGATGTTTAATTGGCAAAGCATTTCACTCCTGGGCAGTACTTAATAAATAACTTATTTGATGACTAGATTCTGCTGAACTCAATGTGGGTACTCAGGAAGGAATTTGTCTTTTATATTTACTTAAATGAATTTTATTCAACACTCAGTTTTTCTCATAATCTTCCAAGTGTGTCCTTTAAACTATCAAGTGGCTTAAGTTGATAGTATTTTGGTTTAGATGTTAGTCATTTATAATTATTTTATTCCATATATTCATAACGACATTATAATAATTAACTATTTGACTCCTGAGAAACTTCTACTGTCAAGAACATAGTTGATGGTTCAGTAGTCAAATCCAAACAAAAGCATTGGCTAAGAGCTTGAAGCCAAGGTATAAAAGTCACCCTTGGTTTAAAATAAAATCTGTGACAGCATTTCTGGAAACTTTGACCCCTGAGATTACAAACTACAAAGAAATCACTGGACATAAGCAAGGTGACTTGCCTACTGTGGTTAAAATCATAGTTTTTAAAGAGCAATTCGTGTAGTGAAGTCTCTTACCTAGATTAAGTTCTCCAACTGTTGTCTAATTTGCAATAGGTGGTAACTAAACCAAATAAATATGTTCTTATACTTAGGAATTATTTATGTTAATATTGTAAAAGTTTTATTCCTGAAGTTCAGCAGGAACTCCATTTTTTACATTTTGCCTGTGTTGTAGGAAGAATAATAATATAAAAATAAACTCTATAGGCTCAGTATTGGAAAAACTTGAAAGTTAAATATCTGCTCTAGCAGTAAATGTGGCAATGTGCTTATACCACATGAACCCCTCTCTCCTCCCTGAAAAAATGTGATAGTATAAACACTCTTATGGGGAGTTTTTGAGAGAATTATATTAGACATCACATGAGAAAGTCCCTATGTGGCACTTCACAAGAAAATCATTGTTTGTTTGTTTTTTAATGATACTTTTATTTTATCTTTGATTTGAAAAAAAAAAAAAAGATTATAGAAAGGGATCAGAATATGCCATGGCTCAAATACAAACTTGCAGGATGAAATTTTTTCCTTATTCTGTTTAGAAATTCACAAAATATTCCTGTATCCTATGACATGTCATCTATTTTTCTCTTTTTATACAACCTAGTTCAATCATGATCAACTATAGAGCTCCATTTTACCCATACTAGTAATCAAATGTCAATCAAGGTAAGTCAATCTAATTATAAAGCAATAAGCTTTCTAAGACAGTTCCCTGTAATTACTGGAATAATGCCTCAAGAATTTAATATGGTTCTTTATCCCTAGGCTATAAAAAAACTATTTTATTTTTATTTTTGTGTTTCATTTTTGTTTTTTACTTATGGTCTTATTGTATTTTTACCATTACCATTTACCCCGCTCTCAAACCCCCCCACAATCACCACACTGTTGTCCATGTCCATGAGTCCTTTTTCCTTTTTGCTTGATCTCACCACTCCCTAATTCTCCCCCAGAGCTGTCAGCCTTCTCTCTATGAACAAACTGAACTAATAAGCGAAATGGAGACAGAATCATGCATTGCATAGATAAAAATCCTTGTATTTTTTAATATTGAGGATATTTAGATAGGAGGGTGGGAAGATAATATTAAAATTTCTGCTCTCTTTTTTTCTCCTATAGTACTGTTTTGTGTGCTAACACTTTCCACTATGAGAAATATATAAAGGAATATTACTCCTAAGACACCAGAGAGACTTTCCTGTCCTAGAGGGGAAGTGTAGGATTTTGCTAACATATTTTTCAGGAAAGAAATCATTATGATCCTACCGTGGTCCCCACATTTGTGCAAGTATGTACATAAATTTTTAACAATTCAGTCCTAAGCTGAAGACCTGAGGCATTTAAAATATTTCTTTTGAATGTGAATGTATTTTAATCTATTCAAAAGAACACTAAATATTTTTTGGAAAAGAAATCTTCAAAATCTCACATTTTGAAACAGCAAGCTACTGTAATTAACAAAACCAAAAAAAAAGTAAAATTTTACTTGTAATTTAGTATTAAATAGTTTAGCTTAAGTAAAGTAGCAATGATTTCTAGCTACCTCAATACCTCCACTTTTTAAATTTCTTCTATATGATATGATGTCATTTATATCCACAGGCAAGTATACTTCCTGCACTGAGTGCACAGTTATACCACCAGCTGGCTAAAACATAGTCTTTCTGCTCAAGAGTGGGAGTACTTTGCAAAAATAAAAAGCATCATTACAAGTTAGTTCTTCCAACTCTTCTCAATATAGGGGTGAGCAAAAGTAGGTTCACGGTTGTGAGTATGTGACAGTTTATTCATGTAGTATTTAGTTAGTCATTATTGTATTATTATTATTATTATTAACCTACTTTTATATATTTGTAGGCCAAGGGGAAGGGAGGGAGAAAGAGAAGGAGAGAAATATCGAAGCATGAGAGAAACATGCTTGTGAGAGAGAAATACTGAATGGTTGGCTCTCACAAACACCACAACCTGGTACCAGGCCCAGAACCCAGGCATGTGTCCTGACCAGTAATCAAACCTGTTACCTTTTGCTTTGCAGGATGACACACGAAGCAAACACACTGAACTACATTAGTCAGGCCTATTACAGAATTAAAAAAATACCTAAGATTCCCATAATAATAGGTTGGAATGCAGAGAAGTTAATTCCTCCTTAAGTGTTGAAAAGCTACAAACAGTACTTTACTCTTTGAACCCTCAGACCCCAGCATGACATTTGGCATTCGGAGGCTCTCATTAGCATTTATTTTTCAACTTGAAACAAAAAGACCTTGCATTTCAGCTTGCTTTTCCTGAATCCATACCATGTTTTTTGTAAATTATTCATTTTTATTGTATGACATTTAATATAATTGTCTGTTTAATATTTGTGTTTGTATTTGTATTATTATGAAAGCATTTTGTTTTATTATTTTTAACTATTGGCCCTGAATTTGATGATGGCTTGTCATAGTATTGTTATTCCTGGGTTTTCTTCAATTTTATTTATTTAATATGTCTCTATACCTCCTTGTATACTCATCTTCACTTGATAATTTAAAAATGTACATTTATAAAAATAATAGGTAGATATTCCTACATCGTGGTTAAGAACCTGAGATTCAAACCATAATTCAAGCCACATTGGCTTTGCCACTTAATAACTGTGAGATTGGCTAACATATTTAAACTCATTATTTCCTAATTTATTTATTTGCAAAATGAGAATGATAACATTCCTTAACTCCTTGGGGTGTTGTGAGGATTAAATGAGTTCATAAATATTAATCATCCAGAACTGCTGATATAGAGTTTGTCTTTTTATAACATCTCTGTCTTTACATAAGTCATTTTGTACCAGTTGCACTTATTAATTGCATTTCCATTCAACATATAGTTATTATTTATGTTATGTCAAGAATTTCCTAAGCATTGAGGAGATGGATAAATTTTCAGACATGTTGCCTCATAAATTCTCATGCTCGCCTAAGTATTGCAATCCTTTAGATGGATATGTACATTAAGCAATCAAAAAGCAGACAAAATAACTTTCAGACCATAAGTGCCATGATCTCCACGTAATGTCATCATTATGGTCATGAAGTAAAGTTCAAGGAAGATGCCACTGAGGAGGTAAATTTGAGCTTAGATCAGAAAACCTACAAGTACACAAACACTAACAATGCCAAGGAACCTAATTCCAGACACCGAACTGGCAACCTGCTTTCACACAGTAAGTTAAAGGAACGTGAGATGTGCGCTTGGAATCTGTAAGATCCTTTTAACCAATGTCGCCACAATACATTTAATTAATATAAATTAATAAGTAAATACATACATACATACATACATACATACGTTAGAGCTCACATATCATGATTTGTTTCCCTTCTTTCAGGGATTGTCTTGTGTGTTGTGCTGTAGTGGTAACACGTGTTTGTAGTTTTATTTGTTGCCTAAGGTGGGAGGATGTATTCAGTCTCTCTATGTTTTGAATCCTCCTTTATATGAAAAATGATTATTTATTATGAGATTTTAAACTTACAAAAGAGGTAAGACTGGTACTAATGTTCTCATATATTTTTAACCTAGAATTACCAATGGAACAGCTTCTATATGTATATATACTTATTACCCAGAATCAGCTTTTATTAACATCTGATAACCTTTGTAGCATCCCTCTCTTTCCCTTTACACATGCACACACATCACACCAGTCACACCTCCCCGCATATAAAACACACCTACTTTTCTGAATTTTTAAAGAGTAATTAGACATTTCATGGTCCATTATCCCTGAATGCTCCACAACCTATATTTCTAAGGACAAAGACAACCTCATTCACAAGCCCAAAAGTCATTTCAAAATTAGAAAATATCATATTGATATAATACTATTATGCATTACATATGATAATACTATTACCTATTATGGTATTATCTGCAATATATTGCTTAGGATACTATGATGTAATCCATATTCTAATTTTACCAAGTTTCCAGTGACATCTTTTATGACTATTGTTTCCTGACTCAATCCAATAGATGCTAATTCTTTACATTTAATTATCTTTTCACTTAAGCTTCTTTTTATCTGACAATTTTTCTGGTTTTCTTTGTGTTTCAAGGTTAACATTTTCTAGAATAACAAGCAATATGTTTCATAGCATGACCTTCCATCTAGATTTGCCTGCTGTTTTGTCATGATTAAGTTGAAGTCATTCATATGTGACAGAAATATTACAATAAATAACATTTCTTCTTTTTCAATGAACTGCATCAGGAGACACATAATGTCTGTTTGTTCCTTTATTGATGAAGATGGCTGAGGGAGTATTTATCATCATTCTTCACTGAAAAGTTATCCTTTTACTTTTTGTAATTAATTTAAATAGGTTCCGGGGAAGATAATTTGAAAATCTATAGTCTCTCCTTCCTCACTCTTCCACCTACTATTTAAGCATCAATTAATGATTCTTGCTTGAATCATTTTTTACTAATTTTATGAAATTTCAAAATTTAGAATTTTCTACGTTAATTTGCATTCTACTAGATAAAAATATTTTAATTCTTATTTCTTCTTCCACTTTTCTATCAACGCAGACTGTGCATATTTACATTATTTATTGAAATATGACACTAGTATTTTACTGTTGTTATTTTTTGAATACTAGCCTGATTTGACTAGTTCCTTCAAACTGGATCTTTTTTTTTAATGCTTTCATCATTCTTGAGCATATCTTAATTTTATAGCCATAGACATGGCAATTTCATTTTGTATTTTTCTTATCTTAGTCCTAGAATTGCCTGTTCCTTCAAGACACTTAATTCCTTTCAGTAGAAAGGGATTTAAGAACCAAAGTCAGGATGCAAGGGGTTCTTACTTCTGTGGGAAGTCTTTTTTTTTCTTTTTTTGTAGATCAATGCAGCAGAGAGAGAGAAACCAGACAGAAGTCCTTGTGTTCTGTGCTTGTTGTTTTATTTGTTGTTAGAGGATACCTTAGGGTTGGAGTTGCATATTTTTGATTTGTTGGCATTTTTATGATTTTAATGGCAGTTTATTAAGGGAAATTACTTAGGGAATGAAAATAAGAGAGTAGAAGGCTTATGATACTCTTAATAATTAAAAATCAAACAGAGGCTGTCCCCAAAACCCTCCATGACAACATCTTCTATACCTCTCCCTCTCCATCAGCTCTAGTCAGAGTGGCCTTTAGTTGTTCCTTGAACATCATTGGCATAGTCTTGTCACAGGGCTTTTAATTTTTGCAGGAGTTTTGTTTACTAGATAGCTACACTGGATCTCCTCATGATTCATTCATGGTAAAATATGCCTTTGAGTAAATGTCATTAATCTAAAGAATCCCCTAACTTTAATGTGGCAATTATTATTCCTCTTCCTTGTTTTATTTCCCCTTATGTTCATAATCATAATCTGATATCTCTTATAATTTACCTATTTTGCTTAATTTCAGTCACTTATTTTCTGTCTCTCTTGAATAAAAGCTAACAGTAATAGAGACTTTATGTTTCGTTTTTTGCTTTGGCACCCATATTTAAACATCCATCTAACACATAATTATATGGTACTTAGTAAATACTTGGATAAAGGAAAGAGAGATGTCCATCCCTGACTGACGTGGTTCTGTGGCTGGCTACTGCCCTGCAATCCAAAAGGTCGCGGGTTCAGTCCCGGACCAGGGGCATTGCCTGAGTTGCCCACCAGGCCTCTGCGGGGGGGGGGGGCGGGCGTGCAAAAGGCTCCCAGTCGAGGTTTCTCTCTAGCAGTGCTGTTTCTCTCCCTCCTTTCTTCTCTTTCTAAAAATAAATATATAAAATATTTTAAAAACAAATGAGA